>CM029773.1:7957851-7994666 GCA_017562165.1 Ectropis grisescens
GAAATTACACAAACATTAAATAATAACGACACGCGCGGCGCATTCGGTACATACTAACTTCTAAGTATTCTGTGTATCACAGACGATCCACAGAATATCTAGATTCTAGAAAGTGCCCACGTGATCGCGTCGCGTCGTCTTGGATGACAAAATAATTGTCAAAAATATATTTTTGTGTGGAAAAACAAACATCATTCGGTTATAATCACAGACTAAGTAGAGAGATACACTAATCGACTTCAAACAAAGAGGATGTTCTCAATCGGGTTGCATGTTTTTTTATTTGGTTTTATTTTACGCGATAACGCCGCTAATTGTTAGTTGATTTTGATAATTCCTTTTTGGTTTGGTAGAAAATACTTCAGAGGTGATCTTAGATATCGAAAACAGGGAAGCAGTTTTTCAAATATCAACAAAAAACTAAAATCAGCTTAGATTTATCTGTACCTTCTTATAAAATTTAGTCGAATGACAGAATTAAATTACCTGTCATTGAAGTAGATTTTTGATATTTTGGAGAAAACATATCAGCTTAATAAGTAGCAGCATAAACAACCCATTAAATGCTCCCACTGCTGGGCGTCGGGGCCTTCTCTCGCAAGGAGAGAGACAAGGCTATAATCCACCACGCTGGCCCAGTGTCGGTTGGTGGATGACATATGACTTAGAACTTAGATTATAGGTAGATTTCGGTTTCTTCACGGTGTCAACTCCCGACTAGGTCAACCGTAACTTACTAGACCAGCCGTAACTTATTAGAAAACGTATTATTTCAATCCAAATACTGTTTAAAATTTAAAGGTAGTGTTCAACAAGCTTCGGTGACCGAAGCAGACCGTTGTTAGGGTTCCGTACACAAAGGGTAAAAACGGGACCCTATTACTGAGACTTCGCTATCCGTCCGTCCGTCTGTCACCAGGCTGGATCTCAAGAACGGTGATAGCTAGACAGTTGAAATTTTCGCAGATGATGTATGTTCAATGCAACATTGAATATCGATGGTATTGTAAGTCTAGCATCGGTAACTAGATGGCGCCACTAGACACTTAACTCGCGCAAACGTTTGTTTTGGCATTTGTGCCATGTCTCGGTGGCGTAACTTTTCAAATATACTTCTACCAAACAATACGGAGTTTTACTACCTTAAACCCTATTGTACTTTACTGAAGGCCTGAAAATTATCCATGGTCCTTCACGAGTCGGACAGACAGTGATCTGTCGAGTGTGTGACGGGTGCGTCACCAGTCTACAAGCGCTAGAAACCAATGGTGGTTCGCCATTGAACACGGTGCTATATGGAATTGATCCATCAAGAGGATCAATTGGAACCCAGGCATCGCGTGGATTTCTCGTGACGTCACGATATCTACTGCGCGAATCCAGACGAGACGTCACAGCTGTGACGTGCACAGAAGTTCAACTATAAGGTGATATACCAGTGAAAAATTGTAAGTACAATTATTTTTCGTTACAAGTGAACTAAGTGTTTAATCAAGAAATATCAGCATACATCGGATGACTTACTAAATTTCAACATTAATAAAACTTGTAAAATTTGAAGTGCTTCATCAACTTAGAATATTTCTGGACTTTAACGTAATTTTAATGCATGTTAGTAACTTAGAATAATTTTGTAATAAACGACAAGACGGGGAATCCACGCCGGTTTCTATATAGGTTTGAATACAATTTTCAAATACTTAGAAAAATTTCGGTGTGATTCAAAATATTTCGACGATTTTATTTTTCATTCTTATAATAAATAAATAAGTTACTGTGTATTATATGATATGGCGTCTTTAATAAAGTGTTTGATGGCCTCTAAAAAATAATAGAAAAAGTTATGATAATTTCAAAAGTCTCCTAAAGACCGCTTAGCCAAAGAATCTTATTTGCAAATACGACTTGATAACTTAGAACAAGAATGGGGTTCTGTTAGAGATTATCATTCTCGATTATCAGCCGAAGCGTCTGATGCTATTCTTAAGCACGATTATTTCGAAGAAAACGTATACGAGGCAATTGAGGAAACGTACATTATATATAAGCTGGATATAAAGGAAGCAATGAAATCTGTGTGTAAAATTAATAACAGTTCAAATACTAATTTAAACAAATCCGAATGCAGTGTGCGTCTTCCAAAATAACTATTCCAATTTTTCTGGTCTATATTCGAGTGGCCTTCCTTTCGTGATTTGTATGTTTCTCTGATACATAGTAATGACTCAATAGACAACGTGCAAAAATGCATTATTTAAAGGGCCATCTGTCTGGCGAGGCGGAACAACTTCTAAGACATGTTTCTGTCAATGCGGCTAACTACCACGAATCATGGTCTATTCTTAATAGCAGATATAACAATAAAAAATATCTGGCCAGTTGCCTTTTGAGTCGTTTTATGAATCAGGCAAGTGTTGGAACTGAATCTTGTATTGCAATTAAAGATATTTTAGACACAACCAACGGCACTTTGAATGGTTTGAGAAATTTGGATATTAACGTGGATTCATGGGATGTTATTGTTATTCACATTATTTGCACGAAACTAGATCCTGAATCCCGGAAGCTTTGGGAGGCTAAAATTAGTATTTCTGATGAATTACCCACTTTGCATCAAATGAGAGAATTTTTGGAGTCAGGTTTCGATCTCTTGAGTTCTTGGACTCTAAAGTTAGGCCAAATGTCTCAAACCAAAAACCCAAAGTATTGCACGCGATCACAACAGAAAATTGTGTTGAGTCAAATTCATGTCCATATTGTAAGAAAGGTGATCATAAGATGTGGAACTGTAAAGAATTTGTTAATGTTGATTACGACGCCCGACACAACTTTGTCCAAAACAATGGATTTTGTTTTAATTGTTTAGGTCGGAATCACTCCGCCAACGGTTGTCGGTCTTTCAACAAATGTCGCGTATGCAAACGTAACCATCATACTTCATTACACCCACCGCCATCAGTAGAGTCAACTACTTCCAGCTTAGCGAAGCCAGAAGTAGAGGTAGAAGTCAACAAACCACCAGCTAATGCTAAATTAGCATTAGAAACTACTCCATCTATTTCAAGTGTCAGCGCACACTTTTCAAAGCAATCCAGACCCAATCAAATACTTTTGGCTACAGCGGTTGTCAAAAGTCGAGCCAAAAACGGTAGTGTGCAGCTATTCAGGGCTTTGCTGGATCAAGGCTCTCAAGCATCGTTTGTCACAGAATCGACCGTTCAGATGCTTGGTCTGAAGAAGGTAAACAATAAAATCGTAATCTCCGGACTAGGTGCCAGCCATGGAAATTTAGATTCGAAGTACGTCGTCGAAATGACGGTTCAATCACGTTACGATCCCAATTTTAAACTAGTTGTTCAAGCGCACGTCTTGGGTGCCATTACCAGCCTGCTTCCATGTGAACGAGTGGAAAACCTAAACTGGCCTGAGCTCTCAGAGTTCAGTCTTGCAGATCCAAACTTTACAAGCCCTAACAAAATAGACATTTTGCTCGGTGCAGACGTTTATGGGCAAATACTGAGAGAGGGTATAGTCAAGGGACCTAACGGTTTGTTGACAGCTCAGCATACAGCGTTAGGCTGGATTCTGTCAGGTCCGATTCAACCTTCTAATGAATACAAATCCCTGCCAACAAAATGTCATCACAGCACTATCACTTGCATGCACGCTCAGACTAATGACAATGAATTATTAAAGCAATTTTGGCAAATTGAGTCAGACTCTTTTGACACAAAATTGCTCACAAAGGAAAAACAATTATGTGAAGAGATGTTTTGCAAGACCACCGAGAGAGATTCTACGGGACGGTACATCGTTCGGCTTCCATTCAATGAAGATAATCCTCAATGTAAATATGGAAATTCGAGGCAGATTGCGCTTAAAAGATTTCATCTTCTTGAGCTCCGTTTCAAGAAGAATCCAGAAATTAAAGAAAGATACACCAAAGTCATGCAAGAATACTTAGATCTTGGTCACATGGAACACATAACGAGTTTTAACTCCCCATCTGATGCGGTATATCTACCGCATCATGCGGTAATACGTGACGATAAAACTACGACCAAACTCAGAGTTGTGTTCGACGCATCGTGCAAAGGAACAAATGGGGTATCTCTTAATGACAATTTGATGGTTGGCCCAACACTTCAAGAGGATTTAAGGCACATTATAATGAGATGGCGTACACATCCCATTTGCCTCACCGCAGACATAGTCAAAATGTACCGTCAAGTCGTAGTTGCTGCTGAAGATGCAGACTTCCAACGGATTGTATGGAGAGATAATCCGGAGTCTGAAATAAAAGATTTCAGATTAGGGAGAGTTACGTTTGGTACGGCTTCTGCGCCTTATTTGGCCGTGAAAACGCTGCAACAGCTAGCAACTGACGAAGGCAAAGAATTTCCTGGTATTGAAAAAATAGTTAAGAACGATTTCTATGTTGACGATTTATTGACTGGCTGTGAAACAGTACAAGAAGGATTAAAGATTTACACAGAAATGAAGAAACTATTGAATAAAGGGGGGTTCGAATTGCAAAAGTGGATTACCAATAATAAGGAATTGGCAGCAATAGTAATGGACAGAGAAGAAAACAAAGAACAACAGAAACAAATAATAACAAACGATATAGTGAAAGTTTTGGGAATCACATGGGATAAGCAATCTGACTCCTTCCATTACTCGGTACAGCTTCCAATTTTGCAAGAACCCGTTACCAAACGTCGAGTAATATCTGACATCTCACGCCTTTTCGACCCATTGGGTTGGGTTGCCCCTGTGTCATTGTAGCTAAGGTCATGATTCAGAAGTTATGGTTGGCCGGAATAGAATGGGATGAAGAATTATCCACAGAATTGTTGCAAGAATGGTTAACTTACCGATCGGAGCTGGTTCAATTGCGAGAGATTTCTTTGCCTAGATGGATAGGAGTAACAAATAATGATGTCATTAGAGAGATCCATGGGTTTTGCGATGCTAGTAGTACCGCATATGCGGCCGTAGTGTATCTGAGGACGATAGATCTAGCTGGCTGCATTAATGTCAATCTTATTGCGGCCAAAACAAAGGTAGCTCCAACCATGCAAGTGTCAATACCACGTTTGGAACTCATGGGTGCAGTTCTAGTTGCCAGATTGATTAATGAAGTAGCCAGGGTACTAAACATCGACAATGCAAATATTCATGGTTGGACAGATTCAACAGTGGTATTGTCATGGCTTAGTAGTCACCCGAGTCGTTGGACGACATTTGTAGCGAACAGAACGTCAGAAATCCTAACCAAACTTGATAATGCTCACTGGTCACACGTAAGTTCAAATCAAAATCCAGCAGACATTGCTTCAAGAGGATCTACTCCATACGACCTAATTCAAAATAGTACCTGGTTGCACGGCCCGTCATGGCTTCAACAGTCTACTATCGATTACAAGAAACCGAAGTCAATCTCCATTGACTTAGAACAAAGAAAATGTGTAGTCAACTTATCCGTAGACGTAGCGTCCCCAATTTGGACAAAATTTTCATCCCTACAAAGACTCATACGAGTAGTTGCTATTTGTCGTAGATTTTTAAAAATAAAACTAGTAAAATTAAAGCAACACAAATTTCAACCTTTTATTGAAGGTTTTGAACTTGATGAAGCCATGGAGACTTGCATTCGCCAATGTCAATCAATAGACTTGGAACAAGACATGAGAAAATTAAAGTCACTCAGCCCATTTAAGGACGGTAAAGGAGTTTTCGTGTTGAAGGACGAATCCAAAATTCATTGCTCTCAGAAGAAGCCAAGCACCCTATCATCCTTCCTCATAGAAGTCACTTCACTGATTTAATTGTTGACGATGCACACAAAAAACATTGCATGGGGGTCCTCAGTTAATGTTGACATATTTAAGAACAAAATACTGGATTATTGGTGCTAAGGGTTTAATTAAAAGGCATGTTCATAAATGTGTGGTCTGTGTCCGACATGCAGCGTCAGCGAAACCACAATTTATGGGACAACTACCACAAGCCAGAGTGACACCAGCAAGAGCGTTTCTTCACAGCGGAGTTGACTTTGCTGGTCCTATCAACATAAGGGTTTCAAAGGGAAGGGCAATCGTAGCTACAAAGGTTACATATGCCTCTACGTTTGCATGGCCTCAAAGGCCATTCATTTGGAAGCAGTTAGTGATCTCTCGGCTCAAGGTTTTATAGCAGCTTTTAAACGTTTCGTTGCCCGCAGAGGTCATGTTAGTGATTTATGGAGCGACAATGGCACCAATTTTGTGGGAGCTGATAAGGAACTACAACGTATGTTTAATGTTGAGGAATCTTCTGTTGCCATTGAAATCCGTGAATGGCTTAGTGATAATAAAGTCACGTGGCATTTTTATCCGCCACACGCTCCAAATTTTGGGGTTTGTGGGAATCAGGCATCAAATCGACAAAATTTCATTTAAAACGAGTTATTGGAGATTCTACATTGACGTTCGAAGAAATGACAACGGTTTTGGCACAAATCGAAGCTTGCCTTAACTCACGCCCTTTGTCTACTCTACCCGACCAATCTACTATATCTCCTCTAACTCCAGGACATTTTTTAATAGGGGAGCCTCTAGTTTTAGTACCTGATTATAGCTATGAGCAGTCAAACATAAGTAGCTTAAGGCGATGGCAGCTTATTCAAAAAATGACTCAAAACTTTTGGCGGAGGTGGTCAAATGAGTACCTTGTGCAATGTATGCAGCGTTACAAATGGGAAAAGATGACTCCAGAACCAAATGTGGGAGATATTGTACTCATTAAGGAAGACAATCTTCCACCAGCACGGTGGCTGCTTGGCAGAATCGTTAATAAACATCCTGGTTTGGACGGAGTTACTAGGGTGGTAACGTTGAGATGTAACAAATCTTTTATTAAGCGACCCACATCGAAGCTTTGCATACTGCCCGTGACAGATTGATTGTGTTAAGTTGTTGAAATAATGTTTATTTCACCTATTTGTTTATTTTAGTTGAAAATTGCAAATATTTTTTCACAATGTTTCTCCACAATATGTTAACACTAGGATGTTGAATAAAGACTTTATGAGACAATATATTCAAGTGTTAAAAAAATACAATGTAATTTCGATGAACTTCTTTGTTAGTTGTCTACACCCTCTTGACCTCATGGTGGGCGGTGTAGTGTGTAAGAACGTCCATAACGTCCTTGGTGGGCGGAATGTTCAATGCAACATTGAATATCGATGGTATTGTAAGTCTAGCATCGGTAACTAGATGGCGCCACTAGACACTTAACTCGCGCAAACGTTTGTTTTGGCATTTGTGCCATGTCTCGGTGGCGTAACTTTTCAAATATACTTCTACCAAACAATACGGAGTTTTACTACCTTAAACCCTATTGTACTTTACTGAAGGCCTGAAAATTATCCAATGTATTTCTATTGCCGCTTTAACAAAAAAATACTAAAAATAAAATAAATATTGAAGAGGTGTTGTATGGGTGCATACAACACACTTGATTTTTTACCGTTTCTTGCTCGATACTAATAATGACGTACCCGTCACAGGTAGACGCTTTAACTATTCACTTACGTTGGAACGGCTGAATGTATCGAGTTAAAATTAAAGACACATTCTGGGTTTAGCTTAAGTAATACCATAGAATAGGTAATACATAGAGTACTTATACATAGGCAATGTTTAGCCTATGTGTTCTTCCAGACTGTAATCTAATTCTATTTCAAATTTCAACCCGATCACTTGATACGTTCCGCCATGATTAAGTAACAAACATCCAAACAGTGACATTCATAATATTTACAGGACAACGTTGGAACGGCTGAACATATTTGGATGGAATTCGAAACACACGTAGTTTGAACTCAGAAATAGCAAATCGGTTACTTATAGGTTATTGTGACGTAGGAAATACTAAGCAAATTTGGTAGAAAATTGAAACAGAGATAACTCATAGTCTGAAATACCACATTTATGTATTTATTACCTATCAACCTGAAAAGAAGCATGGGCCCTAAGGAAACAAATATATATATTACGTCAAAACGGCACAAAGATATGGGTTGACATACGAAACACATATAGTTTAAAGTCTAAAATTTCACATGGGCTAATAAGTCTACATTTTCATTTAACTCCATATTAATATAAGCATATATTTTCGTAAGGAACTTGATGTGATGGTAAGGTAAAAGCCAAAAATGAAAAATATATGCACCCGTTTTGGCGTAGATAATATAGGTGATTTGCGTTCACAATCAAAATAACAAGCAACATAATATTCTCATTAGACGGCGCTAATGTCAGTTTAAATCTAAAAGCACTAAATGCCATTTAAATCGATGTTTTGCTATTGTGGTATGTATTTTTTCTTTTATCACTAGGTGGCGTTACTGGTATTCTAAATTGTACTAATAAGTTTTTGGTGCTAAAAGGATTATGATGCCGAATTTGGATTCTTTCGTTCTTGATTTTTTTCTGTGTTACCTACAATTAAATTCATACATTAACATTTCACTAGGACTTGGCTTAGATTTACGTGTTCAACTTGCTTGAATATCATTAAAACTCAAAATTTTAATTATTTTGATTCCACACAGGCTTCGTTCAAAATTTTACGCCGGCGAAGTCGCGGGTAACAGCTAGAAAACAGCTTGCGGATAAAAATAAATAGGTAAGTAGGTATCAGATCATGCACATTAGCTTCAGACTTTTCATAATGTATCCTAAAAACTTAACACTTGCGGCTATGTTCGATACTATGAAACCTTACTAAGAATGTTTGATTTTGTTTAAAAAAAGAAAAAATAAAGATGATAAAATTAAATAAATTTTTGTGTGGAAAAACAAATTCACTCAAACTCAAAGGGTTTTCAATGACTACTTATCCAAATATTTGACGTACGATACTTCCAATTAATGTATTAGTCAGTAACATCTGCTTACGCGAATAAGCAAAATAAGAAGAATAAGAAAAGTAGCGGGTTCAGCTAGTTGAAAATAAATACATATGGATGGAATATTGGGGGGCGTGTTTCACACAAAGATGCTCATTACCGCTGGTATTATATTTATGTCTATTAAAAATGTAGATCTGAAAAGATCAAAAACATGCTGTACTATTGTTGCAATACGTTGATTAATCAAATATCTACGATTGACCGGACATACTATATCTAACAATGGAATTTACAGCAGAGACACGTGCTATAAAAGTAACATAATTTTATGTTCTCTGAACTCAGATACTCTACTAAATGTCATAAGAAGCTACCTACTATACGTCGTCCAGATAAATAAAAGCAAATTTTAGTTCTTTGTTGATATTTTAAAAACGGACACACGGATTTCGATAAAGTTTATGTGTGCCCATCTCTAAAGTATTTGAATCATAAATGAAAAATGATCATCAAAAGCGATTCACAATTATTAGCGGAGCTATCGTGTAACATAAATTTAAAAATAAAACATGCATCCGAATAAAGACCCTCCTTGTTTGAAGTCGGTTAAAAAAGCAATGTCATTTAAATTTAAATCAATTTTAAAATCTGTAGAAATGTACTGCAACTAAGTAAAACTAAGTAGAGCGTTGTAAGGAAACTACCAAAAGACAAGCAAAAACTACTCCGTTAAATTTTTATTTAAATCTTAATTAACAATTACACGGAATTTTATCTCTTCCACACTTAATAAAAAATCTGTACAAGACATAGTTAATGCTCTTATTGCTTTTAGATTTTCGAGTAAAACTATCTAATGGGATAAAATCCTACCAGTCCCAAAATTACAATAAAAAACTTTTGATCAATAATTACTTTTCTACAATAAGCACAAAAGAAACAAACCTTACAGTCAGGCATTACAACACTGAACTGAGTTTACCATATTATTGCATATTATCATAAAATCTCCGAGAATTTGCTGATTATATATATATCCCTCATAACCACACAAAATATTCTCCAGAATCCCTAGCACTTGAATAAAACCTGGAAATAAAATACAATTCTAGTGTTTACAGCAGCATCAGTTTGCATCGATGAAAATAAAAAAAAGTTAAACCAATTTCATCTTCCCTAAAAAAAAGACACAAAACAAAAAAGACCTTCAAGATCTCTCGTCCTTTATAAATAACTCTACATGTAAAAAAACATAGACATCACGCTACTCGGCGTAGCTCAAGACATTAATTTGAATTGGCAAAATCATACCTTTTTTGCATTTTTGTATTTTCGGTCTTAAAAAAAAATAGGTAAACTTATCCTACAAATATTATACATGCGAAAATTTTGGTGTTTGTTGCTCAATCACGTAGAAACGTATGAACAAATTGAGTTGAAATTTGGGACATAGATTATAATATGGAATAATATGTACCTAGGTTTTTTATTGCGGGAAAATATCGAGGACTGCGCGGGTGAGACCGCGGGGTGCAGCAGTAGCATTAAAATTGGGATGGCACAACTCTTTCGCCTTAGTAAAGATAATCTGAGTAGCCAATAAACACATAAAAATACAATAAAATTTATTGCGACGCAATACAATTTGGTTTAGAAAGTTTGACCCATCGGCTCCTGAACTACTCATAAACTGTGCATCGGTTACTACAAGTTTTTCAAAAATGTGTATTTGCGAAATAAGCAATAAAAAGAAAATTAAAACAAAGTCAAAAATAGAAAAATAGGTTCAAGAAATATTAAAATATAGCATCAAACTATTTTTTTTTAATTTATTACTACTGATACAGATAATCTGTTATGAAATGACTAATTGTCTTCCAAATACCTATTTTATGTTGACTAATCATCATAACCATTCCAGGTTCTTGGAAATCACGAGTTTGACAACGGTATCGAAGGCGTAGTACCGTACTTGCAGCATTTGAACTCACCCGTTGTAACAGCCAACATTATTGATGACGATGAACCGACGATACAAGGTCTGTACCAACCGAGTATTGTTGTGGAAAGAGACGGAAGAAGAATTGGTATTATTGGTGTTATCATTGCAAGCACTGATGTAAGTATTTTGAAAGAATAAGCTGTAGATAATAATCATATGCTATATTACACGTTATGGTTGTAATATAAGTTATATTATACGAGCAATAAATATGCGATATGATAAGTGTAGCTAGTTTTTGTAGCGTACACGATCTGAACACGTTTCTAAGTGTAGCAACTTTGCACGATTTAGACGCTTATTGACTTTACATAAAGGATAAAACGATCCATTATTGTGTCTATGTCACTCACGTGTATATTTAAACTAAACATATTTGTTATTTGCTGTGGGACCTCGGTGCTATACTCAGGAACCTCAGTAGAGTATCGCAACAGGTAGGTTTGCGGATGAATATGGACAAGACGAAGGTCATGTCAAATGTTCATGTCTCACCTGTACCGGTTATTGTTGGGAATACCACGCTCAAAGTTGTTGACGAATACGTCTACCTGGGTCAAAAAATCCATTTAAGTAGATCCAACTTCGACAAAGAGGTCCAGCGAAGGATCCAACTCGGATGGGCAGCGTTTGGGAAACTTCGGCACATCTTTGAGTCCTGCCTAAAATGCCTAAAGACGAAAGTCTTTAACCAGTGCGTGTTGCCAGTGATGTCTTATGGAGCTGAGACGTGGTCCTTCACTGTGGACCTCATAACGAAGCTCAAAGTCACACAGCGAGCTATGGAGAGAGCTATGCTCGGAGTCTCTTTGCACGACAGAATCCGTAATGAGGATATTCGCAAAAGAACGAAAGTGGCCAACATAGCTCAAAGAGTAAAGCTGAAGCTGAGCAAGCTGAAGTGGCAATGGGCAGGCCACATTGTTCGCAAAACTGACAACCGATGAAAAAAAAAGGTTCTCGAGTGGCGACCACGCACCGGAAGACGCAGTGTTGGACGGCCTCCCACTAGATGAACAGATGACCTCACAAAGGTCGCTAGAAACCACTGGTTGCAGGTTGCGCAGGACCGTTCGTTGTGGAAATCTAGGATGGAGGTCTATGTTCAGCAGTGGAAGTCTTGCGGCTGATGATGATGATGATGACATTTGTTATTTACGTGTATAATATAAGCTACTTGCTCGCATAGTACCTACATGTTTGTCTAATTTAAGCGGATTTCAATTTTTTGTTGTATTAACTGTGTACAAAGACATTTTGCTGCAGAAATTGATTGTGGAATCAACAGTTTAACCCTTTGCGAGCAAAAATAAGACCACGTCATTACATGATTTTTAGTATAAAAAAAATCTTCAAAACTATACGGAAACTAAAAAGTATACGATACGATACGATATTTTTGAAGTGAAAACTTGTTTTGGCGCAGCACAGACAGTTTTTTCGTGTGCTGTAAATTAAATTCTAGCGTCACGCTTGAGAATGATAGAAAATCTTCGAGTAAACTCGGGAACATGGTCATTGGGCATCTAAAAATGCTATAATCTAATTGGCCATACTCATTGCTACGCCCTCCGGTTTGGCGTTCCGGTTTCAGTAGTTTCCAAAGTAAACTATCACATTCTGAATTTATAAGTTTTCACTTTTATCGGCAAGTTCCTATAACTGCCAGTTTTTTTACTGCAGTTAATTACAAATCCTGGCCAAATTTATATTATTACCATTAACAAACCAACTAACAAAATACAATTAACAAAATAAATAACACAACAACAGGTAATAAAATAAACACTTATTATAATTACAATACGAAAAATAGTAATAAATGAAACATTTATAAATAATAATAACAATAAAAGAATTACAAACAAAGCATTCGTGTATAGTATTAAAAAAAAAGCACGATTCTCTGTCTTCGTTACATATTTGTCAATTTGAGAACCACAGGTTACCAATTGCCAGTATATAAAATTATACCTATCATGTGATACTGTTACTCTTTACAACTTGTTTAATATCGTTTATCCATGAATTTATAACAAACGAAACGGATAAACGAATAAATGGCATGGAAACGGAACGGAAGAAACGGATGAGCAGCGTGAGCATCATTTATCGCTTCTCCATGAACGATTAAAAAAAGAAACGGGTGAGCAGCGTGAGCATCGTTTATCGCTTATACATGAGCTATTAAAAAAGAAATGGGCGAGCAGCGTGAGTATCTTTTGTCGTTTATCCATGAGCGAATAGCAAGCGAAACGGATGAGCAGCAAAAGCACCGTTTGTCGCTCAATGAGCAAATAGGAGCAAATAGCAAACAAAACGGGTGAGCAGCCTAAGCATCGTTTGTCGCTTATCCATGAACGATTAGGAAATGAAACGGGTGAGCAGCGTGAACATCGTTTGTCGCTTATCCATGAACGATAAGAAAAATAAAAAGGTGAGCAGCGCGAGCATCGTTTGTTGCTTATCCATGAACGATTAAAAAAAGAAATGGGTGAGCAGCGCGAGCGTCGTTTGTTGCTTATCCATGAACGATTAAAATACGAAACGGGTGAGCAGCGTGAGCATCGCTTATCGCTTATCCATGAACGATTAGGGCATGAAACGGGTGAGCAGCGTGAACATCGTTTGTCGCTTATCCATGAACGATAAGAAAAATAAAAAGTGAGCAGCACGAGCGTCGTTTGTTGCTTATCCATGAACGATTAAAAAAGAAACGGGTGAACAGCGTAAGCATCGTTTATTGCTTATCCATAAATGATTTGTAAAAGAAATGCGTGAGCAGCGTGAACATCTTTTGTTGCTTATTCATGCACGATTAGGGAATAAAACGGATGAGCAGTTCGAGTATCGTTTATCACTTATCTATGCGCGTTTAGAAAAATAAAACTATGCGCAGCGTAAGCATCGTTTATTGCTTTTCCATGAACGATAAGAAAAAGAAACGGGTAAGCAACGCGAGCGTCGTTTGTTGCTTATCCATGAACGATAAAAAATTAAACAGGTGAGCAGCGTGAACACCGTTTATCTCTTATCCACGAACGATAAGAAAAAGAAACGGATGAGCAGCGCGAGCATCGTTTGTTGCTTATCCATGAACAATTAGAAAAAGAAACGGGTGAGCAGCGTGAGAATCGTTTGCCGCTTATCCATGAACGATAAGAAAAAGAAACAAGTGAACAGCGTGAACATCGTTTGTCGCTTATCTCTGAACGATAAGAAAAACAAACGGGTGAGCAGCGTGAACATCGTTTGTCGCTTATCCATGAACGATAAGAAAAAGAAACGGATGAGCAGCGCGAGCATCGTTTGTTGCTTATCCATGAACGATTAGAAAAAGAAACGGGTGAGCAGCGTGAGAATCGTTTGTCGCTTATCCATGAACTATAAGAAAAAGAAACAAGTGAACAGCGTGAACATCGTCTGCCGCTTATCTCTGAACGATAAGAAAAACAAACGGGTGAGCAGCATGAGCATCGTTTGTCGCTTATCCATGAAAGATTGAAAAAAGAAACGGGCGAGCAGCGTGAGCATCGTTTATCGCTTATCCATGAATGATTTGTAAAAGAAACGGGCGAGCAGCGTGAACATCGTTTGTCGCTTATCCATGAACGATAAGAAAAAGAAACGGGTGAGCACCGCGAACATCGCTTATCATCTCTACACACCAATCCGCTCAAGTTCTTCTTAGTGAAACAGGAGAAGAAATATTGGTTTGTTTAAATAATATGTGTGGCCGATATCAGAGCATTGTCACTAAATACAAAGAATTCTTTCAACATTTGCAAAGAAATTATATTAAATCCCAAGCAGTAACTAATATTACCAACGGCCAATCTCGTTAATTTACTTCATCCTGAATTAATTGATTTAGGTAACATTGTGACCTGTTCTCGATGTTCCAACAATAGTTGAAAAAGAAAAATTCCTTTTCAAGCGTTTTGGAACAAAACGATAGTTTCAGATATTTCTGAAGCTTGTTTACCAGAAAGTGAAAAAATAATTAATAAGAATTGTCCCATTTTTTATAAATAATTCGATTTTGCTAAAGATATAATCAAATTGGCTAAAAATTTCCACTTCAACCACAGCAAGCTGGAATACTTATAGTTACAGAAAACCTAGAAAATTTACAACGGCCAAGATAATTTCAAATTGATGTGGTAAAATTAAAACAAGCATTGCAATGGTTTTTGGCTAATAATGCGCTACACAAATATGTGCACTATGTAATTTTCTAACATAATAGATCTTTCTGCTATAACACAAACTACTGAGAAACCTGTAAACATACAACCAGAGCCAACAACAATACAGTCCAGGTAATTACATATGTCCATTTACAAAAATGTGCATAATAATGCAAGGATCTTTTCATTAAGCAAATAAAACGTTAAGCCCAGAATTTAGTGGTAATCAATGAACAGCTATAGCAGCAATTCTTGCACCGCTTTTTCTTTCCTTAAATCCAAATACATGGTAAATAGAAGTGACATTGATTATAATATTATCTCGGAAGATAACTATTATCGTGAGTGTATTATTTCTCGAATTAACCCAAACGATAGCGAAATAAATTGTGAGTACTGAGCTGTGACGGGATATGACTTCCACAAATCATTTTTGAAAGGTGACCCGTTAATAATCAAATTAATTGTGAACCAGCAATTAATGATCATATCGAGAATGACAACAGTAGCGAAGGTTTCCAAAACGTAAAAAATGCTTTGCTATATATTTTTGAGGGAACTGCTAACAAAGCTGGTATTTTAACTTGTAATTCTATTTCAGTTGCAATTCATTACAAAATAAATTGGAAATGCCGTCTTACTGATTATTCGATTCCCATGCCCGCGGTGCGAAGGGGTGTAAAAATCTATCAAGGGGTATAGCTTGCTGCATTCGATACGACAGTGTAGAAAAGTTGTAAGCTATTTTGAAACGAAATTCATATACTTATTTCTAACAAACTAATTTTATAATGTTAAATGTGTCTTCATTGGCTCATATAATGTTCTCGTATCTAGAAATAGAACAGTTCGATAATCAGCCAGACCAACAGCTGCCTATTAATAATCTGTTTCGAAGTATTCATGATCATACTGGTCATCCCACAAGCAATACTTATGAAACTGAGACCTGATATGTATATACCTTCAGTATGCTTCACACTATTGACGCAGGTTTTCCTGATTATAGTAACATAGTTTCTAGTAATGATAATAATATTACAGGTACTGCTGAAAAGTTGGCAGAAACCACCCGTAAAACTGCTCCCCCATTAAATTTAGAGCGAGAGCGAACAATGGAGAAACTGTCTTTGTATTTTTGTTTCCTGAGGGAAAAAATGGGTTCGGAGAGGGAAGATAAATTTCAATCACGGCTTCAGACTATTTTCAAACAAAAATAATGGGCTCAGAAAAACAACTTCAGAAAAATGACTACCCATTTTTTGCTTTCTTTATTGTATGGTACTTTCGTGCTAAATCCAGGGTTTCTGTATCCTGTCGAAAGCGACAAAGTTGCAAAAATCGAACACCGACAGACTAGTGGAGAAAATGCACTTTACCCGAAGAAACATAAGAGGTTCTACCACAAAGACCGAAATGTCAGTTGCTGTAGATTTGGATTCCCTAGGGCAGTACCAAACGTCGTAATGTGTTTAGGTCCCGCTGCAACTAGCTCCAATAACGGCCGATTTTGTGTTTTAAAGAGAACTCTTTCTGTGACTATGATAAATAACTATTATCTTGAATTACTTAAAATCTTACATTACTGAGGAAAATGGGCATACAACCATGGGGAAACGTTACAGATGTCGCATATTATGTTGCAAAGCATTCTAACAAATGAACCACGTGACCCAGGAGAAGTAGTTCGGGAAGCATTTTCATAATCAACGAGGAACAGTGGTACCGTATGGAATCAATTGTTTCCCGTTTCAATGGTTAAGTTTTCACAAAGATTGGTCACTACTCCTGAGCGTTACCGTTTATGATAAAATGAGTAGCCAAAAAGCAGTATTTGAGAAAAGCCATAAGCCAGAAGAACTTTTTTGGCTGCTGGATTTTGATGAAGATAAAACAACAATTGACAACAATTTCTTCGTTTTTTACATGTTGAGGCCTGATGAATTAGAAAATATAAGCCTAGCTAAATTTGTCGTCCGTCCGTTATAGGACTAGTCTTCTTCATCATGAGCTAATGTTGACGGTGATATAGAGATGAGACTCGTTGAAAACGTACATTGAATTTAGAGATATCTCATTGTCACGAGATCCGCAACAAGTCAGCGGTAATATACTATGAACAGTGTCAAAGATGCGTTTTATTATGATGTGCTTGTTTGCCATATTTCATTCCAATATGAAAATGAACTCTTATTAGAAGGAAAATCTGCAGAGAAATATATCTTAAGATGACAGAGCGAACTGAGACCACTGCTGAACGACAACAGCTCTAAAGAATGTGCTCATGCAGAGCAAGTTATATAACAAGCACACGCTTAAGCACCCGCATTGAATACTGTTCAGGAATGAATCGGTTGTGTGTGCTGACGAAAATATAGTTGTATAAATGGTTGTGATGGTTACTGCGATAATATCGGTCAACGCGCGGTGATGACAGGTGATGCATACGTTTTTTCCGAAGTATACGTGAGTTGAACGTCCAGCAGAACAATTAATTCCACAAAATTACACAAGTTATTCAAAACGAACTAAATGGAGATAAAGAAGATTTTTTTGTTTTTATTACTGGTAGAGCCGGAAGCAGTACGTCTTTTGTTTTGAAATTGGTGGTTTTGGTTACTACCTGCTGTTGATTCTTTGGTTAAACCACCTTTCGTGGGAGTAGCGTCTTTGACCGGTGTAACTGCTCGACAAGTATTTATATGGTAAAACCCTACGCGCAGTTTTATATTTGCCTATTAAAAAGAAAGTTTGCGATGATAAACTCGCACGACTGGACACAAATTGGAGTTGAAAAGAAGAAAATGGCGCCACATTCATTGGTTAATTATCGACAAAATATCAATGGTTATCGTACGAAAACCTTCGGATGATTTATTTAAGGTTGCAGGAATTAAAAAAAACGAGCTCATATTCTGAGGTAAAAATATTGGCCTTTGGTGATAAAATGCAGTTACCACTCGTAAAAGGCAATTTGTGTTTCATACAACAAGCTTGGTCTTCAACAGATATAAATTTATGGCATTAATTTCTTCTCAACCATTTACGATTTGAAGAGCTGACAACTGAAGAATTAGATCGATTGTGTGAAAGACATAGGATTCCACTAACGGCGAATTTTGCAGATGGTGCCATAGTTTGCATTTATACCACTGTTAAACAGATTGACAAATACAATTTAAAAATGATAGTTGTCAATGCAGTTTTAAACCAAATTTACAAGATACATACGACAGACAAATCACGTGAGGCAGTTACTTACGGAAGAAAACTTCCGGATAATGTTATTCCCAGCAACGGGACGTTAGCAACTGTGGCAGTCTCCCACCGACTAATATACTTTTACCTATTGAATTTCAAGTTATGCTACGACAAAATAATGTTTCAGATGAACTTGTGGATGAGGTTATATGGGTGTGGTAAAAAGATTGAAATGGCGAGCGTTTCGTAGGGGAGAAAGTGAAATGCCAGACGCTGTTCTCATTAAATTTGAGGACGAAACATTAGGTAGCACATTAAAAGATGTCAATCAAAGAGTTTACATGTACCACGTATAGAATAAGATTTTTCGCACGATTATTTTGTGTAAATCGTAAGCAGATGACGTGCATACTTTTTATGGCAACAGAGTGATGTGCCAAAAGTGAGTGACAAAAGCATGACACTTCTACAAAAGCGACAATGCACAAAAGATGCTACCCGTCCTTTCGGTGTAAAGCGTTTGTGCCAACTCTATACGTAGTATATATAAACTCTTTGATGCCAATGTTTTAGTTTCCATCCCAGCTTTACGTGCTATATTCCAAGCTACCAGATTGTATGGTGATGTTGAGTGTTGCATTCGACACTCACAAATTTTATGTTGGGTTGTAACTGTTTATAAGTTACAGGGTACACGCTTAAAAGATCTGTTGTAGATTTGGGAAAAAAGAATTTTGCGAAGAGGCGAATCTCCGTAGATCTGATTAGACTTTGGAAGGTATTTATCTTTCTGATTTAAAACCGTGAAAATTTTATTAAATAAACCAGCGCGAGCATCATTTATTACTCCATAAGTGCAAACGAAGCAGATGAGCAGCGTGAACATCGTTTGTCGTTTATCTACGAACAATTGACCACCGAAACCGATGAGCAGCGCAAACATCGCTCATCATCTCTAGACACCAATCCGCTCAACTTCTTCTTAGTAAAACACTAGAAGAAAGACCGATTCGTTTAATTAATACGCGTGCCCGATATCAGAGCACTGGCACTAAATGCTAAGAATGCGTGCAACATTTGTAAATAAATTATATATCCCCAGCAGCGAGTAAGATTACCAACGGCCAGTCTTGTCAATTTATTTCCTGCTGAATTAATTAATTAAGGTAAAATATTGTCGTTGTTCCAACAAAATTAAAAAAATATTTTGAAACAAAACGCCAGTTTCAAACATTCCTGAAGAGATAGAGCTTTTTTGCCAGAAAATGAAATAACAATTGATAAGAATTGTCCCGTTTTACAAATTATTCGGTTTGGTTCAATCGATATTGGTCTAAGAGTAAGTTGTTCTTTTGCTAAAGATATAATCAAATTGGTTAGAAACTTCCATCTCAACCACAGCAAGCTGGAATACCTATACCTAGTTACAGGAAACCTAAAAAAATTACAACGGTCAAGATAATTAATTTCAAATTGATGTGGCGAAATTAAAAACAGCATTGCAATGGTTTTTGTCTAACAATGCGCTACACAAATATGTGCGCTCGTAATTTTCTAACATAATAGATCATTCTGCTACAACACAAATTACTGAGGAACACACATACAACCAAAACCTGGTTGTAAACATACAACCAAAACCAACAACAAAATTAAATATGTACATAGACGAAAATGTGGCTATTACGCAAGGATCTTTTCATCAAGCAAATGAAAGGTTTAGCCCAGAATCACGTGGTAATCAATGAACAGCTATAGCAGCAATTCTTTCACCGCCTTTCCTTTCCTTTAATCCACATACATGGTTAACAGAAGTGACATTGGTTATAATATTATCTTGAAACATACCTATAATCGTGAATGTATTATTTCTCGAATGAACCCAAACGATCGCGAAATAAATCGTGAGCACTAAGCTGTGACGGGATGTGCTTCCAGAAATTATTTTTAAAGGTGACTCGTTAACATTCGTATTAGTTGTGAACCAGCATTTAATGATCATATCGAGAATGACAACAGTAGCGAAAGTTTTCCAAACGTAAAAAATGCTTTACTATAATTTTTCGAGGAACTGCTTACAAAGCTGGTATTTTAACTTACAGTTCTATTTCAGTTGCAGTTCATTACAGAAATGAATCGTAAATGCCTTCATACTGATTATTCGATTCCCATGCCCGCGGTGCGAAAGGGTGTAAAATTCTATCAAGGGGTATAAACAACTTGCTACATTCTATTCAACAGTGTAGAAAAGTTGTAAGCTATTTTAGCTATATTTATATTGTAGCTAAAGCAATACTTATGACACAGAGACCTGATATACCATCAGCATCCTTCACACTATTGACGAATGTATGCCTGATTTTAGTAACATTATTTCTGTTAATGGTAATAGTATTATAGATACTGATGTGAAGTTGACAGAAATCACCCGTAAAACCGCTCCCACTATCTTTGTATTTTGAATTCCTGATGGGAAAAATAGGCTTGAAAAGGAAAGAGAAATTTAAATCACGGCTTTATACTATTTTCAAGCAAAAATAATGGGCTCAGAAAAACAACTCCAAAAAATAACTACCCATTTTTTGTTTTCTCTATTGTAGAGCACTTTCCTGCCAAATTCAGGGTTTCTGTATTCTGTCAAATGCGACAAAGTTACGAAAATCGAACACCAACAAGACTAGTGGAGAGCATGCACTTAATCAGAAGAAACATAAGAGGTTCTGCGTCTTATTGAAAGCAGTGTTGTTCAGAATTGATTGCTATGGTTAAAAAAGTCTTGGAGCGTTTACTTGGTTTATGACTTTGTCATGTAATGATTTAAATTGAACGGAGATGACTTAAACTTTACCCATCGCTGTCGGCCGCGATTGTGTGTGACGTTGAAACCTTGTCGTTCCCAGAACTATGACTTTAGTGCATTTACTCTACGAGTAAATACTCTCGTGTCATTTACCTCAAAATGTAGGGTTAAGCTTAGTTTGGGACCCATCACATAAACTGCGGAGCCAGCTATGACACTATCTCAAGAATATAATTTAAAATATAATAATAATTACTTAGGATGTTATGTTCATCATTATTGGTAACGATAGAATTGAATTCCAAAATATGATTAATGAAATATGAAATCCAAAAAATGGGGAAGTACCCATTCTGTCCACAAACACACGGTTAGCCGCAAAGACCAAAATTACAGTTGCTGTAGATTTGGATTCCCTAGGGGAAGTATCAAACGTCATAATGTGTTTCGGTCCCAATGAAACTCACTCCAATAATGGCCGATTTTGTATTTTAAAGATAACTCTTTCTGTGACCATTATTAATAACTATCATCTTGAATTACTTTCTCCTTGGGAGAGGAAAATGGGCATACAACCATGTGGAAACGTTACAGGTGTCGCATATTATGTTGCAAAGTATGCTAACAACACGTGAAGCACATGACCTAGAAGAAGTAGTTCGGGAAGTAAGCAAAGAGGAGCGGTGGTACCGTATGGAATCAATTGTTTCCCGTTTCAATGGTTACGTTTCAGACTTTCAGTACTCCAGAATGTTACATACCGTTTACGTCATCTTTCACTTAAAATGAGTAGTGACAAAGCAGTATTTGTGAGCAGCTGTAAGCCAGAAGAACGTTTTTGGCTGCTGGTTTTTGATGGAGATAAAACAGCAATTAACAACAATTTCTTCGACCATTTCATGAGGCCTGATGAATTAGAAAATATAAGCCTAGCTGTTATGGGACAGACCTTCTTCATCATGGGCTAATGATGACGGTGATATAAAGATGAGACTCGTTGAAAACGTACCATTAAGTTACATTAAATAAATAGATAACTCACGAAAACGGATCCGCAACAAACCAACGGCATTATACTCTGAACAGTGACAAAGATGCGTTTTATTATAATGTGCTTTTTTATAATTTTATTTACTCCACAGACTCCGGGGTCCGTGACCTTTGTTATTACAATTACATTATTTTTTACATATTTCTTGGATTAGGAGAAGAAAGGAAAAACAGGGGGGTGTTGTGAACATTGTGAACCTAAGCCTAGTACTAGTCATTCGGATTTCGTCTGTTGAGCCGATCACTACCGGTTGGGATTACGATAGTAATTGACTCGATATCGTCTTTTACCTAAGCCAGGAGCCTCCCGGCCCAGAGCCTTCACCACGGCCGCATTTCTGTCCTTATTATAATGTGCTTGTTTACCATATTTCATTCCAAAATGAGAATGAAGTCTTATTAGAAGGAGAATCTGCAGAGAAATAGTTCTTAAGACGACAGAGCGAGCTAAGACCACTGCTGAACGACATAAGCTCTAAAGAATTTGCTCATGCAGAGCAATTTATACAACAAGCTCTCGCTCAAGCAGCCGCATTTAATGCCGTTCATGGATGAATCGGTTGTGTGTTGACGAAAATATAGTTGTGCAAATGATTGTGATGACTACTGCGATAATATCGGCCAACGCGCGGTGATGACAGATGATGTATTTTTCCGAAGTATGTATACGTAAGTTGAACGTCCAGCAAAACAATTAATCCACAAAATGACATACGAGTTCAAAACGATCTAAATGGAGATGAACAATTTTTGGTTTTTATTACTGGTGGAGCCGGAAGCGGTATGTCTTTTGTTTTGAAATTGGTGGTTTTGGTTGGCATTTCAAGCGTTGATATGCACCTACTGTCGATTCTTTGGTTAAACCAACTTTCGTGAAAGTAGCATCTTTGACCAGTGTAGCCGCTCGACAAATATTTGGTAAAACCATACGCGCAGTTTTCCATATTCCTATTACAAAGTAAATTCTCGAAAATATGCTCGCATGACTGGACACAAATTGGAGCTGCAAAGAATAAAATGGCACCACATTCGTTGGTTAATAATTATCGACGAAATATCAATGGTATCGTACGAAAACCTTCGGATGATTTATTTAAGGTTGTAGGAATTTAAATACAACGATCTCATATTCGGAGGTTAAAATAGTAGGCTTTGGTGATAAAATGTAGTTACCACTCGTAAAAGGCATTTGGTGCTTCAATCAACACGCTTGGTCTTCAACAGAGATACATTTATGGCATCAATTTCATTGAACGAATAAACTACCTCTATAAACCTGCGGAACAAAATGGTCATCAATTTAAAGATCTTCTCAACCATTTACGATTTGGAGAGCTGACAACTGATGAATTAGATCTATTGTGTGAAAGACGAAGAATTCTACTAACGAGGGATTTCGCAGATGGTGCCGTAGTTTGCATTTATCCCACCGTTGAACAGATTGACGACTACAATATAAAAATGACAGTTGTCAAAGAAGTTTTAAACCGAATGTAGAAGATACAAATGATAGGCGTATTAAGTGACGAAGTAACTTACGGAAAAAAAATTCGGAAAATGTTATTTCCAGCAACGTTAGCAACTGTGGCGGTCCTCCACTGGCTATTATACTTTTAGCTATCGAATCTCGAGTTATGCTAAGACGAAATATAGCTGTTTCAGATGAACTTGTGGATGTTGTTATGGGTGTGGTGAAAAGATTGAAATGACCAGCGTTGCGTAGGGATCAGTTGAGAGAAGGTGAAATGATGCCAGACGATGTTCTTATACAATTTAATGATAAAACAATAGGTAGCACATTAAAAGGTGCCAATGCTTTAGTTTCTATCCCACATTTATGTGCTATATTCCAAGCTACCAGAGTGTATGGTGATGTTGAGCGACGAATGCAACTACTAATTTTATGTTGGGCTGTAACTGTTTATAAGTTACAAGGTACAATGCTTTAAAGAGCTGTTGTAGATTTGGGAAAAAAGAACTTTGTGAAGGAGCTTATCTCCGTAGCTCTGAGTAGACTTTGGAAGGAATATATATTGCTGATTTAGAACCATATAAATTTTATTAAATAAACTTGTCGAAGAACGAGCTTTACCAGAACAATGTTTAAGAAGACAAATTTCGCATTGAAAGTCATAAAGTAGGACTATTTAATTTCAGTTTCCATGTAATACCTTGATACATTCGAAACGTATTAAAATATTCAATAACTTTAAAAAAAAAAGTGGAATTTTGAGAAACTTTTAATCACATAACATAAGCAAATAAGAATTAAACAAGAGATACACTATAACTGCACTGGCAGTGAACGCTACTCCTCTGGCTTGTTCGGTGCGGAGTAGATTATTAGCACCAAGGAAGTGCTGCTTCAAGTAGGGAGGAGTCTTCGAAGAGTCCAGAGTCAGACGAGCACGAACAATGTGAGAGAATATTCACGTGCGTCGTTCTCAGATGAGCCTAAGTCTCTGGAACGAGTTTTATTCATAAAAAAATTACCAATTTCTCCACCATGGCAGCAACATTACGCCCAGATGTAATGAGTAGCGGGTATAAATATGCAAAATATTTGGCATTCCAGGATGATCCAGTCACTATTTACATATTTACATAGATTTACATCTATAACCAGACTATGTAAATTATTTAAGCACTAGAAATGCATAGCAATGAAATAGAAAATGAGTGAACAATGGTAGATGGTAGCCACAGATTACTGAAACAAAACGCAGATGGAACTTTCATGGATAAAGCTGTGAGGCCAGTAATTAGTTATGTGTGCATGACAGCGCTCACCAACGCAACGTTGTCAAATGACTCGCGTTGGTGTGCGTGTAATGAATCCAGTCTTAAGAAAAAAATCCACGAATGTTGTCTTAGCTTCGGAAATCTTTGCTTTGCACAAATATTATTATGTTAAAATAATTTATTATTACACCGATTATATATTATGCAAAATTTCTTATTATTACTATTTCCATCCTATGAAGTTAAGAATTTTGATTTTGCATGAAACTAAAAATTCAAATATACATACGTACAGAAAATTCCGAATAACGAGACAACGCCGAATAATTGTAAAAGCCATGTGTGTGTTTACTTTGAGAAATCTATCGGAGGTTCTCGTGAAATTTTAAATATTGTGCTCGGCAAAAGGTAACTCATTTAATATACCCTCTGACCGAGAGGTATACCCTCAAAGTGGTCATGGTATACGTACCCTGGGAGACATACATGCATACAGGCATACCCAGGTTCAGAGGTTGAGGCTAACTACTCATTTAATATACCCTCTGACCGAGAGGTATACCCTCAAAGTGGTCATGGTATACGTACCCTGGGAGACATACATGCATACAGGCATACCCAGGTTCAGAGGTTGAGGCTTTGGATGAGGATATATCAAAGGCGTTACATCATACCTCCAAAGCCCATTTCAACGTTGTGATGGGGGATTTTAACGCCAAAGTGGGAGTACAGACTTGCAGTGAATCGGTAGTAGGACCCTATGGTTTGGGACGTAGGAATGACAGGGGCATATGCTGGTTGATTTCCTCGAGAAAGAGGGCTGTTTCTGATGAATTCATTCGACAAGAAATAGCCTCAGAGTCGGCCAGCTGGCCGTAAAAATTCATTGCTCCGGGACCGATTGCCGTTAGTGGAACCACTCTTGAAATTGTATCAATTGTACAATGTGAGTAACTGTTCAGACTTGAAGTACCTTCGCACCTTTGAGAGGACACCTAGTTTTTTGGCAGCTAATTTAGCCTTGGACTCGATATACGAGCCAAAGTTGAGCGTAGATGTCAAAGTAACGCCCAAAAGCTCAAGACGGTCAGAAACTGGCACGGATATACCACAAAAAGTAGGTGTCAGTTGGAATGGACTCCTTTTTGCGGAGAACAGACACGCCTGCGCCTTACTCTCGTTGAACTTGACCAGATTGGCATAACCTCATTCAGACACCACCTCAAGGGTCAAGCTCAAACGTTCGATCAAACTCTCTCTCAGTACCTGGGTTTGCTGCCCACTGGGTCTCGCGCTAGATATGTAGCTCTCTACAACGGTGTTATCATCTGCGTACCCATAGGTACCGGGCTTCAACAGATCATTAATATGTAGCAGAAAAAGTGTCGCAGAGAGTACCGACCTTTGAGGGACTCCGGCATTGATAGCCATTTGATCCGACGAGCAGCCATCAATGACGACTCGTATGGATCGATCCCTCAAGAAGTCCGATATCCACGCAATAAACCCAGGAGACAAAACATAACTTGAAAGCTTGCTTATAAGGCCATCATGCCAAACCCTGTCGATAGCCTTCGAGATATCCAGGGAGACTGCAAGTGCTCCCCCGTGTTTCTCAATAGCTTCACTCCAGATGTGAGTGACGTACGCTAGAATATCCCCGGTGGACCGGTTTTGGCGAAATCCGTATTGCCGGTCACTGAGGAGGTCGTTTGATTCTAGGTACGTCAGGAGCCTGTGGTTTACGACACGTTTAAATTAGACTGGACGTGAAAGACGTTAGATGATAGGGCGAATGGCCAGGTCGAAGGTCGCCTGGCCGAAGGTTCACTAAGTTGATAGCCAACGGAAGATAGCATAGGATTGTTTTGATAATTTGTGGGTCCGCCATAACATTGCCAAAGAAAATTGTAGAGGTCAGGAATTTTATTCTTCGGACAACCAACGAAATTAAAGGCGTTTTTGACGTCCACTTTTATCAGCCCTCTCCCAATTTCGGACAAAAAAAGTCAGGACAGAATGAATAGCAGCCTCACATCTACCCTGAGAACCAAAACTAAGTTTGTTGGGACAGGGACCTCAAATGAGTAACGTTTTTTAAATACTAATAGTGTTGATGAAAACTATAGTTGTTATGAAACGAGTATATCTTTAGGGGAAATAATTTTAATTTAGAATAGCCACACTAACCTATTTTCGTTGAGATGTTGTGTTACTATTCATCAATGGAAATGAAATCGCCTAAATTATTTAAATATCAGTGAAAATATTTTTCAAACTTTCCTCTGAAATGATATTCCTCTTTCCTTTTCTTATTTTGAGAATGATGTTTGCAATGTTTGAAAACATAAGACAGCATAATTTAAAACAAAACAAAATCACACGGGACTCCCGTACGAGACGGAAGTCCGTTTCGTACTGACTGGAGTTTGTATTTGCTTTGGCGTTTTGTATTTGCTTTGTGGATCTCAGGATCTGTGTTCCGCGCGTTCCATCTGCCTTTTGTTTCAGTAATCTGTGATGGTAGCATTCTAACTTCTTTGCCTAATGAAACAATAATATATTTATAATGCACAACTTACCCATTAACGGGGCCTTAAACTCGTAGGTTTAGTTTATTATAAAGAGTAATTTCTTATAAATTCTTTAAATAATTACAAGTACAAATTAAGATAACAGAAATAAAACAATGATTTAGTTGTACGGTCTGAAGTCTTCAATGTCAAAAAGAATGTAATTGTCAACTGCCATCATTGCATATGGTTTGTTTATTGTTTAAACTTAGTAAGATAGTTCCAAAGAGGTTACATTTACCTATATTTTATCTAAGAATGGTTCTATTTTGTTGTTTAATTGTTATTTCTTATTTCATTATACTTATTAAGTGTAATTTTGATGTAGATGTTACTTTATTATTATTATCTAAACTAATATTATCAAGAGGAAGGAATAAAGCCCTTTACGCACGAGCCCTAAAATCAGAGGAAATTACGTAAAACTAGTGGGGAGGACCCTGCATCGCATCATAAATCACCAATCATATGGTGCGATGCAGGCTCCTTCCCACTACTCACTTTACGTCATTTCCTCTGATTTCAGGGCTCGTGTGTGGAGTGCTTAAGAAAATGAATTAATTTAGTAAGTCTACATACTCGTAGTTTCTGTTCCCATATTGTACATCTTGTACTATTTTTTTCTAAACTTTAAGTTATTCACTTTCTTTTTTTTTTAATTGTATTATTTATGGTTAAAACCCGATTTCAATTTAAACTTAAATTCATACAAACGGCGTTGAATTCACTGAATCTTATGATCGGAGAAATTGGTTTAAATATCTCTCATCGAAAAACTAAGGTTTGTGTATTCACTAAAGGACAACATAGACTTACAAATCGATGAAGGGCACAACTGACTGTAAATAATTATAGAATACCTCAAGTGGACCATGTCAAATATCTAGGGATACGATTTGACAATAATTTAAGATGGGTAAAACATATCAATGAAGTTAATTAAATTTCTTAAACGTTTTTAGAGTATTGGCAGGAACCAAATGGGGTATCCATCAGTAGGTTGGATTATGGGTGCTTTTTATACGACAACAGCGCAAAATGTCATTTGAATAAACTTGATAATATTCAAAATCGAGCCATAAGAATAGTGGGAGGCTTTGTTAAAACCACTCCCATTCATGTAATGGAGAGTGAGTTAGACCTCCCACCATTATTCATCCGTAGAAGATATCTGGCTGCCAAATTCTGGCTTAGATCAAAGAATATAGCCGGTAATTTAACAATACGGGTATTGGAAAGCTTAAGTAACATCTGTGAATGTGCTTATTGGAGAAGAAAGAAAATACCGCTACTTATAGAGACCCATAGAATATTCGGTAGCACTCCGGTGCACTCTGATGTAAACTTCCCTATGTATTCACTTAGTGCGTGGGTTAGTAGTTATGATCTGTCTAACACGATAGTTACTACAGTTGACGGCGTAGAAACTGCAAAGAGGCATTTTAATACAGTAGATTTGAGAAACTTATGTTCTGAATATATCCTTAGTAAATATGTCTACAAAGTCTATACTGATGGGTCAAAAGATGAGAACAAATGTGGCTCAGCTTTCTTCGATCCACAGATGGACATTTATGTAAAATTTAGTATTCAATGTAATATGATATCAATAATGAATTGTGAATTGATTGCGATTGCTGAAGCTCTGGCATATTTGTCAGCACGAGATTTTAATAAGTTTGTGATTTTATCAGATTCAAAAAGTGCCTTGTATCATTTGGCTCGGTTACCCTCGACTTTTTGACGACACTCGATAGCCTACAAAATATTAGATACCATCTGTAAAATGCGTACGTTTGGTAAAGAAGTTGTGATTCAGTGAATCCCTTCACTTGTAGGTATCTTGGGCAATGAGGCAGCAGACAGAGCAGCTAGAGAAGCGATATCTGACGGTTTTCCATACCATTGCTTGCCACAGTCTAATGAATTGTTAAGCGGAATAAAAGTAGATTGTAGACAAATCTGGAATTAATATTTCGACGAACGCTCGCTTACAAAAGGTGTATGGTATAAAACAATTCAAAGTCTGCCGCCACGTTGCTCATGGTTCGAAAATACTAAATTAAATAGATTAGATTGTGTACTTATGATGAGACTTCGTTCCGGACACATCCCATCGAACAAATTCAAATATCTGGTGGGTATCACCGAATCACCAAATTGCTTAGAATGTAGAGTGGTAGAAAATATCCATCATGTGCTGATGGAATGTGTTCGCAACGAAGCTCAAAGAAGACATTTGATACAGGACGACATATTTAATGTTCGTATTTGCAACAGTTCCTTATCTTCACTGTTTTCCGATGAAGCTAAGGTGATGTTGCATCTTTATAAAAAGGTAATGTAATGATAAATATAAACCTTAATTACATTTGTATTTAGTTACGGGAGTGACATAGTCATTGTATGACGAAACTCCTTTTAATTAATAAAGATTAAAAAAAAAAACTTAAATTCAGACAATTGACTAAATAACATACTATATGTGAAATCTTCGACTATTGTCAAATCCACGTTCTATATCGTCCAGAAATGTTAGCAAATTTAAGTTTTTTGTTGATATGTCAAAAACAGTATCACAGATTTCGATAAAATTTATATGGGACCATTCGGGAAGCATATCCTGTCGAACACAAAGAGAAATATTAAAATCGGTTTGGGAACTATCGAGAAAAAATGGTCGTCGAATTGATAACCACCTCCTGTTTTGTTTTGAAGACGGTAAAAATAAGAACTAATAAATTTAAAATAAAAAGTATTAAGTAAGTAATTAATAGCGGAATCACATCAATCTGTAAATACCCATGTACGCAAATAAATGAATTGAATTATTTACAAAATTGGAGATTAATCTACATATACCCGTTATGGCTATAACAACATTCTATTAAAGTATGAACTTGTTTAAATGTGTAATACTCAAGTCACATGAACTCGGTTAAAAATGTCGGATGTTTCATAATTTACAGACATTAGCAGCAACTGGAGATCTGAAATTTACCGATGAAGTAGAAACTGTGAAAGCTGAAGCTGAGAAATTGAATGCCGACGGCATTGATATTATTATCGTCTTGTCTCATTGTGGACTAGATATCGATAGGTAAGACATCAACAAAACCTAAGCCGAAAACGAAAATTAGGTGAAAGCTTTCAAACCCTTTCTGAGCGCTTGGTTGACGCAACGCGTGACCAAATTCTATTATTTATAGACTGCAGGCCCGTGAACAAAATTTATGGGTCAAATGAACCACCAGGAGACCTATGTAGGATGATAGAACGGTATAAAGTAATGAGATTTAGCACTATGCCGTCACTTGTAAGCTGTCCAACTGAGCGCAGTTGAAGAGTGGGGGGCGGGTTGCACCCTCGATAATTTCTCCTTGTCGGATGATTTTTGTACGGCACTGTAAAATAATGTATTAAAAGAGGTATTGCGTAATCTATTCTATTCTAATTAATATCTGTGTGTGGCTAATCTATTATTCCGCAACGTCGTACCAAAAATCATGCGACAAGAAGAAATGATCGAGGGTTGCACCCCCTCCCCCCTTTTCAACTGCACTCAGTTGGACAGATTACGAGTGACGGCATAGTGCTGAATCTTATTACTTTATACCCTTTTATCATTCTAAATAGGTCTCGTGGTGGTTCATTTGACCGACAAATTTTGTTTACGGGCCTATAGTCTATTACTTGGTTCAACGTATAAACATTGCGATTCAGAGTGGTAATGCCGCTAAAACGCTAGGCCAGATATCAACTGGTAGAGAGTTTGTTCGTCTTGATTACCTTTAGTTCTTCTTTGGTCTATAGGAAGTTGAAATGTGTTTAGTGTAAGTAGTTAGGTATGTAGTTTTCATTGGAATTTAGTTTTGTAACAGGTAGCCCGTTTAAAAAAAATGTTTTATTTTCAGAGAGATAGCATTACATGGAGGTCCTTATATAGATATCATTGTTGGAGGCCACAGCCATACCCTACTTTATAATGATGATGTCCCAGAAAACAGCGGTTTTGTGCCGCAGGGCCCATATCCTGTCGTAGTAGATCAGCCTGAGAGAAAGGTGAATAACTTTTTTTTGCAATGTATCGGAAAATTATACAAAATTAAATCTGCTAAAAAATTTAAGCAAACGCACGACAAATTATTAAGGAAGTAGCGTTGTCGTTGATGAGGCGAGTACGTCCACAATATCATCCTGCAAATAGTAAGTGCCCTAAGCCTTCACTTAGGGCATTTACTTCCTGAAGCATTTCGTATGGACAGTGATCGGTATGCTGAGTGCGAGTTTTGTCGACAACAAAAACGCGTTCTACTGTGAGCGCATAAACATGACATGCGTATATAAGAGATTTATAGCGTGTCTAAAGGTGCTTGAGTTCTTCATACAAAAGTATAAGTATAAGTTTACGCGCTCTTTTTCTTTTAACTTTTGTAGGTTAACACTGTCAAGTGTGGCATCAGGCGAGATGGCGGTCACGCCATCTCGCCTGATGTTAAACGATGATGCCGTTTACGATGGAGCGTTTTTACTTAAAAGAAACCGATTCACTCTCGACAAAGATTATAACTATCGGGGAAAACCCACTCAGGCAACGCACCTTGACGTTCCTATCACAAAAGTAGATAAATCTCTTCGTTCGTGTCTTTGGAACATCAACCATGAAACCATGTCGCCTTTTCGAGCTGCGAGCATTCCGATAGAAAAAAGGGGAAGGGCGCATTAGATCGTGCAAATCAGTTGCACACTCTCCGAAGTGTACCCGATAAGCTAGCAATTTTCCGGCGATATTATTTTATTATTCCTTATGAGCGTTTTGGCACGTCCCTCAATGGCTCAAGTTAGAACGCGTGTTTTGTCGACAAAACTCGCACTACATACAGGAGTTAATTGTAGTCCGTTCACTCTGAACGCGGAAAATAGGAGATAAAACTATTACTGAATAATGTAATAGTTATTTTTGTACTAGCATCAGTATTAACCTAATGTAAATCTATGTATTTAACTGAATAATTAGTATGTTATCTGAAATTAAACTAATTTTAATTTGGTAAAACTCAAAAATTATAAACAAATTCCAACAGAAGTAAAGATCCTTACCGTGTCGAGTGGTTTAATTCTAGTGGTGGATCATTTAATTCAATTCGCAACATCACCTCAGCGCAGTGGTTATTTGTACGCCGCCGGTATTAATTACAAGCATTTGTTTTTTTATTTTACTTTTTTGTTTTGGTTTTTTTATATAACAACTTAAAAAAAGTTTACTCATAACCCTAGGTTACATGCAACTAAATAATTTTCTCAGTGAATCGCTATCAAATGGTCAAAATATTACTTTTTGTTCGCGTTATGTTCTGGCTTAACTGTTCTGTGTCTGGTTGTTTCTATATATAAAAAATACAGTGGTATTTCAGCTATCTGGCTTCCGTAACACAAACTTGGTTTAGTCTGGAGCTTTTTAGTGTTGTGTGAGGAATGTTTAACAATTTCTGTAACATTTGTAATTAATTTAGCTAAATCCATATCTGTATTTTTTTCCTCTATCGTTCATCAAACTCTACGCAGAAATTATTAGTTGATTTTGCAGTTTGCTATCATATAGTGTTTGATTTTATCTTAAGTTACTCGTTGCAGATAACATTGCTGGTCAGCATTCCATAAATATGTTTCTATCCAATTTTGATAATATGGAAAAAGTGAAAATCCCAATTGAGTTATAATTATAATTGGAACTGGTAACAATAAGGAAATAAATTAAAAACATCTAAATTAACGGTATTTTTGGTAATTAATTTGTCATTAAGGAAAAATATTGTATTCCAGGTGTTGATAGTGCAAGCAGCGGCACATACAGCTTATCTCGGCGAAATTAAATTGTATTTCGATGACGCTGGTAATTTGCTTGAATGGGAAGGCCATCCCCATTATATTGGAAACGAAGTTGCACAAGGTACGTAAAGTTAAAGGGACAGAAAGGCCATGATGGAGGCTCTGAGCCGGGAGGAGGTGACTTAGGAAATATCCAAAAACGATGTCAAGCGCTGGAGTCCCAACCGTTAGTGATCAGCTTAACAGATAAAATTAGACTAAAAAGCGTAATTTTTTTAATAATGAAGAGTGACGAGACTGTCATGCCATGTGCCTGATGGTAAGCAACATGCCTGCCACATAACAACACAGTGACACGCAGCTATTGGAACATGAAGAGTCCAAATCATTACCTAGCACTGCACTGCGCTCGTCACCCATAGATCTAAGATGTTATATCTTTAAGCCCTGTAATTTCTCTTGGAACATTGCCCTTCAAACTAGAACACATAATATTAAAAATATTCCCTACATATACCTCACATCTCTTACTACCCCAGAAGTCCTACCAAACAAAAAAAAACATTGTAATCGATTCACTATCTAAATAGTAAATTTTAAAACACCTTACCCATGGGATGGTAACAGATATTAACGCAATTTTTGGCTGTTTTGTTTGCAGCTCCGGATATTTTGGAAAAGATCAACGAATATCTGCCAATGATTCAAGAGCTGGCGTCTGAAGAGATCGGCGAGACGATGGTTCACTTGACGTCCAACTGTGCTTGCAGCGAGTGCAATCTGGGCAGCTTCATCTGTGACGCTTTTATGGATGCTGTAAGTTGTTTCTGAAGTTAAAAATTCTTTAGGCACATCTAGACAGATTTTTCGTGGGCTGTAAATTGAATTGTCACGCTCGGGTATGATAAGAAAATTTCTAGTAAACTCGGGATGATAGAGCGAGAAAGAAAATATAGTGAACAAGTGCGCCAGAGGGAGAAAGATAATATTATAGTCACATCTTCTTCGCTATTCTGTCCCTGTGTTTAGTATAGGTATTCATGTTTTTTATCTCGACATTTACTTCTAGGTACTTATTACATTAATTGAACCTGTCACAAAATATTAAACTTGCATTTCACATCCATTGCAAAAAGGTTACGGTTGTTATAAATAACTGTTTTATCACGGTACTTACATTACGTAAACACACAATATGATACCTATTTTCATTACAGTACTTACACATACACTATAACACAACATATTTATCAATTTTAAGCGAAATGCCATTAAAATAATTTAATAACATAATTGCTAGGAAATAAATAAAACTCTGACGACATTTTCAAATCAAAACAATACAACGAAAAGAAAAAGCGCGCGGATTGTGGAAACAATTTTACTTGTTCACAAATTAGCGATGCGCGCGCATCAGCGTTTTTTTCACAGATAAGAAAATAGTTAGTACTTCGGCAAAGGCACAAAACCAGCCAGTATTACTAATAAAGTGAATTAATATTTTTGTGTTTTGCTAGAGACATTGTTGTAATTTATGGTCAAAATTAATTAAATTAAAGAATTAAATGTTTATTTATTATATTTCATCTCATAAAGCTAATTTTATTCATAAATGTGGAAAACGTTTCTAACATAAAAAACATTATAAATTATTATTTAAAAAAAGCACCATTCGTTTTAGCAGGATTCGGAGTTCGGAGCATTATGATAAACCGTGCGTTTTACATTACATTACCGCACAAGTACGTAATGACATTAAGTACATTACGATGAAAGTACATTACGATATTAAAATTGGTGAAATAAGAGACCCTTTACGAGCAAATGTGTTATAAAATAAATAAGCAGCAAATACAAAAAAATTGCAAGTCAAACTCTGTTTCCGACCCGCGTAAAAATTGTTTTTAATGTATTCTTGGCCATGGATACTAGTCATTCAGCCGCGTATTACCTATTCATTATATTCACTTTCAATTTACAAATAGTTTTTATTTTAATTATTAAAGTCATTTAGAAGTCTTTAAATAGTGAAGTATTGCTTATTTTAGTTTTAACTTCTGCAGTGCGGTTTTAAGCGCACACATTTCGTTTTTTTTTCTTTACTAACCTCTGTATTGTTCCGTGATGGCTCAGTAGCTAGAACGAGTGACTCACAATCGTGGCACAGTAGGTTCGAATCTCACCTGCACTTCTCAATATTTTTTTCACGTATAAATTTACAAGTTCATTGACACTACTGATTTTAAAACGTGAAGATAATAAACGTGATTAAGCCCCGTACTATATAAAAATTATAGATAGATAAATACTCTTTATTAGATAAATAATAGTCTTTAACATGAGCTTTAAAAGAATCGAGCGATGGCGATTTTTTAATAGCAACAGGCAATTCGTTCCTCAATTTAACTGCCTGAAAGGCAAGGGATTTGCCATAATAAGTTTCGGAACGTGCTGAAGGTGGCTTCAGGGTTAAGTGAGATCTAGACCTTAGCTGCTGAGCGTGGCAGTCCTGCCAGAACGTGAACCATTATTTTAGGTACTGCGGGGTCTGTACCCCGCAGTACCTATAAATCCGCAGGATTAAAGAGTATATTGTATAGAATATAAAGAATGTGAGCATTACGACGCAGGCGAATGGGCAACTACTTGAGTTTGACGCGAAAATGAGAAACATGATCATATTTGCGTAAACCAAATATGAATCTAATACAATATGTGTTCAAAGACAATACGAGTAGTATTCGGTTTTCAAAACATTATTTTTTAAACGCCAGATATAATATTGATTTCAGGTATTAGATTGGGCTGAAGGAGACAATTGGCATTATGCTCATTTCTGTGTCATCAACCAAGGAGGCATCCGAGCCGGAATCGATACTGGAGGTAAGTTACAACCTGGCACATCGCCAAAATACTACACTATTTTCGTGAAATGATGGGATATGAAGTTAGCAATTATTACAGGCGTATGACTTTGTTCCGGCTGGTCTAGTCGGGAGAACGGCGACTGCCGATCTGGAGACCTCGGGTTCAAACCCACGCGTACCTCTGTCTTTTCGAAGTCATGTGCGTAATATCGCTAACTTAAAACGGTGAAGGAAAACATTGTGAGGAAACCGACATGTACCTAGAATTTTTCGAAGTCATGTATCATCCACCAACCCGCACTGGGTCAGCGTGGTATATTATGGCCTTACCTCTATCCTTGCGAGAGAAGGCACCGAATATCAGCAGTGGGAACATTTATTGAGCTGTTTATGTGTATACCTACTTTACCTATATGATTTTGTGGCTCAATTGGTAATAATTATGCCAGTAGAGCTGGAGGTATTGTGCAGTCTTCTCCGAGAGAAGTGAGGAGCCTATTTGCTTCTATAATTACTCTGCAAACATTGCCCTTTAAAGCGAAACACGGCAACGGTTCCACATTGTTCTTCTGCGGTAAAATTACTGGCACAACTGTGATATTTCTCCAAGCTGACTCTGCAAAGAGTATCTACCATGATAAATGCTTCAATGTTTC
>CM029773.1:7995166-8308367 GCA_017562165.1 Ectropis grisescens
AAGGTTTCGTAGTAGCGAACATATCCGCAATTGTTAAGTTTGTAGGATTTTTATAAGATACATTATGGAAAGTCTGAAGCTGATGTGCATGATCTGATACCTACTTATCTCTTTTTCTCTAGCTGTTACCCGCGACTTCGCCCGCGTAAAATTTTGAATGAAGCCATTTATCATTTTGAAAAATGCTAAAAAATTGAGTTTTAATGTTACGCAAGCAAGTTGAACCCGTAAATCAAAGCCAAATCTAAGTGAAATGTTAATGTACCTATACATTTAATTATTTAATTGTAACACAGAAAAAGAATCAAAGAACGAAAGAATCCAAATTCGGCATCAAAATCATTTTAGCAGCAAACAACTCATTGGTACAATTTAGAATACCAGTAACGCCACCTAGTGATTAAAGAAAAAATACATACCACAATAGCAAAACATTGATCTAAATTGGCTTTAGTGCTTTAGATTTAAACTGACATTAGCGCTATCTAATGAGAATATAACGTTGCTTGTTATTTTGATTGTGCACGCAAAGCACCTGTATTATCTACGCCAAAACGGGTGCATTATATTTAATATAATACGGAGTTAAATGAAAATATAGACCCCATGTGAAACTTTAGACTCTAACCTATCTGCGTTTCGGATGTCAAACCAATTCGTTGTGTCGTTTTGACGTTAATAATTGTTTCCTTAGGGCCACAGATTACATACCTCCTTAGGGCCAATGCTTTTATTCGGGTTGATAGGTAGTATATGTGGTATTTCAGACTATAAGTTATCTCTGTTTAAATTTTCTACCAAATTGCTTAGTATTTCTGACGTCACAGTAACCTATAAGTAACCGATTTGCTATTTTTGAGTACAAACTAAGTACGTGTGTTTCGAATTCCTTCCAAATGTATTCAGCCATTCCAACGTAATCCTGTAAATATTTTTATATTTACAGGACTATGAACAGAACGTATTTAGTGATCGGGTTGAAATTTGAAATACAATCAGATTATAGTTTGGAAGAACACAAAGGCTAAACATTGCTACTTAAGCTAAGCCAAGATATAATGTGTTTCAAATTGTAACTCAATACATTCAGCCGTTCCAACGTAATTGAGCAGCAAAAATTTAAACATTGGCATATTTATATAATATTGGTAGGATAGGATTTTACAAAACTTTAGAAAAAATAAATGCAAATCCAACAAACAAAAACAATGCAAAAGTGGCACTCGCGCGCGAAGGGTTCCGAACCATTAGCAAATAAATGGCTTTAATTGTATGGGAGCCCCCTCAATAATTAATTTTATTTTATTTTAATTAATTACATTTAAAGAGAACATAAAAAAGCGTCTGTAACAGATACGTTATTAGTATCGAGCAAGAAACGGCAAAAAATATAAAAAAAAATTTGGTGTTCTTTGTTAAACCGGCAATAGAAATACATCATCTGTGAGAATTTCAACTGTCTAGCTCACACCGTTCTTGAGATACAGCCTGGTGACAGACGGACGGACGGACGGACGGACAGCGAAGTCTCAGTAATAGGGTCCCGTTTTTACCCTTTGGGTACGGAACTCTAACAACAGTATGCTTCGGTCACCGAAGCTTGTTGAACACTATCTTTAAATTTTAAACAGTATTTGGATTGAAATAATACGTTTTCTAAGTTATGGCTGGTCTGGTAAGTTATAGTTGACCTAGTCGGGAGGACGCCGACTGTCGATCCGGAGACCCAGGGATCAAAACCACGCGCACCACTATCATTTCAGAGTCATGTTCATAATGCCGGTAATTAAAATGGTGAAGGAAATCATCGTGAGGAAACCGAAATGTACCTAGAATCTAAGTCATATGTCATCCACCAACCGACACTGGGCCAGCGTGGTGGATTATGGCATTGACTCTCTCCTTGCGAGAGAACGCCCCGACGGCCAGCAGTGGGCTTAATGGGTTGTTTATGCTGCTACTTATTATGCTAATATGTTTTCTCCTAAAGAACAATGAAGTGGCCAAGTGCGAGTCGGACTCGCCCATGAAGGGTTCCGTTGCAGCACGTAACATTATACATATAGTACACATGGTTGTACACACATCACACATACACATACACATCTTGTAGTTCGTTGTAGCTTTGATCGAAGTTTTAATAATAGTGTATTTAATAGTGTGTTACACATTTTACCACTTTGGAAGTGTCTCTCGCGCAAACTATTCAGTATACAAAAAAATGATTTTAGAAACCTCAAAATGATTTTTGAAGACCTATCCATAGACACTCCACAGGAATGGGTTTGATGAAAAAAATTTTTGAGTTTCAGTTCTATGTATGAGGCAACCCCAAAAATTATTGTTGTTTTTATATTTTTGTATAAAAATCTGAAAAATGCGACTTTATAGAATACATCTAGTTACCAAGTTTCAACAGTATAGCTCTTATAGTTTCGGAAAAAAGTGCCTGTGACATATGGACGGACAGACAGACATGACGAATCTATAAGGGTTCCGTTTTTTTGTTTTACGGAACCCTAAAAATCTAATTCAATGACAGGTAATTTAATTCTGTCATTCGATTTTCTACCAAACAAAAAAGGAATTATCAAAATCAATTCACAATTAGCGTTATCGCGAAAAATAAAACCAAATAAAAAAACATGCCACCCGATTGAGAACATCCTCCTTGTTTGAAGTCGGCTATAACCGAATGATGTTGGTTTTTCCACTCAAAAATATATTTTTGATAATTATTTTTTTCATTCAGGACGACGCGACGCGATCACGTGGGCACGTTCTACAATCTAGAATCTAGATATTCTGTGGATCGTCTGTGATAGATAGAATACTTTGAAGTTAGTATGTACCGAACGCGTCGCGCGTGTAGTTATTATTTAATGTTTGTGTAATTTCCGAACCACCTAACCGATAACGTTCAAATTTTGACGGGACAATATAAAAAATGTGTTCTTTCTAATAAAAAAAGAATTAATGAAATTAAACAACGCAAACATGAGTTCCAACCAAATACACATTCTGACTTTCACCCCCTCCCGCAAGAAAACCGATCAGAATTTGAAAGACAGACAGACAGACAGACAGACAGAAAGACAGACAGACATGAAAGAAAAAAAATGCAGTTTCGCCATCAGTATCGACTATGGAGTGCTCCAAAAAAAATTTTTTTAAAATATCTTCAATGTACAGAATTCGACCCGTTACAGTTTTATTATAAGTATAGATGTCCGCCAATATTTATTTATTTTGTTTAATAATAGTTATTAGATATCTTTTTATAAATTATTATTGTGGACGATTCACCACGTTAAAAACTACACTAAAACGTACATTTTCAATTATAGATAATAAGGGTATAGATATTCTTTTGAAATGAAAATTTATTTTCATTCAAAGTGGTCGAGATAATATCAAATGAAAAATCTTGGGAGAATATTAAAGTTTTAATTTAAATATTTTTTCGTAAGTTTATGAATATTTTAACGAAATGATCATGCTCCCTGTGTTTGTGTGTTTCACATCTATTTTCAGAATAATTTGGATTTCAACAAATTTTACTATTTGAGTTCATAAATGAAATTTAAGTCGATTGTTTGTTGGTTGTTGTGTTTTTCAAAGAAAAATAATTGTTGTCCATTTAATTAAATTCATTATATTTCTTATGTATCTTCCGGTTTTGGAGGCCGGCAGATTTGATATGTTGCTTACCATCAGACCGGCTCGTTTCGTAACTATGTGCCATTTTTTGTAATGAAACTCTATAAGTAGGAGAGATGCTACAGATAGAGACACAGAAGATTTTCTCTCTAACCGACTTCTAAAAACAGGGGATTCCAAAAAAGTTCGTTGTATAACGGTAACAGTGTGGTAGTTTATTTAAAAAAATATTATAATAGATGAGTTAAGTTTAAATATAAATTGAAGTTTGTTTTTTTGGAAGAAATAAGATTATTGGGTTCACTTACATTTTAAATTACATCTGTATAGTCTCGCGGATATGAGATATTGACTCCACTATCGTAATAATAACGTCTAGGCTCTGGAATGCGTTGTCTGAGTGAGGTTTTCCCGATTGTTACAATCTTGGTGTCTTCAAATCGATTTAATTCATTCTTTAAATATCTCGACGTTTCGGCAGCGTTACAATCGCCGTGGTCACGAGAAGACCACTTAAAAATAATTGCGTAAGTTTATAAACAATTTTCTTCAAATCGAGTTCTAAAGTTCTAATCTAAGTAACCATGCCCCATTGTATACCTAGTACGAATCTACCAAGGTACCTTGTTCTATAAAAATGTTTAGTCTAAAAAAAATCTATTTACATAGTCTAGTATAAAATAAGCAAGTATGATACCGTGAAATCATTATCCGGAAATTGTAAAATGAAAGCAATTCCGTTCGGAAACTCAGACTCAGATTGCTCGAGAGAAACGCCAGGCGTTTTAAATTGCTTTTGGTGCAAACGTACAGAATAGCCGTTTCGACGATTGTCTTTGTTGAATCCGATTTAATATTAAAATGTTTAACATCTTACTCGTCGTAGAGTATAGATAGATTTAAAGTTAATGTACTTAAATAGCGACATATTTCCTGTAGTAGTTTGACTAAGAAAGTCACTTCGATCACTGTACTGCGGTCTTTATTCGGGGAAATAAGGTGATTTAGCTCTTAACCCGATAATATATCTGGCAACATTAACCTTCAAAACGGAACACAGTGATATTGGGACATTACTTCTTGGCGGTATAATAACTAGCAAAAGTGTATCACTTCCCAGGCGAATTCTGCAAAGTGCCCTACCACCACAAAAAATAAGTGTCAAATTATAATGTGATTGTCAGCTTACGGTATTCGACAAGGTCCCTGAGCTCCTATCGCCTGACAAAAATTATCTTGACTTTGATAACGCTCTCTCTATTTATACTACAAATTGGAAACTACGTATAGAGATAGACCAAACGTTTTACACCAAAAGCACGGGTCTGGACGTCAACTCTCTTTCTATCGAAAATGTAATTTTGACCTAAGTTTCCCAACTTTCTTACTCCCGTTCTTTTTCGTTCCGTGTTTTAGCCCGACCGAACATTTTTTGACCGTTAAATGTTCTAAGCCTACTCTAATTCACAAAAGTCGCAACGACCATTTAAATTTGACAAATCATTTTTTATTTGTCTTATAACTGAGTTTTAACCTCAAAATCAACGGCATCAAAAGTGTTACTTTTTGATTTGCGGAGAAAGAGAGTAGGCGTCCTGATCGCTCTTACCTGGTCGCTTTTGTGGAAGTGTCATACTTTTGTTGCGGCACATCACCTTGTCGCTATAGCTAACATATACATCATCTGCTTACGATTGGTACAAGGGAACCACGCGGAAAAACCTGATATATTACTTATTCTTTATCTAAGGCAATAACCGATTAAGTTAGGCAGTCAAAAGTAGAGATGTTAGATCTGGATACGGATATAGGAATAAAAGTATATCGGCTTCGGATACGGTTACGGATATGGAATTATTTCGGATTATACGCTAGTTTCGGATAGTTTCGGTAACGGTTATTAGATTGAAGTAAAATAAAGACACAAATAGTGTGTAAAAATTTGGTTTTATTTGTAGGATTTGTCTAGTCTCAAGTTGAAATAAATATTCTAAACCTAAATATTCACGAGGTGTAACAAAAACCTCTAGAAACATAACTTTTTAAAACTCTCCCCTTATACGAATCTATCTAAATTTTTTGAAAAGAACACCATTAGATACGGATAAAATATATTTATTTCGGATATCTGATAGTTTCGGTAACAGAGCTCCATCACATTCCTGTCTGAAAGGCGAGTTTGATTTCACAATCTCATTCAAATTAAAACATACGATGGTACAAGGGAAGGGAACTTTGTGGACCTATGGACATCGACGTTCCCTATGTTACGGAATACGTAGAGGAGCCTTTTCATTTCAAGTTAGAACGGAATCTCGGTTCTGAGCGAATCATAGCACTCTTCAGATTATGCCTTCCTCCTACCGATATTAAATTTTAAAGTTTGGATGTGTAAACGTAAATATGTTAGGACGTTTGTTGCTCCATCGCATCGTTACAACTAAGCTTATTTTTTATTATTTTTATATGCATTATTTTAAATGTGTTTTGAGAGCATTGCTGCCTAAAAACTGTTTTACAGTTTCGGATACCTTTAGCTGTTACAGCTTTTGTGTGAATTAAATAAAAAAACTCTTCTTCTTTTACAACTCTCGAAAAATATATTATTTGTACTTTACCTCCTATCCATCCTATCTACGGTGATGAAACGTGGACATCTACAATAGAAGCGGTCCGTAAGCTTAAAATCAATCAGCGAGCTATGGAAAGAGTTATACTCAGGGTTTCTTTGAAGTAACCGCTATAGTTCAGTATATTAGCAAGCTAAAATGGCAGTGGGCTGGTCATATCGGCGCCAATTTTAGGTAGATATTTGAAGCTAACATGTGATGGGGTATAATCAGATAAGACACAGTTGTTTTAATAGCTATTTGAGGCAAGCTAGTGTTGTAAAAGATTGAAAAGTTACTTAACTAGTAACTTACGTTTTACGTTACTTATACCTTCTATTATTATACCCCAAGACATGCTTGCCTCAATAAACATCAACCCAAAAATTGGAAATTGAATAAGTGATGGTATAAGACTAACTACTTGTTCTATACCTTTCCTATTGTTCCTATTGTCCATAACACGTGCTTGCCTCAAATACCAACCTGAAAATTGGTGCTAGCTGGCAAACTATATTTGTAACGTAGTCTGAATTGCATTTATCAGTAAAATGGCTTTACTGAATGGCTTCGTGTACCACAAACTATTTTATGGCATTTCGTTCTGTGTGACGTCAGTATGATTAATTTGCATACGTTGTCGCCATTTGTAATTAATTATTGAGCCATTTACGAACACGTCATCTCTAGGACATAAATAGATATTTACGTAGTAGCTTCCCGCGATTTTAGATGTGTAGTTAACACTTATATGTTTCGCTGTAGTGGGAATCAAACACATGACCTAAGACTCTGGAGGCAGATCAATACTACATAATATAATGAGACTGAAGAGATTTATTGTTTGAACGCGCTAAGATCAGGAACTACAGGACGTCTACTCTAAATTGTCCAGGTTTACTCCAGGTTCTGCTTCGATCCGACGTTTCGCCTGTCGAAACAAGTAGGAAAGTCGCGAGTTTATTTCGAAATTACGTTTTTCGTAGAACGAGAGTAAACGTCCATGACCGATTTCCAAAATTCTTTCACCGTTACACATTTATAAGCATAGAGCGTCGCGGCGCACGCGCAACGCTCGGGAGGCGAGTGGTTAAAATAATTTATTTACTGCGAAGAAACAAAAACCTACTTCAATTTGAAATTGAACTTACTTAGTCGACCACATAAGAATCTATCACTACGTCGCGTCATCTAAGTACATGAAAACAAATTTTAGATTTTCATTCGCATTTTTAAAAATCGTTCCACGGATTTCGATAAAATTTATATGGAGCCTGGAACCTCTGAACTATATGATCTACCAAACGAAACCATCAAAATCAATTCACAATTGGCGGAGGTATCGCGTAACATACATACGTACAAAAAATGGCAGACGTAGGAACTGCCGATAGAAGTGAAAACATATAACTCAGAATTTTATAGCTCACTTTGGAAACTACGTGGGTGAAAAAGGAGGGCGTGGCCATGAGCATGACCATCTAGACATTGGTCAGCCAATGGGAAATGCTGATGCATTTTAGATGGCCAATGGCCAAGGTCCCGAGTTTACCTGAAGATCTCTTATCATTTCCGAGCGTGACGCTAGATTCAATTCACAGCAAAAAATAAACGAAAAATCTGTCTCTGGCGCGCCACATTGAGAACCTCATCCTTTGTTCAATTCGGTTAAAAATAGCGTAACTTCGAGAAATAGTTTGTTAGTATTCCGATTTCTACGCAAATGAAGCGGGCAGATGCTGGTGTCTGTATAACTTTATATTACTTCTTAGAACACGATATTGCTTACATATATTAAATACACACAACAATTACCTCTCTGCTCACCGTTCCCTAGAAACAAGAAAGCGGCACTTAGGAGTTTAACAACCTTGTTCACTAGACTGTATACTAGCCAATTCTGTTTCCCCCGTGGTTGCAGGCTCCGTGAGATGTGTTTGCAGCAAGCCAATATCCACTGAATCTCGGTGCTTAGAACGTAAATTAGACGACGTTGCATTTGTACAAACATATAGAATCGTTTATTTATTAGCAGAACACCGGTACCAAAGCAAAGGATATCAATACTAAAAATTTAATTTTGTCCGAAAAAAAAAACAAACCCTGTCTTAAACGCCAGAAAAATTACAAGGGATAGAATAAAACATCACTTACCTTATGATCACGAATAGTTGCATAGAGTTCCGTTTGCTTTTTGCTTTAGACAGAACATTCAGAACTAATTTTAGCATCAATGACCCTGAGCTACCCATTTATCGAGGGGTAATAATTATCAACACTAGCTGGATTCGTAATGTAAATAAAGTTCAATTTTGCATATGAAACTAGCTAAACTTTCCAAACCTGAATGAGCGTGAACATAGAGAACCGTGAAATACAACGTTCGAAATAAAGTCCACCATGCACCGCCACACACAACACGTGACAAAAGTATTTAACTAAACGTTTTCAACAATTCGTAACAGAAACCGATAGTGGCACGTCGTAGCAACTGATAGTGGTGATTAAAGTTTGTGGAATAGTTTTCAGAAATGGATGCTCAATGCTCAGGATTCGACTGCTGTAAGCCGATATTGTCATGAATCTGCGGTAAATTCACTTTTGTGAGTTTGTGAAAACAATTTTCAAAGCTATTTCAGCTATTCTAATGGAGCGGGTATAAACTCAACGAATATAGAGAAGTGTGCGTTATATGTATCAACCGTATGAAATGACTTTTTAATTTTTTAAGTGAAAACTTTTTGCACGCCTGCCACGGACAGATTTTTCGTGATTCGTTCAGCTTTTCCTATTTAAATGAACTACCAACCTTTCAAACTATGTAATTTTTGCATTTATAATGTTAGTAGGATTATTTAACGCAATTCCGTAAGACGGAGTAGAGATAGTTCCGTAAGATAGAGTTTCTCACTAAATTTTCTTGTAAATATTTAATATGCTTCGACACTATATTTTAACATTCGTTGAAGACTAAAATATTGCTTACAAAATCTCTTCTCCAAGAAAGTATTCCCCATTTTTGGCACCAAATGCACAGCACTAAAACTATTTCACAAACCACTCTTGCTCTGAATTAACCATTTAAAATACAAGCGAGATACGGCAGCAGAATCCGTTTTACATTTTACAAAGTAAGCAGGTAACATGTAATTTGGGAGTCTGTGTTGTGACAGACACTCCCATGTGTTGATACTGGTCCACTAATTAAACAGCTTTGCGACGCCTGTCATCAGTATATTGGGTAGTTTAGTGGCGTTTGGTACAACACGTTGAGAATAACGTTAAACAGATTAATGTTCATGACTCAAGTCTCCTTGGGGAATAAATTGTTCTAAATATTCGTGCAAAAATGTGAACAAGTGTCTGGTTTCCGTTTCTGTAAAAGTGACGTATGTCTGTTTTTTTTAACTTCAGGCACCACTTATACAAACACATATTAAACATCTCTATACAAAGATACCTTGTGCCATTTGTCAGAATATAATGTTTTACTAGCGAATTAAAGTTTTGAATGACAAATAAATAAATAAATATTGGTGGACAATTCACACACAACACCATCTGACACCAAACTATGCAAAGCTTGTATGATGGCCACATCATGACTGGCCACCAGGCCAGATAGCTGATATAATACTTATATAGTTTTTAAATAGATACGTATTATACATAGCAATACATACACAGTACAAATATTTGAATTCATCACACACATATTTGCACTGGGTGGGAATTGAACCCACTACCCTCAGTTTCGCAGGCAGAGTTAGAGCAGTGCAAGCTATCGTTCTTCACACAAAACATTTGAAGGAAGCGTGGTAATACCGCTGGCATGCTGGGCAAGCTTCCGACTGGTAGTGCGTTTGATAATCTTAAATAATTTATCTTTAGCCCTTAATCGGTTTATGGATAATTCAGATGTACTTAGTGTACTTATTTGTAGTTTGGTATGTACAGTATTACCTATAGTCAGTTCTTATGGTATACGTAAAAAAATACTTGTACACCTATCTAGATTTATCAGTTTCAGTCAGTCAAATCAAATTTGTTCTAAACTAAAAAAGATATCAGTTGAGTCCATAATCTTGTAGTTTTTGTTTTCAAATTTACTGAATGATTCAACCATCAAGTTTCCTAGAGAATACTAAATTAAAAAAACGAACTTTACCAACATTATTTATTACTACATATAATATTTTCCGGCTTTTGTTCTATTCTGTCTATCAAAACCACGAAATTATTGGTCCCATAAGTATACACCAACAAAGTAAGAATTTTACTCAAAGACGTTTCAGCGTACTTTGGCTTCCAAGTTTCATTTTATTCTGTATTTTGGTGTATATTCTCAATTACAGCTTCAAAAAGCTCGCCCTTTGTTTGTTTATTTTCATTTAAACAACTTTATTATCCCAATTTTGGATCGCAGAATTACTATTTACTCGTTCGTATTTCTTAGGAATATGAAATTAGGCTACGTTCGGGGAGACTGCGAGAATTTCATAAGATTTTGTTTAGAAATACGACGATATCCGGATAATTTTGGTGTCCGAATAATTTATTTAAATTTTAACTTTGAAAATTTCAAAAATTAAAATTCTGCTCAATTTTTTTTCCCAGCAGTAATATTTTATTCTACAACTTTGGGTGTTTACTAATCAGTAGTCAGTAGAGTTCTTCGAGAATTGGTTTTTGTAATTATTTTTTTCTTATAAATATCTTAATTTCTGCACTTTTTTAATTTAGATGCTTATTTCGCCTAAAGACGATGCCCGCTCTATAAAAACACAAACTGTTCAACACATAATAAACTCGTAATACCTACAAATGTTTAAAAAATAAAAATAATTAAAAACATAACCTTTCCAAAAATGGAACACTGGGATAATATGAGTTAAACAACGTTTTTTTAAATCACTCGCAGGTGATTTTCATGATAATTCATACCATACTGACTAAGCATAGTCGCTACTGAATTCAGTGAAGTGTAATAACATTCATTAAGCGAAGCATACTAAATTCTGAAGGAATTATGGCTTGTTTTTAAGTTGTTTCTGAATTCAGTGACTAAATTAAGCCAAGAGTCAACTGTAATAAGGGTTAGTCCAATTGACGACCACAACCAATAGTTACAACATCAGTCGTAAGTTGGTTAAAGGCAAGTTTAACTTTGATAAAGTAAAATACATTTTACATGCCAGTCCATAAGGCCTTTTCACTTTTTAGGAACAAAAGACCGGATAATTTAGCCGGAATGATATCTCAACACAAAGTGACGGTCCGACAAGAGCATCTCGCTACATCTCTGTTCATAAGGTTTGCTTGCCTGAGCAAACGTGGAATCTTATAAAAATGTCTCTCTATGTTATAACAAATATTTGCACTTTCTTTGAATTTGTGAGTCGTTTGCAAACAATAATTTTTTTTCATGGAAATTATGTTGTTACCGCAGTTTAACATTTGTTTTTTTTTGTGATTAGATGCCAAAACAAATGAATATTATAATTATGTCTGTTTATGTTTTAAGAATATGATTATACTCGTAACAAGCGCTGAGCTCAAAAGATCCCCATTGTGTTTTGTAGTGGTCGGAACAGGACGTCTTACTCTCTTTCTACGAAAAACGTAAACGTAAAGAACCGGAGTAGGAAAGTCGCGAATTTATTTCGAAATTATGTTTTTCGTAGGAAGAGGGTAGACGTCCAAGCTTCTAAAACATAACCAAGTATCTGATATCTGTTTTAAATTTGGCTGAAACCGAATCCGAAGTTGAAGTTTTTAACCTTTCGCGATTTGAACTTTTAATTTTTGATAATAATTTAAATCGTGATTAAGTCCTTTTTCCACATTAAACTATTATTTGGCTTATTTAGTTTTGACTCTGCGCGACAAATAACACATAAACTCATTACACAAACACGTTGAACCTGCCAGCGAGATGACACCTAACTAACGATGGCGACACACGAAACACGAATTGTCCTGAATAAACAGAGCGATACTTGACATTTCACAAGCGCAGTTTCAGTGTGAAAAAATGTTCGGTAGATTCTCTGTTAAAACCGAAATTGATGCCGAAAAATAGTTGTTTTGGAGAATATCGTCGAAATCAACTTCGACATAATTTGGTTCGTAATTGTTTTTTTAAGTTTTATCGGTATTTCTAAAAATAACATTACTTAATTTTCTTCTTTTACAGTTTTAATACGAGGTTATTTGAAACGCATGCATTCGTACTTAGCTGGACTGCATTTTACTCAATTGCTGAAGTGTCGTGTTTCCATATTTATGTCATTACTCAGTTTTTGCGAAAACAAAAAAAAACAATTTTAACTAAAGATATGGGTAAAATTGGAGTTCTGATAAATACATACAAGTATTTACACCTGTAATGGTAAGTTTAATTACTGAGAAAATTATTACATTTTAATTCTCATTTTAATCTGGAGTTTTTTTTACAAAAACAATACACAGTAGACATATTTTTTCAGCTTTAGATTGGGGATTTAGTAGTACCTTGAGCGCTTTGATTTACATTTACCTCTTGACTTTTATCAGTGTAATGATCCGTGGTAATGATAATTCAAATGTGTTCAGATTTTGCAGCTACTTTTCAATAAAGTACATTGCATTCTTAAAATATATTTTGTTAGTAGTGAATGTATCGAAAAACATTAATTTCCCCCAGAGTAATGTATTGGATAGAAACGTGAATACATACCTACTACATTTTATATATTTACTTTTCAACAAAAAAGCATTGTAGTTTCGACTAGCTATTCTCTGATTGAAGTAAACGACCAGCATCCGCCATTTTTCCACCATCTCTCCTCAATACAGGTGGGTGGTACAGTCGACTGCACTATTACGAAATTTAGGTCTTTTTTTATACAATCAAGGACTAAATACTTTAAAACGGTAACAAATTCACACGTTTTAACGTCAATTAAATTTAGAGATTAATTTTAAATGTTTACAGCTGTACCAGAATGAAAATTAGAATATTTGTTGCTATGCTATAATTCGCCCTCTTTATGCTCTCCAGTTAGATGTCAGGATGTTAGATGCTCAATCACTTCGGAACACCTAAAATGATGAATTTGAAATTGAGAAATAGATTATCGACCAAAAATGTCCTATGCTACTTAATAGCCAAAAAAAAAAAATCTTATTGAATAGTTCTTTTTAAATTCAGTACATTTGAAAATGTCAAATTTTCGATAAAATACTAATTAGTAAAATACAATTTCACACAAAAAGAATGGGTGTCAGATGTGCCAAAATTTAGCAAATTTAAAATGCGAGTCGTTTCATTCCAAAGATAACAAACATTTTGCCTGGCGTACCTACTCTCTCACTTTTAATATGAGTTCTTAAATTTCAAACGTGGCTATCTTTATTCGCATTAGATTTTGCGATTTGTTTTCAAACACAGTAAAAGATTGAAGTTTATAACAGATAAGATAATTTTAATAACAATTAAATTTACAAACTATTGCCCTACACACTACAAAATACGTTATAACATTCAGATATCTTTGATAACTCCTATGCTTTGCTGTGTTTTAAGTTACTATGGAGTTGGTAATGTTTTAAATTTAGCTGTTCATATTGATAGATGTAACGTTAATAGTGCAAATGACTGTACTGTACTATAAAAATGTACTTTCATCAACTAAGATTCGAGGAGATTGTGTTTCGCCCGCGAGCATTGGGTATCGACTTTGTTCTGCGAAGTTACGCAAATATTATTCCAAGAATACTATTTCGCACTAGAGCCTGCAATACGTCCAAAAAACGACGTGTTATTCAAGTGTTCGAGATATTCTTGATGTACAATTGAGATTACTAAAAAAATATTATTTTGAAGCACTTTGCAAAGGAGGTAACAAAACTTTTGGTACTAAAAGTCTATTCTGCAAGGTTTAAAAATATTGAATCATACTTAAAGGTATACATAACTCTATGAAATAAATAATATAAACCTTCTTTCATAAGACTTACATTAAAATATTAGAACTAATGTGTCCCATCAATTTGAAGCAAAAAAAAATTTGCAGCGTTGGTTTGATGGGACAAGATGGACCGAGACGTCCTTCAGCTGATATGATGATGAATTTACAAATTTTTATCAGCTGGTTGAAATAATTATCTAAGTAAATGATTGTCGGTTTTTATACGAGTATAAAAATGTTATTTATTATTAGGAGTTAATGTGAAGCTTTATTACTTATATTTTTAATAAAATAAAGTATTTTTTTATAACTTATATTTTAATTTAAAAAAAGTATTTTTTTGGTATTGTAATGCCAGAAATGTAAACATGGAATGAGCCATTTATTGATTAATTTTGTTTAATTAAAATTAAATTAAAAATTAAAATTCATTTATTTCGAGTTTCAAATGACTCATATTCGTAGGCACAATTACAATTTCCACAAATGAACAAAAATTAAAAATCCAGACATCAGTAAACATATCAAATCATCAATAATAATTAAAATGTCAGTAAATAATGATAATAACAATTCTCAGTCAAATAAACAATGTCAGTAAATAATTTAACAACTTTTGATCAGCCAAATAAACAATGTCAGTAAATAAGTTAAATTTTTGAATGTCTGTACAGAAATATGAAATAAATAAATAGTCAACAAAACACATATTCACAAAACATAATCAATGGTCAAATCAGTCAGAATCAATATTACCACTTTCTCTTCGGCATTGGCACTGCAACATGTCTGTCACAACAATGCCGAAGGAAAGGGCAGTCAGGCCTGCCAGCAATCATCGCTAGGGTAGCATTGGAGCTAGTCCGCGCCCTGCGCACCAGAGACGCCGCGCGCTTGCGCATTGTCGCGTGAAAACAGTCTGTTCGCGCCTCTGCGAACATTCCCGACGCGCTACAGAACCGGGTAGCCCCATCACCACCCTAAACGCGTTGTTATATTGGACGCGGAGAGCGCTGTAGCATTTTTCAGTATAAGTAGCCCACAGGCTGCACGTGTAAAGCGACGTACAATACGCTCTGAAGATCGTAACTTTTACTTCGTTAGAGCATCGTGCAAACCTGCGGGCTATCATGTTTGCTCGTACAGACAGCGCCCTACGCTCCCGTTCAATGTCCGCATGGTCTCTAAGATCAGCAGTGACTATGTGACCCAAGTATTTGAATTGCTCTACCCTTTCCAGGGGAACTCCGTTTAGCAAGACAGGCGGTACAGTCTGGGGGCACTTAGCACCCCTGGTCTCGAAAACCATGCATTGACTTTTCGTGACATTATACTTTAAGCCATGACTGCAAGCATATTCCTCACATATCCGAATGAGTTTTCTCAGACCGCACACCGAGGCACTCATCAAGACCATATCGTCAGCATAGCTTAGGTTGTTTACACTTAATCCGTCAATGTGACAACCAACATGCTCATTGCTGAGGGTAACTATCAGGTCATTAATGCACAAATTAAACAGGGTAGGTGAAAACAACCCCCCCTGCCTTACTCCACACTCAAGTTGATACGCATCTGACATAGCTCCCGCCCAGCGCACGCTATTAGACTGATGGCCATACCAATATTGGAACATGCTGAGAAGTTCACACGGCAAGTTTATGCTCCTCAATTTGTCCCAGAGCCGGTCATAGGCCACCAGGTCAAATGCTTTAGACAAATCGAGGAAGCACGCGTACACAGGAGTTTTACGATCTGTATAGTATTTGATGGTACGCTTTAAACACAGTATGGCACTTTCAGTCGACAGTCGGGGACGAAATCCGAACTGGTTATCGTGCAACGTTACATACTTGTCTAACTGTGAATTAAGCATACCATCAAACACTTTCGCTATAACGGTGGCAAGCGAAATAGGCCTGTAGTTACTTTTGTCGGATAAGTCCCCCGTTTTGTTTTTCACTACAGGCACTACCACCGTTTTCATGAAATCGTCAGGCAGATAGGAATGGCTAACACACAGAGAGTAGAACATAGCCAGAACTCTGGATACATGTGGCCCCGCGTACTGCAGGTGCTCGATGCTGAGTCCGTCATGGCCGGGGGACTTACCTTTAGAAATGGACTTAATGACCGCAGTTACGATTTTTGCATTCAAGGTAGTCCCTACTCTTTTCTACTCAAATCAGCACCCAGCACCTGTCCTGCTGGACCCAATGGAGATTTTACAGTGAACAGGTTTTTAAAAATATTCGCTATCTCTTTCGAATCACTCACGCCGCCGACGCTCACCGGAAGTCCAGGCCGCACGTTTATTTTGTTTGTACTCTGCCAAAACCCACGGAAATCCCCTTTACAATGCTTCTCAGCAAGAGTGTCCATTCTTATTTGTTCTTTGTGGTTTTGACACCACTTTAATCGAGACTTGAACACTCTTCTGGTTTCACGCATATCATCAAATATTGGGCCTGATTTAGGCCTACCGCTGAGTACCCATTGTTTAAACTTAGACCTGGCCTCCCTGTGAGCCCCACCAACGTGCTCATTCCATCCCTCTATGTGCCGGCCACTCCCACCCCTTTTAACGCTACCCCGACTTATCACCGCCGCGTCACTCAGAGCTGTCACTATGTCGGAGTATAGCTGGTCAAGAATACGCCTGTGGTCACGCCTGTTACACACATAGTCAGCACAGGTACTACATTCATATGGAAAATCTATCATTCTTAATCGTTTATGACACTCTTTGGTATATCTGTTAATTTGTTCCTCACTTTTCACACTCCCAAGTTACGTCATTGTTTACAATGACTTTTGGTGTTTTTGTCATAGTCAATAAATGTATATTACATTCAACAATGAGTGGAAAATGGTCGGACCATAGAGTGTCATAATTCACACCTATTTTAGTTACGGACTGTTCAGCCGAGCGAGTTACAATACAATGATCGAGCCAGCTGGTAGACCCGTGTGCTTCACTAACAAAAGTAAATGTACCCGAATCTAAACCTAATATGTCTACATCAGAACACGACCACTGCTGCTCAGCACATTGATTCATTAATTCATTGTAAAATAACTCACCCGGGTCCGCGTTGAAATCGCCTAAGATATACACTGACTCAACACCGCATTCATCAATAACCGCATTCACCGCACTTAAACAATCCGTAAACTCAGGCAGATTCGCCTCCGAGTTTGTAGGCATGTAAACACTCATTATAATAACTGGTCTGTCAGCTGACATAACCTTAATCGCACAGATACGGGCGTTATCGCACTTCAACACTGACACCTGTTGGAACGCACTGTGCCTGTACATGATACAGACGCCGCCCCAGGGCCGGCCGCGCACCAGCTCGGTGGTGTCCACCGCCGACGTCGTCGCCGTGTACCCGAAGTCGCTGTCCACCGTGCTCATGAACGTGATGTCGTGGGGCAGCAGCCACGTCTCCTGGAGACATAGCACGTCACACGCCCGACACAGCTCTCTGATGCCATCGATAGACCGCTTCACGCTTTTACAGTTAAAACTGGCAATACGGCACACCCCGCTATCCATTATTGAAGTTTTTCATGCCGCCGGCGGAGCTGCCTCCGTCCGTTTTCTTTCGATGAAAGTTTACAAATCGCCTGAATATTACACCTTTAGGCCATAACTTCACATCCATGTAAATGTGCATGTTGGATTCGGAAACAAAAAATTTATAAGCCTTGTGTTCCCTTTTAACTTTCATTATTATTCGCTCCGATGATACGGTTTCTTTCGTTTTGTTATGTATATATTTTACGATATCGCTTTCGGTCGCGGTATTGTGTACGTTTGTAATGAACATTGGTACTTTTTTCTCCGCAGCTTTAAACGTACACTCAGCATCTCTAGCCACACCAGATTTCTCTAGGAAACGGTATTTCGACGTTTTCCTACGTCTAGAAACCCGCTGCCACTCACTGTTGTTTTCGTTCTTATCTGTGTTATCGGCGATCAGCTGGTTTGATGCCGTCATACCGGTTTGAGATATCGCTAACTCGCTCATCTGATGCGGCGGCCGCGGCGCCTGCGGTAAATAGGCGGAGGCGGGAGGGGTGCCCTGCGGGGAGAGCGGCGGGGACGGCGCCGGCCGCAGCGGCTCAGCGCACGGCGAGCGCTCCCCCGCACCCGCGCCCGCACCACCGCCAGTTTCCAACCGTTCGCATGAGTCACGCTCCGTGCAGCCGTCATAACATTCACTTCGATCTACCCGTATTTTTCTGTATTGCGGTATTGAGGAAGCAGTATTCGAAGATACGTTTTTATTATATGCGAATGATTAATTTAACGAATCGATGCCACAATCTTGCGACAAACCCATTGGTCCGCTGTCCAACCACGCTCCTCTCTTCGTGTTAACTTTGAATGCTGAGGAAGGAGGTAATGAATCGTTGCGTAGTCGAAGTAATTCACTCTGCAGGTCCTTCACGATATCGAGAGTAGCATAGGAAGACTTCATATCTTCAATTTCGAGTCTTACTGCTTGCAAATCGTTCAACAGTTTGAAGCAATCTACGTGATCGACCGTGATCGGTGGCAATTTCTCCAATTGTCGCGCAACAAACACTGGAAAAATATCAGGATCCACTGATTTAAACAGATGTATAATGTCTACCAAATCACGTTCCTCCTTGCCTTTGTTTTTTCGCATAATTTTACGCACGTCTGTCGGAATTGTGGCAAATAGTAATGCCTTCGATTTTTTAATTTCATCACCGGAAAACGCACCAGCACAAATTTTTACTAAAGATAACTCGTCCATAACCGATATTTTATTTTGCATATAGGCTAACAATTCGTCAATGACGATGTTGCACGATTTACAACTTAATATATTCGTCATTTTTTTTTTGTTACTTTTATACTACGCGAAATAGCGCACGGAGTCGAAACGCACACGTCCGTCGCTCGTGGATGCGCGCACGCCACTCAGCTAATTAGGTACCCAAATTTGGTTAAAACTTTGGACTCACCATCACAGCGGACGCAAATATCCCGTTTAATAATAATTTTACTTTATATTAAGGGCATCCATAGCATTTGGCTTCAGATGGTATTTACTGCCTATTAAACTTTGGGCAAGGGCAGGGAAAAATTGCTTTATTCTAAGGAGTGTAAGTCTTTCCAGTGCGGATTTTTACCAAAAACCACAGATCAGATAACCTGGGTTTAAATAGTCTTTGCCTGTTGAATTTGCAAAAAGACTATTATAAATTAATTTAATAAATTTTCTTCTGCGCAAAACCTATGCCTATAAATATTTCTTAAACAAGACAAACTTCAATAAAATGTTTTCTAGAGCGTGCATTTATTTGATCTACTGTGAAAGGATCACGGGCCTATTGGGAAATATAGAGACATAAGAAAGTTATTTGGTTGAAAGACTGATGGGAAGTGCTTTGAAGTAAATAGTTGCGTAAAAGAAATACATGGAACATAAACCTTTTTCCCCTTTTGACATACGTTCTTGAACATTACGGAGTTCGGTTACCATCCTTGTCTTTTAACTCTCGACGTAAAAATAAACCCCAACGTAAACCTTATAACACAAAGTTTTACGCGTACGTCGTCTTTGCGTTGATAAATTTTTGGTGTCTTTATGTCTTTGTATTTCTTGAGTCTTTGTATCCGTGTGTCTTTGTATCTGTTTGGTTTTGTATTTGTCTGTCTTTGTATCTGTTTGTTTTTGTATCTGTCTGTCTTTGTATATGTGAGTCTTTGTATCTATAAGCCTTTGTGTATGTGCGTCTATGTGTGTCTTTCTATAATTTGTCAATTTTATTTTAGGAAATACAAAGTGTTTAATAATATGGGTTTTTAACTGTTTGGTTGCTAATATTATTTTTGCCTCAAATGTTTTGAAATAAATTGGCAAATAAAAATACTAATAAAATAACATAATAATAACTTAGGTATATATTTGTATGGCACACTAACAGGTATGGAAAAAATAACAATGATAAAACCAATTTAAACGAACACCAAAACATGCAATAACAAGACATGTTAGTAAATACATAAATATGTATATTATTATAAGTAATTAACAAAACATAAGTTTAAATTGCATCATGTACCGAAATCACCCCTCAAAAAGGATCGCCCATTAGTGATAATTAAATTAATCACAAACAAACAACATACTCATACTAAAAGCATTATGATACTATTATAAGTTTGGAGCAGAGAACAAGGCCATTATATTAATTCAGTTTATAAATAGTATGTAAACGTATACCTATTTATAAACACCGATTGTCTTTTCAGTGTAAAAAACTAACGTGGTTATTACAAATTGGTAGACGGGTAATTCACGTGTGCTATGTACATATTTATAGTCAGGCCTTCGCCGTCGGTAGTTTTTTGACGAGAATGCTTGACTTTTGAGCGTGATGGCATTGGAATTGATTCGAGATTATTTCACTAACTCAAGATGGGCAATTTCATTTAATTTTTGTAGAGGACACTTTATAGTTATAGTAGTTTACTAAGCGACTTCAAAATAAGAGGATACGCTCAATTCAGTTATATGTTTTTTTTTTATATTACGCGATAGCTCCGGCAATTGTGAATTAATTTTGATTGTTATTTTTTTGTTTGGTAGATCATAGTTCAGAGGTGGTCTCATATAAATTTTATTGAAATCGGTGTGGTGGTTTTACATATTTAAATAATTAACTAAAACATATTTTCATATGCTTTAATGACTCAATTGTGTTTTTTTGTGAAATTTGGTCAAGTGTCGAAATTTAATTTTAAATTGATGTTAGTTTTTGTTGTTTCAGAGAAAATAATTTTGAATTTTTAACGGTAATGTTACATGCCACATAATTAAATACATCATGTCTTTATATAAAAATAATTGATTGCTCAAAATAGATTTTACGAGTATCAATAAAAATAAAGGAGTACAAACAGTTCAAACGTTTAGTACTGTGAAAGATGAATTGATCCTGATCAGTTTGGTGCTTACGACGTGATTGAGCATCAAAATTTATTTCATTCACATTTTTAATATTAGTAGAATTATCAAAATTAAGATTACTAAAACTATACATTGTTAATATTAGTAGAATTATCTAAATTAGGATTACTAAAACTATACATTGTTAATATTAGTAGAATTATCTAAATTAGGATTACTAAAATTACACATTGTTAATATTAGTAGAATTATCTAAGTTAGGATTACTAAAACTATACATTGTTAATATTAGCAGAATTATCTAAATGAGGATGACTAAAACTATACATTGTTAATATTAGTAGAATTATCTAAATTAGGATTACTAAAACTATACATTGTTAATATTAGTAGAATTATATAAATTAGGATTACTAAAACTATACATTGTTAATATTAGTAGAATTATCTAAATTAGGATTACTAAAACTATACATTGTTAATATTATTAGAATTATCTAAATTAGGATTACTAAAACTATACATTGTTAATATTAGTAGAATTATCTAAATTAGGATTACTAAAACTATACATTGTTAATATTAGTAGAATTATCTAAATTAGGATTACTAAAACTATACATTGTGTTAGCTAACAACTCAGAAATGAAACAACCAGCTCCAATAACAATAGGTAAATAACAATCCGTTTATTCTTCCATAACGTTATAAAACAAATCAACCATCCTGTTTAAATATTCCTCAGTCTTTTTTACAAAACATTTCTTTTCTATCTTTTCGTTTCAGCTATCTGTTTTTTTTTGACATCACCGATCTGTCTTCCAAACGAATTCCATATTTTATTTTAAATTTTCAGCCAGTAATCATATTTTAGCAAGGAGTTTTGTACAAGCCTATTTGAACCTTACAATTGTTAATATTAGTAGAATTATATAAATTAGGATTACTAAAACTATACATTGTTAAGTTTGGATAACTCATTTTTTGTTCAATATTTGTTTATACTGTTTATACTAGTGATAACAATTTTGTGAATTGTGAAGTGAAACGAAGAAATATTAAATTTATCCATACTCGTAGATATACAAAACTCAACCTTTCTTTTTGGTCACACTATAAGTTGAGAAAGGCTTTTCCAATTTCATGCATCTTTTTAAACTGTTTCCTAATAATTCACAAGTTCGACAAAAATTAAAAAAAATGTGCTGAAACGTAATGAAAGGCCAGTAAAAATAGAAGAAATCTTTTGTTGCTAGTAAACTTTTTTTGTAAAACTTACCGTTTACGATTTATAACCCATTTAATGATACGGTTGCGATGGTGCCAATAATAGTGGATGAAAATGATGTGGTCTACGATGGAACTTGCTTCTCTAATAGAAACAAACACAGTGTACCTCGTAACCCCAAGGTTCGAACCTTCGACAAAAACCCACTCTGGCAATGCGTTTCACAGCTTAGTTGTTCTTATTACAAAAGTGGAGACCAAACTCTTCGTTCAACTCTTCAATCATGATGATGAACGGTGCTGTTTATTCGAGCAACGAGCAATATGATAGAAAACTTTAATTTAAAACCCCGACTACAACAAAAAAATCTACACGTAAAAAATATTACCTACTATCTAAGGACACTTTATGAGTCAGACTAGTCTTAGAATATCTTTGTTACCAAAATCCATCCAGCCGTTTGGAAGATAATATATGTGGAAATAAAAGATTTACAAACATAAAGATACGCATGAAAAACATAACCCTTCTTCCATTCCGGTAAAAGGGACATGTTTATGCTACTGGGAACAGAATTCACATCTTATTATTTTTACATTGTTATCATCAAATTTGACATAATAAATCGTAATCAGTAAATTCGAAAAAAAGTTTACTGGCAACACAAATTGGGAAATTTTATTTTCTACAATAATAATAGGCTTTATAACTTTTTCAGAATATCAGCCAAAATTTTTTTTCGAGCTGGCGCTTGAAGCTCCACCTGGATTTGTTATTATTTTGTGATTTTATGCTCAGGAAATGATTCTAAGCCTTATATAAAAATACGAATCGGAAATTTAGTGCAGAGTTAAATTTACGAGTAATTTTACTGCCTAAAAGGCTTCTTATCAAATTTGGTCGAATGTCTAAATTTCTATGAACAATATTAACATTTTCATAAAAAAAAAACAATAAATTTTGGTGGTGTCACAAACTTGGAAAAGTAAAAAAAATTCTAACAAAACCATTCGTGTATCTATGGAAAGGTGTTCAAAATTGTATTGAAGTTCCAAACATTTTTTTCTAAACTGAATAGTTTGCGAAAGTCTCTTCCAAAGTGGTAAAATCTGTATGTGAGGACTTTTCTTCCAAGTACTAAGTACCTTACTACCAAAGAATTTACCTAAATGGCATATAAATGCATCCCCAAGTTCAAATAATCATAAATGATACCTAACTTGGGGATTTACGCAGGGGATTTCTCCCCTCTCATTATTTCCTTATCCCGATCTCTGATTTAACATACGAATATTTTACCGATACTATTTTCCATTGCATCCGCATTTAATTTTTTACTGATGTGGTATCGACGTCAGTTTTTTGAGACTCGCCTATTGGTGTACAACATAAAATAAACAGCGTACTAATTAGTATCAGCGTCTATTTGCAATTCCAATGAAAACGGTATCAAAAATCAAGATCATAGCGTGCTTCACTAGTAATACCTGCTGATATTGTTATACTGTGGCACTATGATCGTAATATTTAAAATTTATCGGTTGTCAAAATTGCAAAATCAAGCACAGATCCGTCGTCCGTGAGCGCCGAAACGCGACTGATCAGGCTTGCCGAATGGCGCGCTATATATATGGTAGATATTAAAACATAGTGAATAACTGATACTTTTTATCAAGCCAAACTCTGCGAATGCATCTATATCTTTTTAGTGGCTTTCGTTGAGTACAAAATTTAGCAAAAAACTAATTAGTTTAGTCATAAACTTCAAAAATCTTTTTGAAAAGGGGTAACTTTGGGATTTTTTTCTATCAAGTAAAATTCATTAAATCGTGTTACTGACTGCGAATTGCACTAGATTAGATCCTTAACTATTACATATATTTTTTTCAGAGTTTAATACACTATTTTAAAGGCCTTAAAGTTGTTTTAAAAAATCAAAATTACGGCCCACACGCCCTTAACATCTAAGTTTTCAATCTAAAGCAACCATTTGACGACGGAAACAAGAGTTGTTGAACAAAGATAAATCAATATCACTGTCAATCTGTGACCATGCACTCAATATCTGATACATTCCGAATTCATCTTCAAGACTGTTGAGCGCATAGGATGAGCGATTTGGAGTAGGCCGTAAAGTAGGCATGCACAACATGGCTGAAATATGTATGAAGTGAATGAGAGATAACTTAGCTGAAGTCAAATTTTATAACACGGTGTTTTCAGACAGATAAGCACGTCCCTCTATTACATGGACAAAATTGACAGCCAAATTGCTCATTTTAGTTTTCAGTCCATTCTAAGCCAGCGTGTATCCTTGTGAAGTAATTATTTAACACGTATCGACTTTTTAATATTATTTTTGTATGGGTGTGTGCCGAATATCCGTGGGTGTATGTCATAGTTGTATTTCATTTAGGTAGTGAGGTGACAAATATTTTGGTAGAGTAACCAACCTGCTGTAACAAATTTGTTTTCATAACATAATTAATGTATGTAATTAATTAAATCGCTGGTGCCGATTTAGCGAGGCTGAGGGCTGTATCACAGTCAGAATACGGGGCATGGTTGCACGCGCTACCATCACCTTACCTGGGCACACTATTAGACGATGACTCCTTGCGGGTAGCTGCGGCTCTCCGCCTGGGCTGCAAGGTGTGTGAAGCCCATAAATGCACTTGCGGTACCATGGTTGAAGCCGATGGTCACCACGCGTTAAGTTGTCGTCGCTGCCTAGGTAGATTTCCGCGACACCATGCCCTCAATGATATAGTCCGCAGGGCGTTTATTTCGGCGAACGTTCCTTGCGTCCTTGAGCCACCGGGTCTTAATAGATCCGATGGTAAACGTCCGGATGGTATGGCCTTGGTGCCTTGGGGGGCACGGCAGGTGCTTGGTGTGGGACGCTACGTGTGTCAGCACTGTCGCGGCTATGCACTTGGGTCGCACCATCCATACTCCGGCAGCAGCAGCGGAGGCGGCAGCAACTAAAAAGCGCCAGAAATACGCGGCTATGGAGCCGCAGTACATTTTTGTTCCGGTAGCCGTGGAGACTATGGGCAGTTGGGGAGCTGATGCGAAGGATTGAATCCGGGAGATTGGGCGTCGTATATGTAACCAAAATGGTGACTCCCCCGCTCTGGCTCGTTCCTGAGGCAGAGGATAGCAATCGCTATTCAGCGAGGCAACGCAGCCGGCGTTTTGGGCACATTTGCACCAGGAACGATTCAGGGTGGGTTATTTTAGATTATGACCCTGTAAGTGACGTGAATTATTTAAATATATAATTAATTAAATTATGCTCGACGTATTAGCATGGTTATTTAATGTAGTAATGCCTCCAGCATACTGGGCACGACTGATAGTGGCATTGGCTATCTTTAGATCTTCTATGCAGAGATGTGCTTAGTTATATTATATTTTACATCGTAATTGCATTTTGGTAATTAAGGCTCTACTCGTACAATTTTAATTGATAGACGAAGGTGATGTACAATTGCCATCATTTGGAACACAACGCAATTATGATGTAACAAACCATGCAATAATCAATCCCTGCATCTACTCGCTAGCCCACGTGTCCGGTAGGCAGTTGATGCCAATTAACGTATATTAACCATAAGACTTATGCTGGGGCCACACTAACGAGAAATGCCATTAATTATCGCGATAATGGACCTTAACTCGCCCATTAAGATCAAAAACAAATCTAACTCTGATGATCCCATTAGCACGTTCCGAATCATACTATGGGAAGTCTTTTGCCTTTCAAGCAGCCCAATTGTGGAATGAATTACCTATTTCCATAAGAAAATCTCCCTCATTGGAGTCTTTTAAAGGTCACGTCAAAGAATATTATCTGTCGAAACTACAGTCATAATATCCCATTATTCCACTTAGTTTCCTGTTACATAATGTGTCATTATTTACCGTCTACTTTTATCTTAGATATCTGTCATAAATAAGTATCAATAATATTTTTATATATCTACCTATATGTATTAGTTTGTCATAGAAGTATGTAAGTATTAGCATGTAATTTTTTATTAGCATGTATGTTTATTTTATTCTATTGTTAGCATATATATCTACGTAATTTGTATTTAACTGATGTAGTCTGGATTGGCACACCCCGCTATTAAAAATATCAAAAACCATTTCCACCCAAAGGTTGCCTGGAAGAAATCGCTTTCAGCGATAAGGCCGCCTGTTGTAGCACTAGCTGTGATTATTTTCTTTGTATGTAAATCTGTTTTTTGTTTTGGTGTGAACAATAAAGAGTATCTATCTATCTATCTATCTATCTATCTATCTATCTATCTATCTTAAATGTAGGCGTAAAATGCAAAATCCACCTAATGGACCTAAATACACCTAATGCCATTAATTATCGCGATAATTAATGGCATTTCTCATTATTGTGGTCCCAGTATCATAGCAAAAACAAAATTAAAAATTTTAATTCACCCCCGACTACCTCGGATTTTTTGTCTGTACAACATTCTACTAGTCAAGCCCTTTCATTTGATACCCATATTAAGGGAGTTGTGAAAAAATAAATGTATTTCGCCATTTTGTGGTAGCGGCCATCTTGGATTTGAAATTTGTCATAGTGCAAAGTATTCTACTAGTCAAGCCCTTTCATTTGATACCCATATTGTGGTAGTAGTGAAAAAGTAATTTAATTCGCCATTTTGTGGTGGCGGCCATCTTGGATTATAATTTTTTATTATGTATTGTATTCTACTGGTCAAGCCCTTTCATTTGATACCGATATTGAGGTAGGCTGTGAAGAAATATTTTGTCTGCCATTTTGTGGAGGCAGCCATCTTGTATCGATATTAACCAAACATAGCTAAGAACATCCGCACGGATATTAACCTTCAAATAAAAAAAACTGCATTGAAATCGGCCCATCCGTTTGAGCTCTACGGTGCCACAGACAGACACACACACCCAGACAGACAGACAGACAGACAGACAGACAGACAGACAGACAGACAGATATACAGACAGACAGACAGACAGACAGATAGACAGACATCGACGTCAAACTTATAACACCCCTTTTTTTGGTCGGGGGTTAAAAAAGCGGTAACCAGTAACGTGCACGCACTTGTCGCATCAGGCCCGACGCAAGGCCACGTCGTATCTCGCATCCTGCCCTTGTGCGGACGAGGATGCAGCGCGTCTGTTGTCGCAGCCGTGCTGTCTCGGACCGTGCGCGTATCTGTCTGCGATGATTCAGTTTCGGGCACCAATACATATGTTTGGATTATTTTGAAATTCTTTGAAAAAAAGTACTTATTCCCACGATTATTTCCAAATCTTTCATCATCTGCATCGCATTGTATTTTTTCGTGCAATCAGCATCAAATTAAAATATTGGTGGACAATCCACACACAACACCATCTGACCCCAAACTAAGCAAAGCTTGTGTGATGGCAGCCAGATAGCTTATATAATACTTATATAGTTTTAAATACATACTTATTATACATAGAAACACCCAGACACAGTGCAAACATTTGAATTCATCACACAAATATTTGCACTGGGTGGGGATCGAACCCACGACCCTCGGCTTCGCAGGCAGAGCTACTACCAACTAAGCCACTAGGGCAGTCATTAAAACATAACTCAACCGGAATGCAATAATTAAGCATGCAGTTTCTAGCTTTCCAGGGGCTCGATGTTTTTCACAAAAAATGCTGTAAGTAGTACAAAAACAGAAGCACCTAATACAATTAATCTAGATATACAGCAGTGTGCCCAGCTAAGTTCAAGTGAAAATAGGCAAGCCACACCATGTGTAACATTACACGAACCATTTAGAGCTACTTTTGTCCCCCTCATAACTCAAAAACTATTGCACATTAACATATCAAATTGCTCATACATTGTGATTTGCAAGATACCAATACATGCTCCAAAATTAATAAACATACATATTGCAGAAGTACACGAACATTTATTAGCACACCACCACTGTTGCATTTGCTCATTTGTTCGTGCCATCAGCATCAAATTACACTGCCTGACTCGGATGTAATTAGCCTTGCAGTCACCAGCTTACCAGGGCAGGGGCTCGATTATTGCTGCAAAAATGCTGAGATATTTTCGTATTAGAATAAATCTCTATATATAAAAATGTTATGTTGGTTTGTGTACGCTTCAAAAACTCAAAAAGTTCTGCACCGATCAAGCTAAAATTTTACAATGGTATATAATTTGCATCAAGGATTGCTTTTATCTAATTTGTGCATCATAATGTGCCACAGCGAAGCGTGGCAGGGTACAGCTAGTATTAAATAAATATTGGTGGACAATTCACACACAATACCATCTGACCCCAAACTAAGCAAAGCTTGTCATATGGTGGCTAGATAGCTGATATAATACTAATATAGTTGTATCTATATACTTATTATACATAGAAATACCCAGACACAGTACAAACATTTGAATTCATCACACAAATGTTTGCACTGGGTGGGAATAATCACTTTAAATATTTAACACATGTTTACACGAACATCCACATCTATTAGCACGATCACCGCATTGCATTTGTTCGTGCAATCAGCATCCAATTAGAACACAGCCTAACTCGGATGCAATTAGCCGTGCGGTAATCAGTTTACCGGGGGCACGGACCGGTCCGGATTCCGGTCACGCGCCGGGACGGCCAAATTACTGAACGGTATTCCTGCCGCTTGCCGCTTCCGAGACTCACCCGGGTTTTATTAAGATGTTGGAACACGGTATTGGTCGGGAATAAGACCTGACTGTAGCCGTACTTCATCTGAACGCTTTCATTATTTGCACTCTATAACAAGACCTTACGAAATGACAATGCTTCCAGAGAATATACTGGGCTAAGAGATTAAACACAGTGAGCGCAGTGCAGTGCTAGGTGAAGATTTAGACTCTCCATGTTTCAATAGCTGCGTGTTACTGTGCTTTATCTTCATGCACGTGTACTACTCGTACTTCTCTACCCTACTCTATACTATAAAAAAGAGATAAATCACTCTTCACGTTCCAATAACTACGCGAGACTGTGTTTTTATGGGCAGGCTTCTTGCCTATCATCAGACACATGTCTTGGTCTTTCCGTCACTATTTACTTTATAAAACTTCTGAACACTTCTGAAGATAAAACATATATGAAGATAAAATTAATTAAGAATAGATGAGTGACGAGCACATTTCTGTACTGAATGTGAATTTCTTTATTTCTTGTGGTTGACTTCAGTATAATAATTATGAGTATGTATAGTTATATTTAATGCACCTTATGAGTCTGAAACATTGCGCATTATTAACAATTTTTAATAAGAACAACCACGAAATCAGGCTAAAAAAACGAGTATATTACATGGTGAGTACAATAAACCTATCGCAGATTTTAGACAGGACCCATAGTAGGAAGTTGTGTATATAAATAAATAAAATAATTTCCGCTTGGCGATAGAATAACTGGCAAAGATGTGATGTACTTATCTAGGAGAACTCTACAAAGCAGGTATCCTACCTAACCGCTACAAAGTGTTTACAGTTATACATTAGGAAGTTTTTGATTGTCCTTCTTCAATTATCTTATTTTGTTTACACGTATCAATCAGCCCGATTTAGCTAGCTAGCAAACAATTCCTTGAAAAAGATCGCCGGACGCGATCGAAACTTAAGTCGGACTAGACTGACTACATTAAACGTGAGTTACCCGTGTATTTGTGTAAAATGTGTAATAACCACGTTAGTTTTCATACTAAAACAATTCTGCTTCACACGTTCACGTGTTTTATTTATCGATTTTTAGCAAGTCTGCGTATTTCCATCAAAAATAAATTAAGCATTTTGTCACGTAGACATATTTTTTTGCATATAATTGCAGAGTACCTGGGTGACCAAGCTTTGCTCGGTAACTTATATGTAAACATACCGATTTACTAAAAAAAAATGAACTTGAAAAAAGAAAGGCGGCCGGCTGGGTTGGAACCCGAACCTATCATATTATCACTCCCAAAGTTCTCAATACACAGATGTGCCCTCCCAAACTTCAGGGCGCACGGGATCATGTCATTGTTGGGAAGAGTGATCTCACTCATTCCGTTCCAGTCGGTTGCAGGAAGCGGTGAACGCCGGACGTTATTACTTGTCACTATTCGTTGTCAACACGTTGGGGTCGTGGGTTCGATTCCCACCCAGTGCAAATATTTGTGTGATGAATTCAAATATTTGCACTGTGCCTGGGTGTTTCTATGTATAATAAGTATGTATTTACAACTATATAAGTATTATATCAGCTATTTCGCCGCCATATTACAAGCTTTGCTTAGTTTGGGGTCAGATGGTGTTGTGTGTGAATTGTCCACCAATATTTATTTATTTATTTTAACAACCAAAATAAGTAGAACCACAGCATATCGCGCTGTTAGCGATTCTAAGGGCTAAGTAGATTGGTTAGACCAATTTCAAGTTACTCAGGGCACATCCATACGGACTGAGCTAATATACTGTCGCGCGACGTTGCGAAATTTACCGTCGCATTCTAATGTTTATGTAACAGTTTTTCATTGTCTAAATACGCCCATAAAACAGTGTTTTTTTAAACAAACCCTGGCTAGATCGATTTATCGTCCCCCAACCCCCCAGTATACATAATTTCATGAAAATCGATCGAGCCGTTTCCTAGATTCAAATTCTATGTATAAATATACACACATATATATACACCTACAAGAATTGCTCGTTTAAAGGTATAAGATAAGATAATGACGTAGAATAATTTACAAAGAGTAAGTTTCGTAATAAGGTGCATCTATCTCTCTCATTTGTACACACAGACACCACCAATTGCGGTGGGGCAATATTCAGGACCATGCAATGTCATTTGCATGCATTAGTAATTGACGCTTCCAATTATGCACCAATATGTAGTTAGCAGTAGGTGGTAGATGCATTGTCAGCACTTAAGGCGCGTCCCTAAGCAAAACCAGTTTTTTGTGTAGTTTTCAGAGCTATCTATTCATTAGCCAAAACAAATATCAATTGGTTTAGAATACATTACATATTTGCAATTTCTCGGTTTCCAAGTGGTAGTTTATTTTTGTTAATGAATGCATTGTTTGATTAATCCTCATAACGAAACCATAAAATTAGAATTTTAATTATTTCATTATCACGCATCTACTCGAAAAGCCGCCATTATTTGCATGTGGTCCTTAGAGCAACGGATAGGCAATTTGATTACCAACATTATGGTCGAAATATTTTTCTCAAAAGACCAAAATCTGGTTTTAGCGTAAAACAGTGATAAATCCTACTGTCTCTCTCTTGCTCTTTCTTGCGGTGTGCCATGGTGTATAGAGGATACTCAAGGTCATATTCTCGGGGTAGGGCCTTAAGAAGGTGCTATGTAGTGCTATATCCCGTCTTAATCCGCTAATTGTTGAACTTAACGTACGTAACGTAGAACAAAATAAATTATTTTAACAATACGGAAGACAATATTTTCGATACAGAACGTAACGTAAAGTAACAATCCAGAACGGAACGGGATTACTATGTTATTACGAGTATTGTGCTGAAAACAAGGGGAAAAAGTTTCAGTGATAGTAGATGGATATTTTTCCCACAACGAAAAAGTGTTAAGTGTTATTAAATAACGGCTCACCACGATTTTAACCGTAGTCCGCTTTTCTGTGAATTTCCCGAGAAGTTATAAGCTTATGTGCTTATGTGCTTTTCAAAATTATAATTTAACTGTATTAAAAGCTTTATCCAAATCCACTTAGCCATTTCAACGTGATTGAGTATCACACATCAAAAAATTCATAAGTTTTGCTTTTATAATATTAGCGGGTTTTTTGTTTATTATGTATATTATTTCGATTCGATTTAATCGTGTATGTTCCTCAATAGGTAACAAGTCTGACTCCAGACCCTTAGGATTGCAAATAATGTGTAAAAGTGTAATTGTTTATTTGTAACGAAATTTTGTCAATTTAGATTCTTGTATGTGATTCAGCACTATACTAATAAGATTTTAGGATTATTCCTACTAGTATTAAAATCACTAAGAAATATTACATTTTACCCTTCGGGATTAGGTGACAAAATTTAATTACTGGACCTTTATTATCCCTTGTATTAGATAGTCTATAACAAGACCTAGGGCTGGGACAATGCGTACTCGTTAATTGCCTTAGCTCGCCCAGGACTCTAATTCCCAGGTTACGATCCCTGAACACTATGTTCCCACAATGAATGGGATGTCGTTGCCAATTGGCAGTTGGTCTGGACATCTATTATCGGCTTCGCCTAATGTCCACGAGGTCTAGCCTTTCTATTAATATGAGGCAGTTGCAGTTATATGGAAAATATCAATATCTATGATCACATAAACACAGGATTAGAATTGTTACTTTTTTCAAAGAAATATTTAGAATAAAGGACATATAGCTGTAGTATCTGCATCGAAACATCAAGAAATTTGCGTTCAAATGAGTCAGAAAAAAAGATTAATGCCAATAAAAATGTGCTACAATATACATTTGAAAAGGAGCACATACTCCTATTTTATGATAATTTATTTGCCCAAAAATACAAAAACCGGCTTCAATTTAAAATTAAAGTCGGACAATAGACAAAATTTCACACACTTTAACAACGGCATCGACATTTTAAAAACCGCCATACCGTTTTTGATTCAATTTAAACTACTTCTGAACTATTAGCTAACAAACAAAAAAAAAACAATTTGCAGTTGGCGAAGCTATCGCGTAACATATAAAAAAAAACATCCGACCTTAGATAGAGAATAAGTAAATAGATTAGGTTTTTCTGCATGGTTCCTTTGTACCAATCGTAAGCAGATGACGTGGATACTTGCTATGGCAACAGAGTGATGTGCCGTGACAAAAGTATGACATTTCCACAAGAGCGACAAGACAAGAGCGATCAGACCCGTGCTTTCGGTGTAAAGCGTTTGTTCTAACTCTTTACGTAGTATATGTAAACTCTTTGCACACTAACGAATTGAGTACTTCATCCTCTCGAAGTTAGTTTAAAATTAGTAGATTTGAACTGGAGTATACAATTTCACACATAAATATAATATCCCATAATTTATAATATTATAAATGTGAATGTTAGTTTGGTCGTTACGTTTTAACGCAGAAACTACTAAACCCATCGTCATAAAACTTTGTACACATATTCTTAGAGGTATGAGAAATAAAATAAGTTACTTTTTATCGCTCAAAAATAATGGGAAATGGAAAAACGTCAGGTGAAACCGCGGGGCACTGCTAGTAGTTTATTAAGAGAAAAGAGTGTAGCGTGCTATTTTTTGCATTATGCATAAAATAACAAAAAATAATAAAAAACATTACACAGTGTCAAAATATGAAATATGATAAAGTTGTGATATTTTGACACGCATAAACACACACTTTGCTTTATTATTAAAATCTATAGTCAAATTGAAAACAGATATTAATTTACAGATGAATAGGCGTGACGACAGATCCTGCAATTATGTTAAATTATTTGATATAACTACAGTATTTAAATAGAATAAAATATGTACCAATTTTAACTTTGATATTTTTTAGTTTATGTTACTTTATGATCATTCAAAGCTGGATGGGCAAGTCCTTTTTAAAAGTACGAAATTATTAGAAAATGTATTTACCACTGGATAACCCATTCAATTTCAAATTACTTTTGTTATGAAACCAGTTTCCTAAACGCAATGAACATACGACAGTGTGACGTCACGTTTCTGTAGTGATTTGTATGAAGCGTTTTTGAGACAGTCCAAAATTGTGTTTTTAAATCGTGATATCACGGGAAGTTTTAAGATAACACAAAGTAATTCTTTCACCTATGTTTCAGTTATTGAGTAGCCTTTTGATGGAATATTAAATCAAAAATGAGTCGACATGCCTATTTAGACCACATACCGACCACTAGTCATAATTTAATACTCAAGTCTCTTCGTATTACTATAATTTCATAGTTCCAAAGGTCTTAGCAGCACTGCCCTCTGTCCATTATGGAAATCTCAGGTTTCCATGTCCCATTATGGAAATTGGGATTGTAACGGGCTTCACAAAGGGTTATTCAGGTTATTCAATGCCGCAATCAATTTGGTTCGGATCCGTACCTTCTGTTTAATGCGACGTTGTAGAATTGATCCGGTTAGTTACGGCTATTATTCGAATCGTGTCAAAGTATCCAGATTAACTATTCTTATATCGGGATTTCTAAACTGGAAGGGTCGCAATCTACTGATTACTATTCGAGACAAGCATTTTTCTCTGAAAAAAAAAACAAACGGAATTTAATGTAAAAATTTTACTCACACAGACCATTTAATAAAATTAAAAATAAACGAAAATAATATTTATCATCAATGTACACATTTTGAGGGTTCCATAGCCAAATGCCAAAATACGGGACCCTTATAGATTCGTCATGTTTGTCTGTCTGTCCGTCTGTATGTCACAGCCACTTTTCTCCGAAACTATAAGAGCTATACTATTGAAACTTGGTAAGTAGATGTATTCTGTGAACCGTATTAAGATTTATATGCAAAAATTTATTATTATTGCAAAAACAGAAAAAAAACAATACATTTTAGGGGTGTCCCATACTTAGAACTGAAACTCAAAAACATTTTTCTATCAAAACCATACGTGGGTTATCTATGGATAGGTCTTCAAAAATGAAATTGAGGTTCCTAACTTTTTTTTTCTAAACTGGACCTATAGTTTGCGCCAGAGACTCTTCCAAAGTGGTAAAATGTGTGCCCCCCTCTGTAACTTCTAGAATAAGAGAATGACAAAAATAAAAAAAGTGTATGATATCCATTACCATGTCAACTATCAACGAAAATTGGTTTGAATGAGATGTATAAAGTATTTTTATTTCAATACGTCATAAATTCACTATTGTTAAAACACTGATTAAAGTAACAACGAACTACAAGAACTTTTATATGATGTTACTTGCTGCTACGGAAGCCTTCATGAGCGAGTTCGACTCGCACTTGACCACTTTTTAATACTTTTCCAGAAGATAATTTATTTGAGTTCCAAATTTACTCTCGGTCTGTTAAGCTGTTCCAATGTGATTGAGCAACAAATATCCAATCTTACTCTTTTGTAAGATGAGTATGTATTCACAATCGTTTAAGATTATTCGGATTATCAATTCATTATGGCATACATTAATCAAAGGGAAATACCCAAAGAGTTTATATTATATACTACGTATAGACCTAGCACAAACGCTTTACACCGAAAGCACGGGTCTGATCGCTCTTGTCTTGTCGCTCTTGTGGAAGTGTAATACTGTTGTCGCGGCACATCACTCTGTTGTCATAGCTGATATGCACATCATGTGCTTACGATTGGCACAAAGGAACCGTGCGGAAAACCCTGATCTATTTACATATTCTCTATCTAAGGAAATGTCTCTATATCATGCCATAAATATACCTCTACAATTATTTATGTTTGAATGTTTGATGCTCAATCACGCCATAACGTGTGAATGGATCAGCTGGAATTTGGACAACAGGCAATTGTAGTTTTTAGCAACTTATAGGCTCTATTTTTACTCCGTAAAATAATTATGTCCTGTATCTGGTTGCAATAGTAAAAGTACATATTATAAGATAAAAGTACTAACTTTTAATAAACAATCTTATAGACCGCAGGCCCGTGAACAAAATTTATGGGTCATCTGATACAGCAGAAGACCTATGTAGGATGATAGACTCCGTCACTTGTAAGCTGTCCAACTGAGTGCTGTTGAAGAGGGGGGGTTCAAAACCTCGATCATTTCTCCTTGCCGCATGATTTTTGTACGGCATTGCGAAACAATGTATTAGAAGAGGTATTGAAACTGTATGGAACCAATGCCGTACATAATCAAATGACCAAACTTACTCTGTAAATCGTTGGAAAATCATGATTTTTTTTCACAAACTAACAATTAGAATTTTAAAATTTATAATTTTTATTGGTTCAATACCTCTTCTAATCTATTATTCCGCAACGCCGTACAAAAATCATGCGACAAGGAGAAATGATCGAGGTTTAGAACCCCCCCTCTTCAACTGCACTCAGTTGGACAGCTTACAAGTGACGGCATAGTGCTCAATCTTATTACTTTATACCCTTCTATCATCCTACATAGGTCTCCTGCTGTATCAGATGACCCATAAATTTTGTTCACGGGCCTGCAGTCTATTATGTTATTGTGAATACATAGCACTCGTGTATCATAAGTAGGTATATTAAGAACAACTCAACTATGTTATAATCATTTGACTGGGCGTGTGGCTTAGTGGGTAATAACTCTGCCTGCGAAGCCGAGGGTCGTGGATTCGATTCCCACCCAGTGCAAATATGTGTATGATGAATTCAAATATTTTTACTGTATCTGGGTGTTTCTATGTATAATAAGTATGTATTAACAACTATATAAGTTTTATATTAACTATTTGGCCGCCATGTCAGCTTTGCTTAGTTTGGGGATCAGACTATGTTGTGTGTGAGTTGTTCACCACCACTAATAATATTATATTTTTTATATATTTTAGATTACAAGGATCCTCTATTCATTACAGCAAACATAAATATAAAAGTAAAGATAAAATCCTCTTCCCGCCATAATTTCAGTCCGTAATATTCACCTGAATTGCCATAATAATCACGCGAACTCCAATACAACGAGAAAAGTTATAACAAGAAAAGTTTTTTGAAACTAAAACTCATAAGTTATTCATTACAAAGTATAACAGCTACAATGTTTTGAATCCCAATAAAAGAGAAGGAGGTTCTCAATCAATCTACAATTTTAGGGTTCTGTATAAAAAGAGACTATAAAAAAACCTGCTAATACTACTAATGAAAAAAAATTTGGAAGTATAGATGTTTGGAAGTTTGTTGCTGTGATTGAGCAACAAACTTCCAAACATCTATACTTCCAAATTTTTTTTCATCCGGTCGGGACGTTTGAACAGAGAAGGTTGAAATTTGGAACACTGTTAGATTATGGTCAGGATTTGCACATACACACCTTTTATCACTGGAGAATTACGGGGAATGGATACTACGCGTTTTGTAACCGCGGGACGCTGGTAGTGTTTCACAAACACAAACAATAAAATTAAAATACATATTGAGCTCATTACTTAATAGTTTCTCCCAAATATCAACAAAATACAGTTTACAAAAGAAACTTAAAAATATTAAACAGGTTTTTAACAAATGTGAATATGAGTGTGCAAATGCATATTTGTGCTTAAATAGATCTGAGGGGATGTGTGTGTGAGTGTCAGTCTCTGTAACTGTGCAGTAGATACCTATAATATGTATGTCTGTGTATGTAGGAATCATACCTCAAAAATTTTACACATTTTTTGGGGTTAGATGTTGTTCCGTGTGTAGTGTTGTGTGTGCCAATAGTCATTTTGTTACATTATTTAAACATGGAACTCTTGATACAAATTTTTGATCCGCAGATCATCGGTATATTCATCAGTCGTCAAACATACTTTTAGAGCATATTTAATACCAAAACATTAAATCTTTCTCCTTTATTACCAGTATTTTTAAAAGTGCCTATAAAATGGTCCTAAAAGAAATCTTTATCAGGCACTAAGAAAACTTGAAGCCTATAAAAACTCATAGACAATGAACAAAAACCAGCTTTTTATGCTAAAAAATCTAATTATGGTTACTTTGTGGAGTAACGTCGTTAAATACCTAGAAGTTGAACATTAATGAGATATAATCTAGAGGAAAGTTCGTGGTTTTATGTTTTACTTATTATTAGTTACAATTAAAAGGGTTTGAGATAAAAAATAATTTTCGGAATTTAATGAAAAAAATTATAGCAGTACTAACAGCGCCCCGCGGCCCGCGGCACCCCAAACTATAATCTACCTGTGCTGTCCAAATATTATTTTCCATCCTAAGGTTGTCTGGAAGAGACCGCTTTCAGCGATGAGGGCTTGCACTACTTTTAATTGGTGTGTTAATAAAGAGTACATCTATATATCTGTGTTACAAATTTCAGCCCAATCCGTTCATACATTATGACGTGACTGAGCAACAAACATCCATACACCGACATTTATAATGTTAGTAGAAGTGATTTGATTTTGCTATGATTTTAAACAAATTTATTCACAACTAATTTAACTAACAATCAAAACTTCTTACTCTTTTACACGAAACCCATAAAAAAAGTTTTTTTTTCCTTTTTGGAAGTACAGTATAAGTGCTCTTCTGGCATTAAATGAATTATTTTCTCCAGACAATGTTAACTCAGAATTAACTCTTATCCCATCGTGATAAGGTTTACAATTTGAAACTTAAGACGATTTTACTGAATTGCCAAAATAATATGGAGTGTCGTTAGTGATAATTTACTGTACGATTTCAGTGACCCTGAATTTGAAATAAAATTGTGATGTTCCATTTTATTTTAGATAATGGAATTTCTGGCTTAACTTTCTGACAGCTACTTTCCATGAATTCTAAAACTGTTTTTATTTGATTTATCATTTTTGCATTCCATCATATTGAACACTGATGAACAATGACAGAATCTATTACGCCAGTCAATTGTTTGGAAAATTAAGAATGAAAATTAAGGATCAAAATAATGCCTCAATTTTTTTGTCGTCTTTATAAATTGATTATATACAAAGATATGAGACAATTAAGATTCACACAGAACTTTACTAAAAAAAACATTTAAATTGATTTTAAATATTCTAGTTTGGGATGATTTTAAAATAAAGGAAAATTGCTGATTAGCTGACAGACAAAATACACCTAAAATAATTGGCCCTAGACATTTCATAAAATTAAGTATGTTTCTTAATAACAAAAATAAATATTTAAGTGTATAATGGTACAGTCTTTATTTATTTATTGATACCTAGTCATATGAAATGTTACACGTCAAATGTTTCCTTAAAAATACAATTTAAAATGTCTAATACCTGAATACTACAAATACAAGTTTGGAGTCATTAATTTAGTCTCCGCGCTCGTCAAATTGGCGACCAAAAGTACACATCAGACTGGCGGCATTTCCACGCTGTATGGCCAGTAGTTTTGGTGTATGTGTAGGCCATTTCAATTATTATGTAGAATTCCCATTCCAGTAACATAAAAAAAGTATCAAAAACGACACATTTTTTTTACATCGATTCTCATTTAAAATAGTAAAATCATCAAAATCGGTATAGCGATTGCTGAAACATTTTGAAAAAGTCTCAGGAGACAGAATTCGAACCTATGATTTCAAGTTTGTGTAATTAGAAGTTCTCGCTAATGAGTCACCACTGCTTCTTGTCCATTCAGCTCATTAATGTACGTTTTTTTGCTTTTATATTTCAAAGTTGTAGAATGCAGGCCCGTGAACTAAATTTATGGTTCATATGAACCACCAAGAGAGCTATGTAGGATGATAGAAGGGTATAAAGTAATAAGGTTCAGCACTATACATCTATTCTATGAGTACACCGTCACTTGTAAGTTGTCCAACTGAGAGAAGTTGAAGAGGGGGGCGGTTGCAACCTCGACCACTTACTTCTCTTTGTCGCATGATTTTTGTACGGCAAAGTGAAATAATGGATTAGAAGAGGTATAAAAACTGTATCGTACCCATGTCGTACATAATCAAATGACCAAATTTACTCTTTAAATCGTAGGAACATCATGAATTTTTCCGACAAACTAATAATAAAAAAAAATATAATTTCAATCCCTCTAATCTAATCTATTATTCTGCAACGCTGTACAAAAATCACGCGACAAGGAGAAATGATCGAGAATTGCAACCTCTCCCTCTTCAACTGCACTCAGTTGGACAGCTTACAAGTGACAGCATAGTGCTGAATCTTATTACTTTAAACTCTTCTATCATCCTACATAGGTCTGCTGGTGGTACATTTTGTTCACGGGCCTGCAGTCTAGTACTTTGAAATGTAATAAGCAAAAAAAACATACATTAATGAGCTGAATCGATAAGAAGCAGTGGTGACTTATTATTGTCGAGAATTTCTAATTACACAAACTTGAGGTCATAGGTTCGAATCCTGTCTCCTAAAATTTTTTCAACATGTTTTAATAATTGCTTCTAGATTTAACGATCAAAGAAAACATCGTAAGAAAACAGACGTATTCAAAGACATTTCGCAAGGAAATGCATTATCTCCCAACCAGAACTTGGATATTCCTAGTGTTGGATTATAGCCTTGACTATTTTTGTGAGAGAAGGCTCAGTGTCCAATCAGTAGAAACATAATTAGGTATAATGCTTATATTATTAATTTATCGTTACACAGTAGACTTTGTAAGTCTACCAAGAATAAAATCTAATTTCTTATATAACAAATTCCATAGATAATGAATGACATGAGTCCGAAGGCGTTACCTTGAGGTACCCCGATGCCTGATGAATAGCCTCAGTAAGTGCCCTCTAGGAGGCGGATATTAGCCAAAACGTGATTAATTGGAACGATCGAGAACACCCGCCTACTTAGTGCGCTAGTTTTGGGGTTATTTGAAACCGTACCATGTGCTCGAGTTTTAATCACTTTTGCTCAATTACGCCTCAATCCACTTATCACAAAAGATAATTGGGCTAGTAATTACAATAAATTTATATTATACTTAGTTCTACTTTGAAGTATAATACTTACATTAGAAAGTTTTCCCCTAATATTGGTCATTGAATTATGTAACGGTAGTTTATTTAATTACGAGTATTTTTTTATAAATAATTGACTTGTATATTTGTTGGGTATTAATAAAAACCTATGAACTATGAATTTTAAACCTTTGTGATTTGTAACAGTAAATAAAAAATTGCCAGTCATAGGAACTGCCGCTAGAAGTGAAAATTTATAACTCAGAATTTGCTTGCTCACTTTAGAAACTACGCGGGTGAAACCTGAGGGCGTGGCAATAAGCATTGCTATCTAGAAATGCGTCCACCAATGGGAAATGCTGACGCATTTGTAGGTGGCGAATGGCAATGGTCCCGAGTTCACTCGAAAATGTCTCATCATTCCCGAGCGTGACGCTAGAATTCAATTCACAGCCCACGAAATATCTGTCTGTGGCACGGCAAAATAAGTTTTCACTTAAAAAAAAAAAACAGGATTTAATCGTAATACTTATGCTCGTTCTATCAACTACCTCCCAATTTATACTATATTTAAGTCGCGGTAATATAGGAATCAAATGACTCCGACATTTTGATCCACCATGGTCACGGGTAAACTAATGAATTGAAAAACACAAAAGACTTGAACTTTTTGAACGTTGAAACCACTTCATAGCTCCGAAAAGTAATACTAGTGATACATCGTAAATAATAATTAGACGAGACGACAAAAAAAAATGAAATAGTCCATCAGTATTTTATAATGCGTATTTTCATTTTGTTTTACAAAAGTAACGAAGGTAGCATTTTACGGTAAAGTGACGTCACAACCCTTTACCATCGAAGTTTGATAGTCTGCATACAATAGGCATGACGACAGGTCCTGCAATTATATTAAATTATTTGATATGATGACAGCATTTAGATAGAATAAAATATGTACCAATTTTAATTTTGATATTCTTTAGTTTTTAACTTACTTTATGATTATTCATAGCTGGATAGGCAAGTCCATTTTAAAAGTACGCAATTATTAGAAAATGTATATACCATTGGATAACCCATTCAATTTCAAGTGACTTATATTATGAAACCAATTTCCTAAACGCAATGTTTAATATATTTACCATACAAACTTTACGCATGACGCATAGAAAATACGACACAGTGACGTCACGCTTCTGTAGTGTTTTTGTATGAAACGTTTTAGGGAGAGTCCGAAATTGTGATTTTAAAATTGCGATATCACAGGAAGTTTTTAAGATAACAAAGGAATTCTTTCATCTATGTTTCAGTTATTGAGTAGCCTTTGATGACAAGTCAAAAAAAATAGTCATCATGCCTATTGCAATTGTAATTTTTTAATAATTTGATAAAACAAAAAATACTTCTCCCATATTTTTCCATAACCTTGCGGATGGACTAATTATAATGGTAATTTTTAGTCCTAAATTGGGATAGTAAATTTAATGCATTATTGTAATACTAAAACGCACAAACACGCAAACGCACAGTAAAAACACATAAATGTTTTTTCTTAAATAATAACTAAACCACGGATATTCGGAACTAAACTAACATTTTGTTCATCGCGTACGAGTTACTTACCTATCTTTGCTGAGCGGGAATCGAACACCCTTAGTAAACTAACCACAAATAAAAATATGCTTAATTTTAGTAATAACTTAATTTTTTTTTCTAACGGTTTTTTAAGAAATCTGTCCTTACTTCAACACATTTTAAAAATGATAATTAGACTTTAAATATTTCATCTCTGAAATAATTTCAAAATCCTGTCTAGGTTTCAATTCTGAGTAATTATCTTTTTGATCTTTCTCAAAAAAGCTCTATCTTTGACGAAATTGCTTTCAGTAAAGTGGTTTTTAAAAGGTTTGTGTCGTTAGTAACGTACCTAATTGTTAGATATATTTTTTCAAATATCAACTCAAACCAAGTAAGCATTGATATAGTAGGTTAACGTACGAAATACACGCTCATCAACGTGCCTAGGTATTTAAATTTCACTGTTTGTTTAATCAGCATATGAAACCGTTAATTGATTGATATACTCGCCGTGTGCTTCGATAGCCAGCAACCCCATCGTTAGAGGTGTAGGTCACGGGTTTGACACCTACATAGGACCAATTTTTGCTTAATGAGTTTAGAGATTTGTTGCTCTTTTGGATGTTATGTTTGTTCTGGACGATCTGTCTCATACAAATATGTATTTACGTATTTACGAGTCAAGTTACTATTTTATCGGGATGATACTCATAGTACAAGGTTTACTAGTTTTAGTCATGGACTAGGAATGTAAACTAATAAAAAAAAATTAAAACAAATAAATATTTTACCCCTCAGGGCTCTATCTCAATTTATAAAATTTAGTATAAAAATTGGGTACAACTAGCTGTACCCTGCCACGCTTATAGAGATATATAAAAATGTTATGTTGGTTTGTGTACGCTTCAAAACCTCTAAAAGTTCTGCACCGATCGAGCTGAAATTTTACAACGATATATAATCCGCATCAAGGATTGTTTTTATCTATTTTTTGCATTACAATGTGCCACAGCGAAGCATGGCAGGGTACAGCTAGTTTTCTATAAAAAATCAATGTTTGTCCTCTATACCTAGAACAGATTAAACTTCACCAGGGATCAGATGTGTTTCGCGTGAATTTGTTTTACATATATAGTGCACAATATTTATGTATATTTTAATAAGCCATTCAAAAAAGAGAGAAAAAACGCGTTTACACAAACTATACGCGTATTTACCTGTTTGCAAAATCAAACCCCGACCTTAGCGAATTCGACTTACACGTCTGTCGCGCGGACCCACCTAACGCGTAACTCTAATTGGATAGCATACATTCTTTCATGTTCGCCTAGTCTTTGGTCGACCAGTGGACCGTCGACAAGGGTACAAAAAGTTGTAGTACCACGTTTCTTGCGCAGTTAAGTGGCGTTCTCTTAGCGTTATTTTGTCAATAAATTAATGGACTTTGACTTTGTCTCCTTTGCAATTAAATTTTAACTGAATATATTTTCACTATTAGTGTAGTTCGTAAAGTAGTTGTTTCAACTTGATTCAAAGAGCAACTTGCGCGGTTAAATCGAAGTTCTTAGCTGACAAGTTGGTAACTCGCTGTCAACTGTTGAAGGCTTAATTAATTTTAAACCCCTCTCGAAGCCGTTTTTGTGCAGTCTGTTAAAATTTGGCGCGATCAAGAAGCAGTTTAACCAAACTTGGTTAAATTGTAGCTACAGTGTTAATATCTATATAGTTAAATTACCAAACTTGGTTAAATTGTAGCTACAGTGTTAATATATATAGATAATCACGTAAAACACATCTTATTTTAGATACAATTACGTTTATCCGTTTAATGTAATAGGATATCCATTGTGAAACATTATGGATTTTTTTACAGACATCGCTTTTGTATCAAAAAAGTGGTGAAATCTATTTTCGACGATTTTCTTAGCATTCCATGGATTCACCGTGCGGGTGCCGGGTCCATCGTGTGGCAGAGAGAGAAATCCCGAGTAGTTCCCGAGACTTGTGACACGGGTGTAGGTTTAAGGGGCCCCTTTCCGACGTACATCAACACTCACCTTCACTACTCATGTTTCTCTCCCTGCCCAGACAAATCTGATATGAGCCTACTAGTGCAGCTTTAAATACTCGTTCTAGGTTATAACTAACTGCACTTCTGCAGAAGCCAAGGTCTTTCAGAGAGATTTTGCTGGGATACCTCTCGCTCCCACTTCTACATCGTATAAATTAACTACATAGCCGGGTTTTGTTAATTCGTTTAGAAGGTCGTAATACTTATTTTGTTTCATCGCGTGGTCTTTAGGTAGGTATATTAGTTTCCCACGGTACGGTAATTTCTACAAGGACTATGCGTTTCGTAGCTCTAGAAAAAAGGAAAATGTCAGGTCCGGATGACGAAACACCCACATCCTCTGAGATTTTATAGTGCTTTTCATACGTGTCCATTAAAATAGTCCAATGAGATGATGATGCAGGATTGAGTAAGGCTTGTTCCTGGAGTTTGAAGTTGAGCCTCGACAACGACATATATATGTTGATAGGCAACGACACTCTTGTGCGAAAAAGTCTTCAAAGTCTTGAACATCACCGAAAAATTGCTAGCCTATCGGTTTTTTATCGGGTATACTTCGGAGAGTGTGCGACTGATTTACATAATCTAATACCACCTAGCCCTTTTTCTATCGGAATGCTCGTAGCTCGAAAAAGCGACATCGTTTCATGGTTGATGTTCCAAAGACACGAACGAAGAGATTTGACTCTACTTTTGCGATAAGAACGTCTAGGCTGTGAAATACGTTACCTGAGTGGGTTTTCCCTGTTGGTTACAATCTTTGTGTCTTCAAATCGAGAGTGAATAGGTTTCTTCTAGGTAAACACGCTCCATCGTAGACCGTATCGTCGCTTAACATCAGGCGAGATGGTGGTTAAGTGTGAGTCTATAAAAGTTAAAAAAAGCCTTATTTTACGAAGTTAGTTTGTCTTCTATTTGTCGTCAATCCTTTTTGGTCTCTAGCTACTGAAAGGCTCAATATGGCTTCACGTATGATTTTAAGTACTCTGTCATGGCATCGTGAGTAATGACCCCTATTAAGGAACACCTTGCATCCCACCTATATGTACCTTGCTGAAATGTTGCTCGTGAAATGTTTGTAGTAATATAGTTAAAAATCCAAAGCCTAAAACTATACTGCATTAAACCATATGTTTTGTGGAATCGAAATGAACTATTTATTATAAATGTAACAACCATAGATGTTGATCTTCATTTGCGACAAGTCCGTGCCTTGATCTTGTTCTTCGTCAAAGGAATCCTAGACTCGTTTCTTAAAATTGTCTAAAACGCTCGGTCATTTTCAATTTACACTAGAAGGCTTTTTTGGTGAATTAATTTAAAACTTTCCTATTAATTCAACTTTAGAATTTAAACTACAAATTCAATCTAGTCAGTTAAGGTAATTGAATTGCAATAAGAGTTTTGTGCACTTTCGTGTTTCGAAGAATTATGGAAACACTATTAGGTACTCGTACGGTCTAAATCGAAATCTAAATAATAGTACTCATTATTTAGATTTCTGTGACCGTACGTTAATGCTTTGAAATAATTTAAATTTTATGATTGATTTGACTTTTGATCTTACTTTTACTCTAAGTCTTGTGCATCTATAATATACAAATGAATTGCTTAATATGTTGCTAAGCGCAAATCTCGAGAACAGCTGAACTGAATATTCCTTGAAGTACGATGATGGTTCCTAGGCAGAGAAAAAAATAATAAGAAATACCTGAAAAACGTCTGAAGACAACACTTTTCTGTACTTACTCCTATACAAACGATTCGGAATCACTACATAGTATAAAACAAAATGACTCGATAGTGTCATCAAACGCTGCTCTGTATTTCAATTTGCGGATGACACCTGCCTGGTGGCCGCTGATAGGGATGTTTCAGTTGCTTTAAGCAACATTCAAGCCGACTTTAACGCTCTATGCAAATGGTCACATGACTCAGGGTTAGTTCTGAACGCAGAAAAGACCAAATGTATGCTTGTACACTCTAGTTACAATCGGACGATAGACAATGAAGGAATCAATATCACAGCCCATAGTCACGAATGCCTGCATAGTAATACAACACTTTGTACTGGATCGTGTAAAAACATTGTTCAAATTCAAGAACTTACGTATCTTGGCTTAGCAATCGATAATAAATTTAATTGGGCGATACACATTAACAAAACATGTAAAAGACTACGTGCTATTATGGCTAAATTTTATGCCATAAAAAATCGCATTCCTTATCATGTTCTATTAACAATGTACAAAGCTCTGGTCGAAAGCATAGTTTCGTACGGATTAACAAGTTATGGCCGAACATACAGGACTTACCTTGATTAAATACACCAACTTCAATATAGGATTCTTAAACTGATATCTCCTAGTAAAATAAAAAAGAAATTTGCAAATAATCCAGACGGTCTGTTTAAGTTCTGTAGTGTTATGCCAATTCATGTTAAAACTAATTATTGCTTATTGGTTGAACAATTTTTTAGATCGGAGATACAAACCATTAAAACGGGGCGTGTCATTACTAGAGGAATTTTAAAAGGAAATCTTGTTGTACCACGATTCAACAACACTTATGGTAAAAGAACTTCTAGATTTATTATAGCTAACTTAATTAATAAATTACCATACGAAGTCAAAAATAAATTAAACAAAAAAAATATTAAGGTTGTTTTGAAGGAATATTTTTTCCAAGTATCAACGAAGTGGGAACAGCCTGTATCTTAGGAATGCAGCGCGCGCTGACTACGGCGGTTCGTATGGGCAAATTAAAACACGAACCGGTTTAACATTGAACTAAAACCCATACGACTGTCTTAGGTGAGCGTGTGCTGATATCTGTTGAAATGTGCAATTGTGATAAGTTTAGGTATTTTGTCGACGTAATGTCCTTTTTTTAATGTTCACCTTGGTGTCTTCAAATCGAGAGTGAATCGGTTTCTTCTAGGTAAGCACGCTCCATCGTAGATCTCATCATCGCTTAACATCAGGCGAGATGGTGGTCAAGTGCAAACCTATTAAAGTTAAAAAAAAAAAAAAACCTTGTAATGTGTCGAGAACTATTTGTCCTAGACAAACCTTGTACAGGTTTAAAGGGCGAATTTATTAATACATGTAACAGTTATTGTGATTATGAAATAAACAAAAAAAAAAAAAAAAAAAAACTTCGCGCGTCTGTCCTTTTTATTATGAATAGGTACTCTGGTTTTGTTCGTAAGTGTTTGCTTTTCGTCGAAAACCGTTTTTATATTTACTAAAAGGGCTTACATTTTACCTACCTTGCCCTACAAAGTCTTATAGGGCTTAGACGACAGACTTGCTTGCCCTGTCCAGACAACACTATATTCTAATAAGTATTTTACTTCGTTTTCGTTGAATTAACAAAAATCCTTTTAGTTCACACCAATCAAATTATAACGTAGGAAAACAGTAAGACTAGTAAAACAACTGGCCGCCTTACTGGCTAGCTCGGCATTAATGATTTATTACTGAATTTTATGTCTTCTTGTTCAATTGAATTCTAACGTTTGGCGATCAATTTCTCGTAAACCTACTATAGAAACTGAACTAGGCATCACAAACAAAAACAATTATTCAAATCGAAGCTGAACTACAATAATTGGTTCTATACCGCATTGCTGAAATAATAATTGTCGCCGGCTATTAAATCTGAATTGCCTGACATTTCCAACTGACGATGGCTCCGGACAGCAGACCACAATATACGTAACACGCCGAATCGTAATTTCATTGCGATTATCTAGTTATTGTTGGTCGGTGGTAATTTGGGCAACTGGGACTGTAGTCATCTAACTCGGTCACTAGATAATGCAGGTGGTGAGAGGGATTAGTTCAATTTACAAGTTCAGGACGATTTGTATGAAAACTTAATTTTTCATCCCACCACCTCGGAAAGAGTATTTTTGCTCTTCGATATCTGAGCGCAAAAGTCGTTTTTATCCTCTGAAAAGTAAAGTAAATTTGAATTTAGAACGTCATATGCACTAAGTTTGTGAATTAAAACCATTATATATTTTTACCATTATTACATAAATCATTAAACCTATTTTCTAACTTCTACGTCCTTGGTACCGAATGTATCTTACTTTTTTTAATTAAAAACTCAGACTCGGAACTTCCTTAGTGTACTTTTTTTAATTTGATTTGCGCGCAATTTTCTTTTATAAATGACAATCCTTACATCAATCAACTCTCTATATTTTCACGTCATATTCTTGTTGAAACTACGTTAAAAACAGAAAATTCGAAAACATGTCCAAAACCTAAAACGAGTAATTATTCTAACGACGAAGAAGTAGTTTATTTGACGCCAACAGAATTGATTGAAACTGTTAAATGTGCGAAAAGTATTTAGTTATTTCCTCGTCGAGGTGGAATGAAAAGTTACGTGTTGCACTCGCGTGCAAAAAAAAATCACTGTGTTCTTTTTCCCTTGCGCTTGAGCGTTACATACTCTCATAGCTCAGGGTTACAATTTTTGTTTTTAATTTTAAATCTCTTCGTTTGATCGGTCATCAAATTGACCACACGGCTAAAAAGCAACTTTGCACTCTTGTATTACAAATAATTGTAACTATCTATTGTCAAACATCATTATTACGTAAATATAAAATATGTACTTAGTAATACACGTTTACGTAATAATTCTATCTATTGACCAACTTTTTTGCGAGACAGCTAAACGGTTTTTTTAACCTTATATTCCTAATCTTGCTAAGCGCAGATTTGTTGGCATAGAAACAGTGAAATCATTTGGTTTGTAACGTTTACACAGATTCCTAACAACGTGAGCTAAGAATGTGCTCGAGAAAAGAACGGAATTTCCAATCCTCAATACATCATCGTATCGCGATTATCCACCGTTTAAAACATATATTAAGCACCCTTGATCGCGCACGAAACGAATCTGCTTTAATTCATATTAAAGCAGATTCGGATTGGAAATTCCGTTCTTTTCTCGAGCACATTCTTAGCTCACGTTGTTAGGAATCTGTGTAAACGTTACAAACCAAATGATTTCACAAGTCACCAGCGGGGGCGCAGGACGAGGTAAAAAATCGCGCTGTGATAAGTCGAATATCCATGTCACGTGATACTACTTTCCACCAATGATTGGACAAAACAAGATAGAGTTATGCAAACTTCTAAGGACAGAGCAGGATGCAAAGAAAGACATCAACAGGTTCAACGGTAGGTTAGATGTGTAATTATGTTTATAAAACGCTACGGAGGGAGAGTCGTACGATCAGTCAAATGGGTAATTAATTGTCTTTGGTTCAAAACCTTGGCTAACCATTCTCATACGCACTGACACAGTGTTATTTAGTATGATATATTTCCGTTCATTCCGTATACTAAGTAGGGTAGTAAGTATATAACATATTTATAAATTTCTACATACCTAGATCTGCAGTCACTGCTCACTTGAACCGCGTCAGTTGAAACAGATAAGCTGTCACAAGACCGACCTGGGAATACGGTGGTCAGTATTCCTCAGTTAACACTGTAAATTATGCCTTGAAAACTCTAATTTAGATCTCGTTTTGTTTTAACCAATTTATTTATTTATCTACTAAACAATGGTTATTTGCACCGAATTCTAAACAATGCTGTTTGTCTTAGAAATTCGTTTATGAAAGGACGACTACAAAAACAATATTTACCGTTTTAATAAATGTTTATGAGTAATCACATAGAAACATACGGATATAAAGACACAAATAAAATTAAGCACACAGAGACACAAATATAAAAGTACAAACAGACGACATGCCCATAGACATGCAGACAAATCACACATAATAATATGCGTAAAACTAACAGCACTCCTCCTTTTACGTCCCAAGCTAAAAAACAAAATGCAGTTTACTCATAACAAACGGAAGCACTATAAGTTACGTGCTAAAAGTCGGCCTCCGCCCCGGGGCTCAGATTTATGTGACAACTAAAGCGATCTGACCGCATTAATAACAACCTTGTTAGACAGGGGTTGACAAATTGCAATAAAAAGGGTTTTATACTTCTTCGCGGCGAAACCTTTTGTACTTTCGAAGGTCTTGTCTTTGCCAAGTTTACTTTTTCTGGAATATTTGTCCACGCTTCATATACATAACTAGCGGTTTGCCCCGACTTCGCCCATGGTAAATAATATGTAACCTTTTAGCACATAGGGATCATCAACATATCCGTCGGTGAAAGAATTTTTCAATCGGTCCGGTAGTTCCTGGGATAAGCGCGTTCAAACAAAAACCCTCTTAAAGCTTTATAATATTAGTATAGATATAAATAAGAAGTGAGTATTGGATAAATGTACTAGTAGGACTCTCTGTAGAGTCCACTTGAGACAGTGACACATCTATGTCAGTTAATCTACAACAAACAGTTGTATGCAAAAATACTGCCTTCTACATGGTAGAATGACGTGACATGTTATGTACCTATATAATACATTAAGTGTACAAATCAGTATATAGCACTGCACTCTGTTTGTCACCCAAAGATATCAGAACGTTTATACTTAAGTTCTGTAATTTCTCAGGAAACATTGTTCTCCAAACTGGAGGAACTCAGCGATATCTGCACATTGCTGCTTGGCGGTAGAATATCTTACAAGAGTGTAGGTGCTTTCATAGGCAAACTCTGCAAAAAATCCTAATAGTATTAGAATTCTAGAAGAACTATTACAATTATTTTTGTATTTAATTTGACATTACTAAATATTGGTGGACAATTCTCACACAACACCATCTGATCCCAAACTAAGCAAACCTTGTGCTATGGCGGCCAAATACTCGTAGCTGATATAATACTTATATTGTTTGTAAATACATACTTATTATACATAAAAATACTCACTATATCTATCCTATACCTAAATACGAGTAGGGGTACACTCCGCGAGGTATAAGCTGAGCTTTGCATTAGTGTGAGTGATCACCAATCAGGCAGGAGCTTGAAATTTTGTCCGCGAGGTATAGGCTGAGCTTTGCACTAGTGTGAGTGATCACCAATCAGGCAGGAGCGCGGCGAGACAGAATGGCGCCGCGCCTAAGGCCGGTTGTCACACCAACACTGTCCATGTACACTCACACAAATGCAAAGCTCAGCTTATGCCTCGCGGAGTGTACGAAATTGTCTGTACTATAAAACTTGATAAGTTTTGGATTTTTTAACCTTAATTAAATATAGAATACGGCTATTAGTAGCAGTTAATACTAAGTTTTCAGGGTTCAAGTCTGAGTTTATTCATATAACACGTAATTCTATCATCATAAATGATGAAATAACCTGCAAATAACATTGTTTTATAACCCGCTATTAGCAGTTAGAACCAGTTATGAAACGTTAATAACGTGCTACACAGCTAATGCTAACGCAGAGAACGTTTCTTCGTACAATGTGCTAATGAGAAAACTGATGCCGTTGACTTCCAAGCCACGTAACATCGTAAAAGATAATGAAATCTGTTATTAACTCGTTATATCTGTCAACGTTATAAGAACAGTTATTAGTACGTTTTATTTAGCAATGAAACGTCTCGTGCATTTTATGAGAATTTTGTTAATTTCCGCTATTTTATTGAAACTTTGTAGGTATTATCTAGAGTTCATAGACTAAATGATGATGATGACTATTTATTTTATAGGTAGTTTTATTTAATTCCATAGAACTCAGATCTCCATCACTTAAATACTGTTAACTGTTCTGAGTAGTTATTTTCTCTATTCTAGGCTTTGTTCTCTGATAGTTTTTTTTTTACACTTGGGGATAAGGTTTTATACACATTACACTACCTATATATCTAACTGCTAACATTGATCACATGTTGTTATTTATCTATTGATTGATAACTACTGATATTGATTAACGTTCAAGCCTACTAGCAGTCGGAAGCGCGCTCAGCATACCTACGGCATTTATTACAATACCACTGAATATCAAACGTTGAGCCAAATAACGCCAACATTTTGATCACGCGTCGTGTCTTTGAAATGATTTTGAAAATAAGATGAGTTATTTATTGGATAACATTTTGGTTTTAGTCACGCCAACTCTTTAAGAAAAAGTTACGGCTAGTCTAGTCGGGAGACCGGCGACTACCGATCCGGAGACCCCGAGTTCAAAACCACGCCACTGTTTTTTTGAAGTCATTTTGAAGTCATTCAACTTAAAAAAAACGGTGCGTAAAAATACCGTGAGGAAACCGACATGTACCCAGAACCTTTCAAAGCAGTCATGTGTCATCCATCAACCCGCACTGGGCCAGCGTAGTGGATTATGGCCTTGGCTATCTCCTTATGAGAGAAGGTCCCGAGTCCAAGCAGTGGGAACATTTAGTGGGCTATGTTTTATGTGTGTAAGCCCTTAAAAACAAAAATTCACCATAAAGATACAGATTTATTAATTTGCGTAGTAAGGGTACAATGGTATTTAGAACGGTTTCGGAAGTAGTTCGCCATACACTATTTTTCGGCATTCAAAAAAATACTAAAAACAATTTGAATCTACATTACTTACACAATCAAAATTCATTTCACAATACATCATAAGATAATTCGAAACAAAACCAATTAAAACACAGAAAATAATAACAATAAAAAGAGTGTCGCCAGTCGCAATTACTGTCAATGTCATAGCGGAATAAAAGCTGACCATACACGGTCAAACCTTAAAACATTTATAAATACTTTGCAAAAAATTAAATGATTTAAGTCAAATGGAGGCAGTTTAGTTTTGATTTTTTTACGTTGTCCGTAGTATAATTATAGCCATCAACTAATCAATTAGAGTGGTTTTATTTTGGCGTAAAAGTTAATTCGAGATTACGTAGATAATATTTTCGACAGAACAGACATTTCCGTTCTATGTAATTGAAATCACGCTTCTGATTCATAACCCTCGGAGTTTTGCGTGTTCACTATCATAGCTTGAATTAATTTTTGTTTTACTGAAACTTGTAAGGGCGTCAATTACTTACCATTTATTAAATTTTGTAATGGTAGGATTCTTTGCAGAGTCAGCCTGTAGAAGAGTCATAGTTTCAGTTATTTTACCGCAAAGTAGAAATTTTCAAACATTACTGGATTACGGTTTGAAGGAAAACATTTTCAGAGAAATTATTAGGCAAAGAGGCAAATCGTCTTTTATTTCTGGGTGATAAACGCTATGACTAGATAGTAATTCGGGTTACAATGTTCAAACAGAAATTTAGATTCATGATACTACGTATTCGTAGCATTGTACAGCTGAAATATCTAAGCATGCTGCTTACCACCAGATGCATGTTTTGCTCAGTAATACATCACAAAGCATCTTAGTTTAGTTTAAAACCAGATTTGGAGTTAAGGAAAACACAGTGACCACAAACACCTATTTATTTATTCGCCTGTTATTATAAAACAATTTCTTTTTAAACAGGCTACATACTCGTACTGTTGAAACACAGAATCAATAAGTCCAATAATTATTTTATTATAACAATAGATAAATAATATTGACTCCTCGACTGTTGCGACTCGACTGCGCGTGCCAGCGGCCCGTAAAACCATGGATGGCCAAAAAAAAGACAATAAACTAAAAGATAGCCTATGCTCGGAGTCTCTTTGCGCGACAGATTCCGTAATGAGGATATTCGCAAAAGAACGAAAGTGGCCGACATAACTCAAAGAGTAAGCAAGCTGAAGTGGCAATGGGCAGGCCACATCGTTTGCAGAACTGACAACCGATGGGGAAGAAAGAAAGTTTCTCGAGTGGCGACCACGAACCGGAAGACGCAGTGCTGGACGGCCTCCCACTAAATAGACAGATGACCTCACAAAGGTTGCTGAAAACCGCTGGTTGCCGGTTTCGCTGGACCGTTCGTAGTGGAAATCTAGGATGGAGGCCTATGTTCAGCAGTGGATGTTCGACTGACGACGATGATGCTTATTTCTTTTGTAGTTAAATGAAACTAAAAGAATTCATGAATCGTTATAGTTGTGTCTAGTCACTACGAAATCCCAAATGCAGAGAATCCGAATAATGCAAGCCAAGTTAGTATTCGAGACATAACGATACGGGCGGGCCGCAACGATCTACCAATACGTGACGTACAGACTAACTGCCGGGACTGTACTAAATACAGGTTGGGGAGTTTGGGATTATTCCGATGTGCATGTCCCACTTTGATGGAACGTTGTCCCAGGAACGCGTACCATTTGTTATTCCAGAAAACGTTGAATTACTGTATTTGTTCGTAGATCAGTAGGTACTTATATTATTGAGAGCCTGTATTTAAAATTTTTATACAATATAGAGTGACAAGACGAGCAAGACGTGTGTCTGATGGTGAGCAACATGCCTCGGCTTTACATTTCCAACCACCAGCTGCAGATATATAGGATGTTTTATCTCTATGCCCAGTAATATTACTGGAAACATTGCCCTTCAAACCGGGACACGGTAATGTTTGAACATTACTGCTTGGTGGTAGAATAACTGGCAAAGTTGTGTTACTTCTACAGGCGTACTCTGCAAAGAGTCATAACACTAAAATTATACCGAACCTTTAGAATTCGTGTGGTTTAGTTAATAATTTTATTTTCTCAGAAAAAGCAAATACTTTTATAATTAAACTCGAGACTCGACTTTATTTTACTTTTTATTGTGAAATCATATGACATCCATCCAAAAATGCTTGTTTTACGAGGCTAAAGAACTTTTTTCAAAAACTCCAAGCATTTAGCAAATATACTTTTCACCTATCCTCTTAAACTAATTTCGTTAAACGCTCCGTTAACCCCGAAACGTAATTTTCATTCATAGCCACCATTAACCCCATGTAAGCTAATTTTCACGCGCTTGTCTACTGCGGCTAATTCCACTAAATTCTAATCTATCTCGGTAATGGAATGGTTCCTATCGTGGGTTACCTGCGTGTTAATTAATTATAAGATTATCTTGTATGAAGTTTAGGGGAGGGTAGAGATGTCACTCGGTTTTGGACGGATTATTACAGGTTCAAACATACCTGTAATAATCCGTCCAAAAACTGATTAAAATAAAAATACCGAGACCATGGACGTATATGAAAATCGGACGTAGTTTTAACTGAAACAAAAATTTATATTATTACGTATTTTTCAAGAGTGGACGCGCGCAATCGTTTCTCGTTTTCTCATTTGGCACCATGTAGTACATCACATGTTGTAAGTCATTTGATACTTACGTAAGTATAAAACGTCTCAAAGTATTGCATCAGTATACCTATTGTATCGCCATCATACCAACTTGCTCAAAAACATGATTAAATTGTGGATTAGTCCGAGTCATTGCTTTGAAGCAATTATCAGCACAATCCCGTGAGCAATTCATACTCACCCTATGCTCACTCTGTGCTCATCCCATGCTTACAAGCCCATCCTATAAACGCCAGCTTCATGCCTATGCCATATTCATCCCATGCCCATCCCAGCCCAAAGACCATAAAGATATAATAAACAGACGCCTACACGACTACAGCAGTGAGCTGCTAAAGATTTGTGGTAATTCTCAAACTGTGATTAAAAAAGTGGCCGGAAGTTCCGGACTAAAACGAATCTTTTCATCCTTACAAAACATTTTAAGGTCAAGAGGTTCCTTAAGTACTTATTAACATAATAACGAAACAAACAGACCGCACTAGCTAATTTGCATAGGGCAGATTTATTACCATACTTTACATAAACACACTTCCGGTAGATGAGGCCGGGGTTTTTGCCGGCATGGATAACAGTCTAGCTCAAGCTTAGTAGTTAAACCTACTTGTACTTTAGACTTGAAGTACTAACAGTAGTAATATGCATTCAAATAATGCTACTTGTATTTTCTCATTATCTAAATATTCAGAACAATGGCGAAAATATATTATGAAGTAGGATCAGACCTTGTCTATAATTTTAAATTTTCGAACACTTCTTTTAATTATGAAATAATATGTAATCTATTTTGGATCAACTCATGATTATATATATATATAATCCCAATAGGATTACACTTGACCGACATCTCGCCTTATGCAACGATGCGTTAAATGATAAGCATGCTAAAGTAGACGAAACTGATTCACTCTAGGAGCTGACACTCAAACTATACCCATCAGAAAATACCCACACAAGCAACCAAACTAAGTCGTTGCTATTACGAAAGTGGAATCTCTTCGTCGGGTCTTTGGAAGGTCAACGATGAAACGATGTCGCTTTCTACAAGCAGTCTGATAGAAAAAAAGACAAGGTCGTATTGATGGTATAGTAGATCACGCAGAGCATTATTGAAGTCGAATTTTTCGTCACAAACTTCAAGGACATATTCATTCTGAAAATTATAGGATCTCAGATAAACCACAGGTATCATATTATAAAGACTAAGTCAGACAAGATTGATGACATGAAAATATCAGAGCAACACCTGATTTTTTGGCTGCAAAGGTGTGACCTCGACGTGATGAATGTCTTGTTTTTTGATTGATTTCATCTCTAATAAATCACTGTCTCTGTCTGTTGCAGTTGTGAGAGCTATCTGGGTATTCAGTAGACTTTATACCTCTGTAATACAGTTGAAAATTCAAGAGATAAAAATGATTTAATGGTATCGTTCCATTTGTAAGCTTTTGGAAGACATATTCTGTCATCTGGTTAATACACTTTTTAGGGCACTGGTGCATTGATCAACGAACTTAGGATTTATTGTAACAATATATATAAAATAGGTTTATATATTTTGTCAGAATATCAACGTACATATTAATCAGAGCTAGCGTTAAGTTATAACAATGCTACTAAATTCTGAAATGAGTAATACTGCTTTTTCTACCTCTAATAGAGCTTGTTTCTTTGAACGCGATAATCACTAGAACTATTGAAATGAATTCAAAATTATTTTACTATTGGATGGATGCTTACGTGATCATTGAATGCTATATATAGGCTATACATGTACCTACCACGTTAAAAACCATCCAAAACCAAAATTTATCTAGGAATTTATTAATTCTCAAACCATTTGTGAACCGTGTTTGTGTTCCACATTGGCTTCCTCCGTAATCCGCCACTCAAATAACACTGAGATAAAGATATACATTCGTAAACCGTGTTGCTAAATCCATCGTTTCGTATATCAATGGTACCGAATAATATATTTACGAAGACACGTTTTCTGTTATTGCAAATGTATCACATTGATGGATCGTAATATTTCGCGTTATAACCTTATGTGGATTATTTTTACGTGAGATATTGCTTGTACCTACCGACCAGTTATCTATCGAATTTAAATGTATATTTTCTTTTTAAGGCCCGATTTAAAGCTCTAAGTCATAGGATTAAAGCATAATTTAAGAAAGTATTTCAACTTCAACTTTTCGTTAGTGGCCTTTATTGTGGTTTAGCCTCACGATTCAAAAAAGTATTTAACTTATTATGATATGGTATTGGCGTTATGGTTCTGACATAGATAATGTGGGTCGATGACAAACAAAAATCGCGGGTCATGGATGAAAAAAAACATGGTAGCCGAGATGCTAAAACGAGTGATTCAGAATCATGAGGTTAGAATCGAATACCGCCTGCGCTTTTGTTTAATTTTCCAAGTACTAGTAGTTTAATTGGTTTTTACACGAAAAGAAACTATCGATAAGAAACTGTCATTTTCTGTAGAACCAGTATAAAATCATGCATTCCCTGAGCAAACGTAAACATTTTATCGTTCCGTTGTGTTGTATTTTTCACGAAAACTATTTACCTACTGGCCAATTAAAAATATCAATCAACACTCATTATTTCAATAATTTTTAAGCCCCGACCAAATTAAGGGTGTTATAAGTTCGACGTCATGTCTGTTTGTCTGTCTGTCTATTTGTCTGTCTGTTTGTCTGTCTGTTTGTCTGTCTGTGTGTGTGTCTGCCTGCGGCACCGTAGAGCTCAAATAAAAGGGCCGATTTCGATGCGGTTTTGTTTATTTAAAGGTTAATATCCGTGGGAATGTTCTTAGCTATGTTTGGTTAATATCGATTCAAGATGGCCGCCTCCACAAAATGGCAGATAAAATATTTCTTCACAACTTACCTCAATATGGGTATCAAATAAGAGGACTTGACTAGTAGATTACTATACACTATAAAAAAAATCAAATCCAAGGCGGCCGCCACCACAAAATGGCGAATTATGTTTATTTTTTCCACTACTTTCTCAATATGGGTGGGTATCAAACAAAAGGGCTTGTCTAGTAGATTACTATACACTATTACAAATTTCAAATCCAAGATGACCGCCACCACATATTGACGAATTATATTATTTTTTCACTTTTGCCTCAATATGGGTATCAAAAGAAAGGGCTTGACTAGTAGAATGTTGTACAGACAACAAATCCGAGGTAGTCGGAGGTTAATCAAAATGTGTAATTTTGTTCTTGTTTAGTCATTGGTGATTAAAAATGTTCAGTGTCGGTAAATCGAAACTAAAAGTGTCTACGTTTGTGCAGTACTTTAATCACGCTCTAGTATTGCTGTTTTCGTATTAAACGTACAGTGACACATGCAGTGACATGCCATACAATTACATTCATGACCTTGTTTTAGAACAACAATACTACAATTCATCAGTCCAATAAATAAAGGATTTTACGGCCGCTACGACAGCGATGTATGATACAATGGTAGGATTATACACTAATATGTTGAATTTAGATACATTTTTCTCGAATTAGCTCCCAGTTTTCTAAACAATCTAACTATGCTGATATTACGCTACTTAATTTATTAAAATAAAATATATTGGACGGTAGTTATTTTACTCAGTTTTCAAACTATATTTATTATTTTCTATTCATCTCTACTTATGCCATTATCTTATCTCACCTCATCTCATGTTGCAACTTATTGCGTTTCATCTATTTTTATTTCAAAACTAACTGAATCTTCTGAAGAGTCATCGACCGAGGGCTGTAGTAAAAGGCTTATAGGTTGAAAAAGACTTCAAAATCTTAAAAATCATTTCGTTTTTTTCGGATATCGTATGCGATTGATCTGCATATCAATATCACCTTTCCGTAGATAAGGTTGTTAAAATTTTGCTAATGTAAAAAAGTAGTGTATAAGTCTATAAACAACGAAAATAATTAGCGATATTTTGTTCCATCTTCCATCACACATCACACATCCACATTTGAGATTTATATGTAATTAGTATCAACATTAAGAATCACTAAATCGCTTTAATAATCATAATCATAATATGTTATTTCATAAAACCAATTTACATGTCAGAAATTTATAAGCATACATAAATTATAACACATAAAATTCGGTACACAACATGTATCTTTACATAATATAGTGTCAAACGAATCTGATCTTTATCTTTGATTTCACAATAATCTTATGATAACAACATTAATTTGTTAAAAGAATATTGCTCTATATTTTGCGTAATATATTTTTACATAGCTTTTAAACTAATATCGCTAAACCAGAATTTAAAAAAAATAACAAGATTTAGAGTCGGATTCAAAAACATATTTTCGGAGAATTTGGCAAAATTGTAAACTACTTTAAACTAGGAGCATAAGTGGGACGTGTCTAGATAACATTCTGTACAATAAACGGGGTTGTAAGGGCAAAGTCATAGAACTTGCTATGTCTGATCACTCAGCACAGCTACTTACCTGTCCTATCAGACCTAGTTATGCATTAAAATACTGGTTTATAAAACGACGCGACTATTGTCAAGAAAATATGGACAAATTCAAGGAATGCTTAAACTCGATTAGTTTTTCGGATATTTTCGAACATACTGACCCTAACAATGCGATAAATGACTTTTATGACTTATTTCTTCTCTTTTATGACTTGTGCTTCCCATGGCTCAAAATAAAAATATATACACAACAACGACCACGATGGCTCACGAAAGGAATTAGAAACTGCTGTAAGCGAAAACGTGTATTGCTATGGCAATACAGGAAAAATCGATCAAATAACAATAAACAAAAATTTAAAGAATTAGCAACAAGACTCAATAAAGTCATTACACTAACTCAACGATCCCAGAATGACAATTACATACGTAGGGCTGCAAACAAGAGTAAGGCAATGTGGGAAGTAATAAACAGTAACCAGAATAGTCTCCCTAAAGAAGACATACAGCTCAAAATTGATGGTACTCTAATAAATCACCCGCTTGAAGTTGCCAATATTTTTAACAGTGCTTTTGTTGACCAAGTGCCACCAAATAAAAAGTCACAAAAAAACAAAACATTTGCAAAGAAATATATATCAAACAATCCAAGGTCACTTTTTATGTCTCCAACTATACCGAAAGATATAAAATCTATAATAATGTCTCTAAAAAACACAGGCAGCACAGGTTATGACGGTGTCTCAACCAAAGTATTAAAGTATGTGTCAGACTCAGTATCCTATGTATTGAGTCATATTTTTAACCTCTGCATTTTTAACGGAATATTTCCTGATAAGTTCAAAAAGACTATTGTAAAGCCAATTTTCAAAAAAAAAGACAAAGAAGATGTAAATTGCTACAGACCGATAGCTCTGATACCAGTCTTATCAAAAGTGTTTGAGAGAATAATTTACAACAGCATATCAAATTTCTTCGAAAACAATAATTTATTCTCTAAAGAACAAGTTGGGTTTCGTAGGAAAAAAACAATAAATCAAGCCATATACAAGTTCTTGGATATTGTAACGAAAAGCCTTGACAAAAAAGTACCTGCCTGTGCCCTATACATGGATTTAACTAAAGCCTTTGATTTTGTTGACCATAAATTGCTGTTGGCCAAATTGGAACGATATGGTGTCAGAGGAAACATTCATAATCTTATTAAGTCTTATTTATCTGATCGGTATCAATGTACGCAGATAAGTAAGATATGTTTGAGATCAAAAAAAGAAATTACTTACAGCTCTGAATATGAAAAGGTTAAGTACGGTGTGCCACAAGGAAGTGTGCTGGGTCCGCTCTTATTTATTATATATATTAATGACCTTCCGCTTGCTACAGACCAGCCAATGATTCTTTTGCGGACGATAGTACCATTCTGTTTACGGGCAATAATAGTGCTGATGTAAAAATAAAATTGAATTTGAACTAAATAGAACAATAGAATGGTTGACATCAAACAATCTGAATATAAATTTGAATAAAACACATATTATGACATTTAGAAATAAAATTAATAAATTAGGAAAATTTGACATAACTTACTCTGGATCCAAAATTGAAAATGTTGACGCTACTAAGTTCCTAGGCCTAAACATTGACTGTCAGCTAAAATGGAAAGTACATGTGGATGGTGTGGTAAATAGACTCAGTCAGCATTCATACGCCCTTTACATGCTTTCAAAAACTGCAAGCAAGGCTACACTGCTTACAGCCTACAATGGATATGTTTCATCGACACTCAGGTACGGCATAATATTTTGGGGAAATAGCACAAAAAAAGAAGAAGCTTTCAGAGCGCAAAAAGTGTGTCCGAGCTATATGCAAGCTTAAACAAACAGACAGCTGTAGATCACATTTTCAAAACTTGGGAATATTAACGCTTCCATGTCTCTACATTTATGAATGTGCGGTGTTTGTGCGTGGTAATTTAAATTTTTATGCTAATGTTGTAAGTAAAAGAAACAAACATAAGGTATATATTCCAACAAACCAAACTACACTGCTTAACAGTAGTGTTATTTGTATGGCTCCTATCATCTATAATCATCTACCGAAGTGTTTACTTGACATAGATATTGAACATGCTTTCAAAAACAAGCTTAAATGTTATCTCGTGGAGAAAGCTTACTATAGTGTTGAAGAGTACCTAAATGATAAAACTTGTTTACTTATCATGACTTGACATAAAATGGTTATACATAATATCTACATATTGACATGTTATATTACTGAACATTACTGTATAAAATCTATAATTCTGACATCTAAATATAATTATTACGAATCTTAACATTTATTGAAAATCACCTTGACAAATATGGCTATTTTTTATTGTATACTTAATATTTCTTTCAAATAATTTTTATGCATATTAATATAGTTTTTTTTTTTTTGCATGCCGGAAGGCAGAATGTGGAGCTCTTTTTTCTGTATTTAACACTTGTAATACCCATATGCGCAAATAAAGAAATTTTTGATTTTGATTTTGATTTGACTTTTAATTAGTGTACGTAAATTTATAAAAGAAAAGTATTTTAAAATTGCGAGCATAACTTTAATGCCGTTGACTTTTTTAATACTTGTTGAAATAATACGACATAAAACACCAAAATAAACTTTATGTAAAAAGTAGACATAAAAAGCGTCATCAACTTTGCATTCGCCAAAACAACGTTCATTTCAAAGAAGACTAAAAAGGTCTAATAAAAATTCAGGAAACGTTTTGATAACCTTTCATATTTTTGGCAGGCATCCAAGCTTGACGAGCAAATTTCAGAATTAGCCCCTTCAGTGGCGTAATTTCAAGTCTTTGCAAACACAAAGTAGTTTAAATGCCTTAAGATCGAACTGGTTTTTTTAAAGTAATAAGAAAAAGCGACATCGTTTCATGGTTGATGTTCCAAAGACACGAACGAAGAGATTTGACTCTAATTTTGTGATAAGAACGTCTAGGCTGTGGAATACGTTGCCTGAGTGGGTTTTCCCCGATGATTACAATCTTTGTGTCTTCACATCGAGAGTGAATCGGTTATTTCTAGGTAAACACGCTCCATCGTAGACCGCATTGTCGTTTAACATCAGGCGAGATGGCGGTCAAGTGTAAACCTATAAAAGTTTTAAAAAAAAACAAAGTAATTCTACTAAAGTTATAAATGCTATTGGATATATATTATTGTTATTATATATACTATATTATTGGATATCTATTGCTTCGTATGAGCAGAAGAACCTAAGTTCATAGCATTAATAGCTCTTTTCTAAATTCTAAGCAAAGTTACAGCTGGTCTGGTCGGGAGAACGGCTACTGCCGATCCGGAGACCTCGGGGTCAAAAGCACCCACCACTGTATTTTCAAAGTCATCTGCGTAATGCCGCTAACTTAAAACGGTGAAGGAAAACATCGTGAGGAAACCGACATATATCTACATAGAGTCTTTCGAAGTCATGTGTCATTCACCAACCAGCACTGTGCCGGTATGGTGGACATTGACTCTCTCCTTGCGAGAGAAGGCCCCGAGTCCCAGCCGTGGGAACATTTAGTGGGTTGTTTGTTTATGCTTTATGCAAAGTAAGGCATTAACTAGTTGTAAATAATATTTGACACGACTGGTTACCAATTGTGTATGTTCCAAAATAGAGATTGTGAATAAAATCTCAGAATGTTAGCTGTCTCCCATCGTCGCAGTAGTTTTTTTTTATATATATATATATATATACATATATTTTATTTTATTTAAGTTTTAGAAGAGGATGGTTTAGTGATATGATGTACAGATGATGAGAGAGAGAGGCGGCAGTTGTGTTGGTTACATGTAACCTTACATATATCCTACTAATATTTTAAATGCGATAGCTTGGATGTTTGTATGTGCGTTGCTCAATCACGTTGGAACGTCTGAATGGATCGGTTTGAAATTTGGAGCACAGGTTATAGTTTGGAAAAACACGTAGGCTTTTTATCCCAAAAAAATAACGGGAACTATATGAGTAAAACCACGAAGTCATCATCATCATCATCAGCCGCAAGACGTCCACTGCTGAACATAGGCCTCCCTCCTAGATTTCCACAACGATTGGTCCTGCGCAACCTGCAACCAGCGGTTTCCAGCGACCTTTGTGAGGTCATCTGTCCATCTAGTGGGAGGCTGTCCAACACGGCGTCTTCCGGTTCGTGTACCGCGAAGTAGTGCTACTCTATCTATACATATAATTAAAATTTAATGGATCCCTGTCTGTACGTGGAAGATATATGAGAAAAAAGATTACGATTAAATTGTATAAGATAGGAGACCTTTATCAACGCAATAGCACACAAAACAATGATTGTTGGATTTCTTGTATGTTTGTCGGTTTGTTTGTGTGTTTGCGAACGCTAATCTCAGAAACGATTTATCGGATTGTGATAAAATTTTATATTATCTACTATATGATAACTTATATATTATCACAATACTGACTCATATAGTCTGATCACTTAGTGTTTGTTTCATGTCAATCGGTTCATAAATAAACAAGTTATAGTTTACATTATTCCAGTAAGCAATCCAACGCTGAATTCGATCGCTGGACTGGAATAATCTTAACCAGGCATTGTTTAATTTCTTCAGTGTTTATAGTTCATTGATTTCTCTTCATTTTTCAAAATCTTTTATAAACATAGTAAGTAGAATGTGTCTACCTGATGTGTGAGATTTCCTGTGAATTTGAGTGTAGCTTTTCTATTTATGTACAATCGTATTGAAAAAAAAAGCAAGATCATACCGATTATTTACTTACCAACTGTCCGAAGTATATAAGTCTATAAGCAACTTTGCAACAATGTTAAAAAAAAAAAAAACTTTTTCGAACAAAGGTCGTATTAAAGGTCGCTTCTGAGATATTAATTTAATTTTTATATTTCTTCTAATTTACGTGCGACAGATGCATGGTTTTTACTATCTTGCTATAAAAATGCACTGAACATCTCCGGTATTATGCAAAACAGTTTCCAACTTAAGCCTTTTTGCCGTCGAGGAAGGAAAAAAGCATTACTAAGAGAAATCTACCTTTTTCTTTCCTCGCTACGGGATTTGTACTTCGCGGTTCGGCTTCGTTTCCATTTAGGGCCCGTAGGGAAACGATGATGGAAAACCATCAGTATTTTTACGATCCAAGTGAACTTTGCTTGTTTGGAAATCGTTGGCAAAACATATTTTTTAGAACGAGCGTGCTATTTGCATGAAGTGTTTTTGACACATATTTAACAAAATGTTCACTTTGATTAGTTAATGTTTTAACCGACTTCAAAAAAGAAGATATTCTCAATTTGGTTCAATGTTTTTTTGCATGTATTATACGCGATAACTTCGCCAAGTGTGAATCAATTTTGATGTTTATTTTTATGTTTGATAGATCATAGTTCTAAGATGGTCCCAAATACACTTTAACAAAATCGTTGCTGAGTTTTTCATTTATATAGACGACTTTGATAGTTGAAAATCAGTCGAGTGTCCGAATTTAATTTTAAATTGAAGTCGGCTAAGGTTACTGTGATAAAATAAATTATCACTAAGTTTCACTAGTGCATGAATAGTCCATGAATTGGGCGGGACCTTCTCTAAAAAAAAAGAGAGTTATGGTCATCATACTCGTAATCCACCACGCTGACCAGCCCAATTCAAACAAATGTCGTCAAAAAATCATTGTTAGAACTTGTCACTTTGCTCGTAGTCTTATTTTAGCCATTAAAGATCTGGATATGTATAAGTTGTATATTTGTACGAGTGAAAAATTTCAGAGGTGCAGGTGGGATTCAAACCTACGAACCTTATGATTATAAAGCTAGACGTTCTCGCCACAAGGTAGCCTTATCGTAGCCAAATTTTCTAGGTCACAACTGCCAATTTCACTACTGTTTTAGCTATTTTAAATTAAAAAAGTAAGTGTACGTACGCATGCAGGGAGTAAATACTTCTTCTTTTTATTCTCACTGCTAAAGAGTTTTTCTTTATCCATAGAATACATAATGTCAACGCAATAAGTATTTATCTGAAGATAGTTACAATGTCTACTAAAATGCTGACTCGCTATCTTCAGGGCTTCGATTTTTCTTGACGGTGTAAGCTCGCATCGAAAAAAAAATACTTTATTTTTTTCTAGCACGCCAAAAAAAGTATAACGTGAAAAAAATCTGCTGAAGCTTTTGATTTATTCTTTGTGGAAACCCTGGTAAAGCGTTGCTCTAATTCACGTAACTAATTTATTTAAATTGTAAAGAACCAAAACAACGAATATAAATTCTTTCTTTGATCGTTCCAGTAACAGCCGTTTTTGGTGCCTGTAAATTCTTAGCAAGATTTTTGGCCTTCTTTTTACGTTGTGGCTGTTATTCGCCTGCTAGTTGCCAGGCCAGTTTAAATGGTTGAATGTAAGTTGCAGTTAATAAAAAGAAAGAAATTAAATTTGAAAGAATGTGGGATACTATGAAAAATGTTGAAAGTAGAACACACTTAAGGTTATAATTTGACCTTAGTGGAAGTCTAAACTTAGTGTAAGGTCAATCTTTAACCGACTTTAAAAAGGAAGAGGTTCGCGATTTTATATTTTTTTGTATGCATGCTACGCGATAGCTCCGCTAATTGTAAATAGGTTTTGATTGTTTTTTATTGTGTGAAAGACCATAGTTTACCGGCAGTCCCATATACATTTTATCGAAATGACTGTGGTGGTTTTTAAAAACTTTAAATTTTTATCTAAAATTTGGTTTAATTTTTCTGTAAGACGATATCTGATAGCTTCTTTTTGGCCGAGTGTCTGAATTTGAATTTAGTCTTAATTTAAATTTAGACTTCAGTTTTTTCGGAGAAAATGAAATTATTGGAATACAGTGATATGGGTTTGAGTAACTAGACGCTTAATGTAATGAGTTGACCACTACCTCTAGACCAGGTATTCCCAAACTTATTTTGCCTGGTGCCCACTTTGAGAATACACTGTTTCTTAGCGCACCCATTTCTTCACATGTCAATTAATTATACATTGTGATATTATCTGAGATTAAAAGTTCATTTTAAACGAGACCTTTACTATAACCCGCAAGAGAACTAGAGATTTGAGCTCAGTAGGTAAGTACACAACGGACTTCAAGACTCTACACAGCACCGCCATTTTCTTCTGAGTCTCTTACCATCCCGTTTTAATCCTGCAGCGCCTTTCCCAAAGTGGGCGATAGCCCCTTTGCCACTTTGGGAAAGGCGCTGTTGTGGGAGCAAGGCTGCTCGAGACAAACAAAGAGTATAATTATCTTAGATTATCCTCATTTTCATTTTGTGAATAGGATTTGGTATATCGAAACTAAATGCCTGCAGTTACGTATGTTTGTCTTCTAATTGAGTTGAAACTTGGCAACAAAGCGGTTCGAACAATCAGTGATTCGAGGCAAACTAATTCCGACTAGGGTAAGTATGGTTTTGTAGAAATGTGTAATTTCAGTTTATTGGTCTATTTTTGATAAAGTGGCAACATTACACGGCAGATATTATACAGATAAGTCGTATTTTATATCTGCGTAACATGGGTAGTGGTGTGCTAGATAATAACTAGACTAGATATAATTTAGACTCTTCATATTCCAATAGCTGCGTGATTCCAATGACTGCCCTGTTATGGGCAGACGTGATACTTACCATCGACCACATGGCTTCATCTCAGACCAAATCGTTGCTTAACATCAAGCAATATGATAGTAGATAGATAGAATAGTTTAGAATATTGGGTCAATTTTTTTTTAGTTAATACTTTTTTAAGAATGAAGAGCAATGAAGAAGTTTTGAAGATGGTAGAGGAGAAAAGAACATAATGGAAACAATAGAAAACAGAAGAGGGAAGATGTTGGGACATCTGATACGACACGACAACTTCATTAGAACAATAATGGAAGGTAAATTAGAAGGGAGGAGGAAGAGAGGTAGACCTAGGAAAAGTTACATGAACCAAGTGAAGGAGCAGATAAATGTAGTGTCGTATCAGGAAGTCAAGGAGAAGGCGGAGTGTAGAAGTACATGGAAGGAACTCCACCGACAAGAGCGTCGCTCTTAAATTATGAATGAATGAAATACTTTTTTATATAGGTACGTTTTTCTGCTAAGTGAAAGTGAAAGTAAAATTGAGGAAAAAGTTAAATTGAGTAAAAGTTACTCAACTTCAGCGTTATCGACTAAACTTAGTGCCACAATAATATTATTTATTGCAAATAGTGAAAAAATTGTATACAAATTACAAAATTAATTTGGGAATTTAGATAAGTGAGCAAGATTATGGCCCTAACTCTCTCCTTGTGGGAAAAGAACCTGAGTCCCAGCAATGGGAACATTTAGTGGGCTGTTGATGAAGCAAGATATAAGTTGTATACCGACAATAAATTCTAGAGATACTAAAGATTATCCTCAACAAATCAAAATACGAGTACATTGTCACCCGATCGCTAACGAGCTACGCAATAGATACCACGCTTCCGGCTTTGCGCCGCAAATCTGAAAATTTGTTAACCCTGAGTTTTGAACATCCTTGTACAACCATTATCTTATTTTCAACTTTTGCTAGACAAATATCGCTTAACGCTGTAACGAGCTCCTTCAGCGACATTTTTGACCTTTTTAAAAGTGAGCATTTCTTTGCCCGCATTGAGTTCTTTTTTTTAAGGGAAAACTTACTGGCTCACGTCACCGACATGATATGGTAGGAGTGTAGCGTCGGAGTGGTGACGGAGCAGCAGACCGTGTATGTTACTGGTTTTATAAGATAAGTTTTTATTCAGTTCACATTTTTACGATTTACTAGCAGCCAGTTACAGCTTCGCTCGGATATTGTCATATAAAGACTATTAATCGCGTTAATTAAGAATAAGTAAGTTATAAATAATTTAATTTTAATTTTAATTATAAATAATAAGTTAATTAATTAAGACGCGTAATTTATATTATATTTTAAGATTAAGTGGAAAATGAAACCCAAACTCGGCTAAGCCAGTATTTTGGTATGCATCAGTTTGATTTATAAATTTTACAGAATCTAAATAAAAAATAGAGCTAAACATTAAACATAAAATTACAAGTAGATATAGTTAGTTTCCACTCAGTTAGTTATTCCACTCCTATCGGCAGTCTCCACGACTGCCAATTTTTTTTAAACTTAGTTTAATTGTTTAGAGTGACAAGATGAGCAGAACATATTCCTGATGGTTAGCAAGATGCGTATAACAGCACAGTCACACGCAGCTATTGAAACACGAAGAGTCCAAATCTTTGATTTTGTTTGAGATTGAATTTTATTGGCGGAAAATTTGTTATCGTATAAATATGTACATTCAAACTTTGATTATACACTTGTCTAGCCATTCGAGCGTAGAAACGCCAAAAAAAATATCAGCCAACTGTTGGCTGATAAGCTCGATCTATCAGTTCAGTTAAGCAACACTTACGTTGTGCGGTAAATACGTGTGTTGTCTGTGAATGTGAATGCGCTATAAAAGTCTGCAAAAATAAAAAGGACGATTTAAAATAACTAAAAACGTTAGCTATCATCGGTAAGCGAACTTTACATTATCATTTAGTTACAGAAAGAATTGGTTTTAAAAAATTAATTGTGTCTCAGGACATGTTTCAAAACATATCACGAACACAAGTGTGCGTGACACACACACAAGGGTTTGAAACCTGGTCTGTTACTTTTGTCGCAATTACAGCGTAACGCTCCATCTAGACAATTATATTATCAAAGCATTGAAACATAAGTGAACGTTCTGGACCTAGTACACCTATTCAACTAAAATTACATTATGCAACTACCCAGAGGCACGAAACTGCGCATGCGCGGTAATAGAGCAAGCCTCAATCTCAAGTATCTTGGTGTCAACAATGATGATAGATTGTCATGGAACGAACAAATCGAAGTCATCTGCAACAGGCTCAAGAAACTATAACATATCTTTAAAAAACTTGGAGCAGTTGCTGCTTCTGATACCCTATTAATTGTTTACCTTGCCTTCTGCTAATCTATTATCAGTTACGGTGTAGTTAGTGTGTTGGGATGCGTGTGTTAAAACGTTGCTAATAAAAGTTGAGCGTGCCCAACGAGCAGTCCTAAAAGTAGCCTATCCAAAGCCGTATAGATACCTTAGTGACCAGTTGTGTCGTGTTACGGACAAGTTTAATATTAGGCAGCTTTATATTCTAGCTACCACACTAAGATTCCATAAAACAACCCATATATCGGTAAGTGAATCTCAAAGATCCTCCAGACGAAACTTTTGGAAACTTCCACTAACCAAAACAAATTTTGCCCAAAGACGCTTTGCCTATAGAGGTCCTTATGTTTATCAAGCTTTGGACAAAGGTCTTGATGTCATGAATGAAACTCGACGCAAGTGATAATTTAAAATTACTTAGCTACCTCAAGAGTTTGACATATAATGAGACAGAACATTTTAAAAATCCACCCATGTAGTGGAATAGGGCTGGGTGAATTCTCTGCAACTGATGACTCTGCAGTTTCATTAGTGTGTATCTGGATCTAAATTATAGAGTAATGACTGTCTGGAATAGGATTGAATGGCACTGCATTGTAACAAAATGTCGAGCAACCAGTCTAATAGTAAAGTAGGGAAGCTTCACTCCAATATCAAACTGTTGAACAATGATTTTCCAATATAATATAAACATCCTAGCACTAAACTAAACACACACACACGCACCGCACACTTAACCTACTTACGCACCCTAACACACAGCCTCACATTCACACGCACGCAAATTTACATACACAAGCAAATATTTGCACACGCGCTCGTATAGCAATATTAAAATTATATTTTTATGTTTATTTTATTGTATTGTTATTCTATCACCGAACACATTAGATTATGCAAAACCGGTATTAGCCTAGTACATTTTCCAGAGTACAACGTACTCGTAATTAGAGTTGTAAGATCCACAAGGTGTTCCATATAAATTTGATTTACTTTTTTTTAAAACGCGGTCTAATTGACCGCGTTTAAATGCGGACATAAGTACAAAAAACAGTACAAAATATGTATAGTTTTTGGTTACTTTAAATTATCAGTAAAAAGTTTTAGGTTAAATAAAAAGTTGTTTATCTGGGTTTTTTAATACTGTTATTTCCATGTATCAACATCGTTTTTACATCACGTAAACTGACATCGAATAAAAGATGAAACGTGTCATATTGATAAATTACTTTTAAATTGCTTTTAAAGTACCACTGAGCCTCACGTTGACTTTGATATTTTTTCTTATTTCATTTAGTTTTCTAAAGGCAGTGTTATAAGATATTAAAGTAAAGACGTACATGTTGACTGCAATTCTTACTTAATAATGTCTCAAATCAAAAATTCCAAATTGTGGAGTATATTCAAAAAATAAAACGAGGTGGTATTCCCAGAAAAAAAAACTGTGTAACAAAAAAGTCCACTTTAAAATTAAAATAAAGTGCTTTCAGTTAGTAAAAAAAAAATATATAAATATGCACAGTATCTAATTACTATACAAAACGCGTACCCATAGACAATGGGTATGTTACAGCTACACTTATCGTTAGTTACGCTCATATACCTACAACAACGTTCAGCTGTACGACCTTTTTTATTGAAAAAGGTTTACATTCTCTCACAAACGGCTATTAACAAGAAACGGGCACCTGTGGCTTTCAGGGCTTATCAACCTTTGGGAACACTAAACGTTCAAGGAAAAATCTAGATTCAACTACGGTTGGAAAAGTTGATAGTACTGTCCGGCAGATATCTAACTTTCAGGAACGGAAAATTTCCGGCTTCTTTTTGTTTGAGTTTCCTTTTAGTGTTGGGAATATTTCATTCGTTTTGGTTGCAATATTAGGAAGCCAAACTTTGATTAAGTGCCTATTAGTTATTTTCTTATGCTCGTTTAATAAAATATAAATCCTTTAAATTCAAAAACATACATATTAATGAATTACTAACACAGATAATAATAACATAGTGTTTCTATTTATGGTTGTTAAAATAGACAGACTGCTTTTTGTTCTGAAATTTTTAATATCGTCACGTTTCTTAAATTTAATGAAAGACTTTGAAAAAATAGTAAAAAAATGGATTATGCATGTTTACTTCTTGGCAAGCAACACATATTATTAGAAGCTTACTTGTTACTAATTGGTGATACAACACAAATGAAGCAAAATGATTTGTTACACGTGTCAAATAAATTTTTTCTATATTTACAAAAATGAATGTTTATCTATAAATATGTATTTTATAGATTCGTAAACTATGCATTCCATCATATATTATGATGATCGCTAACGAAGTGGTTGGTAGGATTCTTAGCAGAGTCCGCCGATTATTCTACCACTAAGCAGTAAAGTGAAAACATTCTTGTGTTTCAGTTTGAAGGGTAATGTTTCCAGAGAAATTGCAGGGTTTAGATATATAGTAAAAATAAATAAATAAAAATAAAATAAAATAAAAAAAGCCTTTTATTTCTTGCTAAAATATTAAAAAGAGATTGAAAAATTAAAAAATGTGCTTAATTAGTTTGATAGTAGACATTCTTGATTTTTTTTTTTAAAGTAAATATCAATGAATAATTGATTTAGTATTTATATAATAATAGTATTTAGCAAATAGTAATCGTGTATATGAATTTGTTTGATAATGATAGATAATTAGAGTAAATGAAAATGAACTTTCCATATACGATAATTCATTACAATTTTTCATGTATGTATTTCAATTTTACAATTGCAAGAACCCTTCTCAGTGGAAGGTAAAGGCCTCCTCCAGAGATAGCCAACGTTTTCTGTCTTCAGCAGTCTGCATCCAGTGAATACCTGCTGTTTTTATGATGTCGTCTGTCCAGCGTGTATTCGGTCTGCCTCTTTTTCTTTGGCCCGATGGTCCTGACCATGATGTTGTCTTTCTAGTCCAGCGATTGTCATTTAGTCTAGCTACATGTCCTGCCCATCGCCATTTTAGTTTCTGTGAATAACTGAGAGCGTCGATGATTTTAGTTTTCCGTCTTATGTCGGTATGGCGTATTTTGTCGATCTTTCTAATCTTCAGAATGCTTCTTTCCATACTTCTTTGAGTTGTTATGATTTTGTTTTTTATTTTCCTAGTAAATTTCCAGGTTTGACTGGCATACGTTAGTGAAGGAAGGAGGCAGGTATTTATGACTTTGCTCTTTAACTTTGTGGTCATGTCGCTTTTTAGAATTTCCTTGAGACTCCAGAATTTTTTCCAAGTGATGTTAACTCTTCTCTCTACTTCGCGTTCGTTGTTATGTTTATTGAATGAAATTTGTTTTCCTAGGTAAATATAGGTGTCAACATAGGTCAAAGGAAGATTTTCGAGGTATATAGGTATTTTAGTATGGTTTGTCATGACATTTGTTTTATTTAAGTTGATTTCTAATCCTACTTTACGACTTTCTTCATGTAGAGAGTTTATCATCAGTTGCAATTGGTGTGTATTTTCTGATAGCAGAACAATGTCGTCGGCGTATCTAAGATGGCTCAGGTAACATCCATTTATGTTTATGCCTATTTTCTTCCAGTTGAGGTTGTGAATGATGGACTCTAGTACAGCTATAAAGATTGTTTGGGATATTGGGTCTCCCTGCTTTACACCTCTTTGTATTTGTATGGGTGGTCCAGTGGTCTCCAACTTCACTCTGCTAGTATAATTGTCATAGAGGTTTTTTAGGACTTGTATGTAATCTTTCTTATTCTTGGGAGAGTAGAGCTTCCCAGATTGATTGGTGGAGTAGAGTATCGAATGCTTTTTGATAGTCAATAAAAACAGCATAGAGTGGTCTGTTAAACTCTTGAAATTTTTCTATCACCATCTCTAGCGAGTGTATATGATCAACAGTAGAAAACCCTCGTCTGAAGCCTGCTTGTTCTACAGGTTGGAATTTTTCTGTGGTAGCTTTTTTTTTTTTTTTCTATTATGGAGGAAAAAAGTTTATATAATGAAGATAGTAGGCTAATCGGTCTATAGTTACTAATGTCGTTTGGGTCACCCTTTTTGTAGAGCAAAATTATTTCTGACTCTGACCACTGATATGGGGTGCTTTTACAGCTTAGTATCATGTTGAACAGTCTGGTTAGATATATAGTATCATAGATAATTATCTGGATGATGAGCGCAGTGCTAGTGCTGCTCTTTTTGTCACCCTATACTATAAAAAAAGAAGATGTTCCGCATGAGCCAAAAAGAGAAGAGAGAAAGAGAGAGTTTCTGGGTTTGTACGACCAACGTAGTACCGCGCTCAAAGCTTACATAGTCAATCCCTATACGGGTTGATTGAGGAATTTTATTGTAGATAATAGGTACCATACAAAACACACTTTTCAACATTAGAGTGGTCTTTACCTTCCTTGTAAATTTAACATTTTTTTCCTTTCTGTTGTTACCTTGTTCATATTTAGGAAAAAATTGAGGGTTTTTTAACCAATAATATTTTTTTAACAAATAACATTTTTAAATAATAACATTTTTTTTACAAACAATATTTTTTTTACATAAAATATTTTCCTGAATTAAAAGTACTCTTTGTGTTTTCCTATATCAAATTCTGTATTCTAAACTTTACATCCGACGTGATTGAATAAGAAACAACCAAACATGCAAATTTACGCATTTATAAAAGTAGAATTAAATACAATATAAACTCTTTTAATACAAAAAATTAAACCGACTTCAAAACTACAAATGCCACTCAAAAGCGAAAAATAAGTCCATATAATTATTATAAACGATACTCACTCATCTACATATTTGATGACGGAACCAGTCAAGTCAAAAAGCTAGTAGGTAGATAGACACTAAGATACTATGTACGTAGTAGTAGATAAGTAGTATCGATCTACTTACCTGTTAGACTTAGCTGGCACCATTTGGAAGTCGGATAAAAATACAAAAACAAAATCGCAATTCATCATGGCAAGTAACTATTAACTTCCTCGGTCCCGGTGACAGGATGCGGCAAAAAGAGACGTGAATAAATGAAATCGCAATAATAAATTCATCAAGTTCCCAACCCCGTACGTTTCCCGATATGTATGTACAAGAGTTGCAGAGCTAGGGAGTCGTAGAGCAGGCAAGGTCATTAACGAAAATAAATACAGATTAGAATCATACTAAAATTATACATGCAAAAGTTTGGATGTTTGGGTGTTTACAAGAGTTGTAAGCACACTTAGTGTTAATATTTGATGTTCAATCACGTCGAAAATTTTGAACGGATAAGGTTGAAATTTTCAACACAAATAAATTATAGCTTGGAATAACATACAGGCTACCTTTTACCCCGGTAAAATAACGGGAACTATGCGTGTCAAATCCCGGGCATTGCTGATATTTTAATACGAGTACATACATGCATACACACGTTTCAAATTTTGACAATGGTCAACTGACAGTTGTTTGTTGAAGGGAACAGTGTTGCCGTTTCAATAAAGAGACAGAAAATTAATTAAATGGGACTTTCAATCCATTGTCTAGACCTCATCTATCTAATTGTGGGCTGATGACGAAGATACCTGGAAACCAAGAGATAAGTATATACACAAATCGCCTTGATTTTATTGGCCATTTCTATAGCATCTTAAGTCTATGGGAGAATTTTCCGTGCCCAATATAAATCAGAGTGTCGTTGGTTGGGCCCCCTTGAGTTATTCTCTTCGCTGCCGTCACTCTGCGGCCTCCATCTCATGAATGTATGGCCCACGGGTTACGGACCATGAACTACAGGGTACAACTAGATCGAACAAACTATTAGAAGGAGATCCCGCTATACAACGACCTTCACCGAGCTGTTTATTGCATGAAAAGTATTTTATATGTAATTTAATATGTCGACAAATATATAGCAAATGGGTTCCCTAAAAAAATTCAGTCCAGAATGTGATTAATTAACATTTAAAATTTTTTTTTTAAATATTTCATTAGAATTGATAAAATTTCAGAAAAAACTGTATTACATAACTTATTATTTTGGCTTTATTACTCAATGCTTATGAAATACCATTATGAAATTCAACCCCTAAGATTGTAAAAACGGGATGGAAGTTTGTATGAAACATTTTATTCCTTAAACGTATTCGCATAAAATCTCGCACGAATTGAGCACGATCAAAATAATGAATTATGTATTACAGTATTTTTCAAAACTCAACCTCCAAAGGGGTGAAATAAAGGATGAAAGTTTGTTTGACACTTTTTATTGTTTGAAAATATTTGCATGAGATTTCGTAAGCACTGAGTAAAGCCAAAATAATAAGTTATGTTACATAGTTTTTTTCTAAAATTCAACCAATTTAAGTGAAATATTAAAAAAAAAAAAATTTTTTGTTAATTAATCATATTCTGGACTGAATTTTTTTAAGCAAACTGTTGCAATATATTTGTTGACATATTAAATTACATATAAAATACTTATCATCCAATAAACAGCTCGGTGAAGGTCGTTGTATGGCGGGATCTTAGACTATATTGAATAATCGTTTATTTTCACCGAACAAATCAAAAACTGGCTTTAATTAAAATTTCGACACTACCAAATTTCATAAGTAGCTATCACTACGTCGTCCAGAAAATGAAAGAAAAAACAAAATCTGTTTTTAGTTTAAAATTAAATTTACACAATCAAGCAAATTTAATTAATGAAAGAGACAGACGTGCAGACAAATAAAAGATTGTTTATATTTGAAAAACTGCCATACTGATTTCGATGAAAAACATTTAATAAAATTAACATAAATAAAATAAATATGGGTGGACACTTCACACACAACACCATCTGACCCCTAACTAAGCAAAGCTTGTACTATGGATGCCAGATAGCTGATATAATACTTATATATTTGTAAATATATACTTTTTATAACATAGAAAACACCCAGGCACAGTACAAATATTTGAATTAATCACACAAACATTTGCACTTGCTGGGGATCGAACCCACGACCCAAGGCTTCGCAGGCAGATTTACTACCAACTAAGCCACCAGGCCAGCTACTAAACTATGATCTAATATAGCTACAGATGACGTTCGTTCAATACTGCTATTACCCATGTCGTTGAGCAAACTCACGAGATGATCCTAAAAGCGTTTTACGCTTCTTCTTGTTCACTTCTTCACTTCTTGTAGCCCAGCCACGGAGACCATATCAGGGCTTTGAGGTGCTTTCTTGCTATTTTTTTAAAATAACTTGTTTTTTATAGGGCAGAGCCTTTATTAACAAAACTAAAATACAATGAGAACTACATTACAAACCTACCTAACTACTTACTCGTATACTAAGCACACCTGAATTTTCCATAGACCACTGTAGGTCTACAGATAATCAAAATGTTCAAGCCCACTACCAATTGGAAGCGTACCAAGCATGCTGGCGGCATTACCACGCTGAATGGCAATGCTTATGCGTTGGGCCAAATAAACGCCAGCATTTTGGTCACGCGTCGCGTCGACCAAAATCGCTTTCTTGCTGTTGGTTATGTTGTTATTCTTGTTTGGGCTAATTTATGTCATTGTTGCTAGATTAACATGTCAGTGCCGTAATCTCATAAGACAAAAAGGGCGGCAAAAAAGTTTTACTTCAAAAATTAAAAAAAAAAATTGTGTAAAGTGAAGAATTGCAGGTAAAAGCAAGGCAGTAAAAAACATTCGACGCCACTGAACCGGTAATTTATTCCAATAGAATGAATAAGGAACAAATGGCCGAGATTGCGTGGAACGTAGTTAATTCATCAGAGGTAACATGCATCTCTTTTCCTCGAACACTCGGCTTCACCCGTTCCTTTTGCTACGGAATAAATAATTGAGTTACGTGTACTGTTGAAGCTGTGCAATTACTTTTAGTAAAAAAGTACAACGAATAAACTTTGTGATTCTCGATTGTGGCTTTTGTGCGGCTTTTTGACAAACAATCAACTGTAAAAAACTATACCAGAACATTTATTTAAAAAATTATAAACAGATCAGCATCACCATATTTGTATATATCTACTACGTAAGCGCCTCTTTTTTATTAAGCTGTCTTCGTTGATCATCTGCGATCATAGGCGAGATGTGAATTCGATTCAGTCGGTTTTATTAAAAAAAAAAATATTGTAGTATTTTTTCTTTTAGTTCAAGATCCCAGAGCCGCCAGACGTCATAAACACATTTTTAATTAACGAAATTTTGACGATTGAGTAGAGTTAGTACGTACTAAGAACATATTATGTTTACCCGCTTATTTGCTTAGACGGCCAATTTTGAGATATGGGGTCCAGAAGGTACATAAAACATTACTTAGTTCACGTATTTTCTAATAACTGATTTTCACGTATGTTACAGGCAATATCTATAAACACATTCCGTTTGAATGCCCCGATGGGTAAGAGCGCTCAGAAGTTTCGAATGTCGTCACTTCATGGTACGATGTTTTCGGTAAAGTGACGTCACACCTTTGGAAGTTTGATGATCTTTGTCGATTGTTGATAATTTGAGAAATAAAAAAAATTCGTGTCCCATATTTTTTCCAAATCCTTCCGGATGACTAATTACAATGATATATAGTTCCTTACCCAGGCGACAACCCAATCGGGTTCAGGGGTAGTATATTTTGGGGTCTAAGTAGGATCATAGCAGTCGGGACCACGATGAATATTGTGTGGAACAATCCTGGTTGTTTTTTTCAGAAATTTTGTGGGGTCAAAAAAAGTTTGACCCTCAATAAAGATGATGCCGTCAACTCAACTTGCCGCTGGACTTCCAATACTAAGGAGTATTGGAAGTCCACTTTCCCAAAATCATCACTCCAATACATTTTAACTCATTATCTCCACATAATAACATGTTTTATTCGGATTCCACTTAAACTACATTACCGTAGTTAATTCTTGATCGGGTCTTGGCATTTCAGATTCAATATAAATATAGAAGTTTTCTAAGTATTACTTATTATTGAGAAACTCTTCCCAGATCTCGACGTCTATAGTTACTTTTATGGGCTCCATCGTAGGCTGCGTTGTTGTTTAGAGTGATAAATGAGACGGTAGATATTTTAAATCTTTAATTGTGCTTGTTTTGTTTACGTAAACCTATTGATGACAAGAACAAAAATACGAGTTTATCCTGTTTTTTTTGCAACACAACAATATTGTCGGGTTTCATTTTTAATCTCATTGCATTAACTTGGCGGAAATACGTCAGCTCAAGCCAAAAGACGATATTAAAACTCGGTTTCCGGCGTTCCCTTTAATCATGATAAATGATGGTATCTCCGAAAATACCTATTCACTATAAGGTATCCCGTCGACTTACGTCTTTCCTCAAAGAACGAGGAAACTTTTGTTTGCGCTTTTATATAGAAAAACTGCAAAGTGTATTGTTGGAAATGCTCTGGAAAAAAACAGCTTTAGTGCTGGTCGGATTTTCACATTGTATTAGCAAAATATTCACAAAAGTTGGTAGTGTGGCACTACCAACTTTTGTCAATATTTATATAAGAAATAATCATATATTAATCAACAGTAATATATTACGTCCAATTCGAATAACATTTGTAGAACCCATAACAATACTGCACTAAGTTGGATGCATTGGCGTTGAGCGTTTGTTGAATATACGTCGAAATCTCATTCAAATAACCCAAGTGAAATGGAAGTCCGTCCAACGTCAAAACACAATGCAAAAAAATCAGAGATTCGATGCAAATTGGTCTGACTCGGATTCAATCTGCGCCAGATTTTCATAGTAAAATACCTATCGAACATCATGTGCCACATAACAATCTGCGTGGCATTTCAATAGAAAACAAACTAATCTTAACTTTCCAATCTACTTAAATAGCTTGTAAAATATTCCAGACTACATTTCAACTGTGTTGCAAATTTCTTTCCTCTTCTTTTAGCTGTCACGACGTGATTGAACAATAAACATCGACACTTACACATTTATAATATTAGTAGAACTACTAAGATAATGCAACTTAGTCAAAATATGCGATATCGTGAGGTAGTTCTAAAATAAATTATTCACATTTCCATCCTCCACCACATGAGAACGTGATGATCGGCCTAAAATATTTATGAAAGAAAAACGCCTATAAGGCTCCAAGGCCACAGAAATTGGTATTCTGATCTCTTCGACGCCAATTTCAGAACGAACCCGTCAATATCTTCACTTATATTACCGACTGATATAACTGAGCAATTCTATAGGAAATACGTATTTTCATAAAAACTCGCTCAATCCCACCTGGCGGGGCAGCGGGGTCATGCCGTTGTAATGTCCTCTTGGATTCTAATAGTGATGAAATGATATTACTACAGTCTAAAAATTTTTGACAAGATTTTATAGACTTTTATTTTAATGCTGACTTCGTTTCCGTTGGATAATTTGTCCGAGAAAAATTTCGATCGTACTTTTTACGGTCTTGGTCGGTGAATATATTCATGATTATTAACTACAGTTATTTATTATATATGATTATTATACGATTAAAATGATTATTTGCCTAGTTCACCTACAGGTAAGCTTATCTGCTGAGTTGTCGTAGATTTAATTCATTCCCACCTAGGGCAAATAATATTTGTGCGATGAATTCATATACGAGTATTTGTTCTATTTCTAATTCGTACGTATTAATTTACGATTGCACGTATAAGGATTACATTAACTGAAAACTTCTTGTCCTTGAGCAGCATTTAAGTTATAAGTAAATGACGACTTACGAGGAATATGAGTGACTAGCAGATACCCGCGGCTTTGTCCGCATAGTATTTCAATTAACGTTCGAATGAACATTCGTTCATCCCTGGTTTCACGTTAGGGTTGAATTTCGCAAATTCAGTCTTAGCGAGCGCCTACGTGATAAAAGGCACCTCCATGCAAAATTTTAGACTCCAAGCATTTGTTGTTTCTGAGATTTTGTGATGAGTGACCTTTTGCTTTTATATAAATAAAAAAATATAGATATGTCGTATAATCGTATCTTCATATAAAATATATTTCTATATGTAGTAATAGATATATTAGAAAAAAAAAATTCAGTAAAAATTTACTAGTAGTTTAATTATAAATCTTGTCGCCTATATAAATATCATTATAAACACGACAATTTGCTTAGTTTACAAACGTTACTTATATGTATAATTATGTACATACAAGTTACATACAACGTTCATACAAGTTAACAATATGTAGGTATATTACATACATTTGTAATTTATTTAAATAGTGTATGAAAAGCTTACTCGTAAGATCAATTCAATGAAATCTCGTAACAGCTAATGTCAAGACTGCTAGATGACAAAAAATCAGTGACTGCAGTCTTGAGTTTTAACAGCATGCGTTTCCCATCACTACGATGCTGAATGCAACGGTCAGACACGTTGGGCCGTTACGACCGGCCCGATACGTGCCTATGTCCTACGGTCTGTACGTGACGTATTTTTTACGTAAACGTTACGTTAATATTACAGATTACGTTTCGTTACAGCTGTCATTTGAGGAAGATGAAGTTATTAGTTGTGGCGGGATTCCAAGACGGGAATATAATAAATATGTAGAGTGATAAACCCTGTTGAAATATTTTTCTCTACAAATCGCATAATATTTAATGTTACAAATACATGTGAAAGTTTGTAAGTGTGCATGTGGGCTTCTACGTATCTTTGTAAAAGCTACGTCATTAAAGGTACAGATTTGAATGATACTAAGTTAATTACGGAATACTCGTAATTACATACCTTGACATTAATAAGCCGTGGCTTACGCTGTGAAACGTAAATCTTACTAATATAAGAAACATGAAAATTACCTGTTTCTCAAACACGTCGGAAAGTCTAAATATATTTGGCCAAAATTCTAAGAACCTGTATGAACACAAGTATAAGTCTGAAATAATAGGTACGGAAAAATAACTAGAAATAAAAAAAAACATTTCAAAAATGGGAGTCATACGAACTGCTAATAGAAGTGAAAACTTAGAACTTAGAATTTGATAACTTACTTTGGGAACTACGGACGAACTTTGGGCGTGGCAAGATTTTTTTATCATTCCCGATCGTGATGCTAGAATTCAATTCACGGCCTACGAAAAATCTGACTGTGACGCGCCAAAAGAAGTTTTCACTTCAAAAAGAGAGCCGCAGGTAACAAAGCAAGGCTCGAGCAACTGGTAGTTAGGGCTGCAGAGAAATAAACGATACACGTTTTATCAAGGATCTGATTTGATTATTTTCTGCATCTGATTTGATCCAACCGTCTAACAATAGCCTCTTAAGATGTTGGTTGAAGCATTGCCTTGAAGGTATTATCACTACAATATGCATGAAACTGCTTCGGAATATCTGGAGGTTTGTTTCACAATATAACCAACGTATATGTTACGCAAGTAAAAATACTTGTGTAACTGTAAGTTCATTTGCTATAACGTTCCTTTACATTACGAATAGGCGAATAAGTACTTATACGTACCACTCAACTTCTGAGAAACACTAAAACATTAGCAATGACAAGTCTCTCACCTACATCTGAAACCTTTTTCTAACGCGTCCAATAAGCCAACATTTCTTGTTTAAAGGTGGGACGCTCGGCCACGTAGAGTATGGAGCCATTAAACAGGTAGAAGCGTCGGATCCAACGGAGAGCCCACTTTGTTAGTGCTTTGTGGCCTACTCTAAAATTTGGAGTCAATTCTATTTACGAGTAGTAATTTTGTAATTTTCTATTTAGTAATTCTAGCAGTTCCTACAGTTTTTCCAAACAGTTCCTGTTACTTTCCAGAGATAAAAAGCAGCCTATGTGTTATTCTAGGCTGTGTTCTGTGTTCTAAAGGACAATGCCCACGTCCCATACATTGAATCCCCTGTCAAATTTTTTTTGATATTAAAAGTATATAAAGATTAATAGTGTCTAATTAGAATTGTAAATGCTTCTAAAAACGTCTGCTGTCGGTGTTTTTCATTTCCCAAATACCAAAAATGAGCTACAGTTAAACCAAAAGTAAGGTTATGTTTACTGTCAAATTACATTCGAACTATGTTTTCTTTCGGATAAGAACAGAAAAGAAAAGAAATAACTGTGGTTTTATTACTGAAAACGTTTTTCATAACAGAATAAATAGGAATAATAGTAGTTCTCACTACCAACTGATTACCATGAAGTAGTTCTCGGATGGAATTTTCATAGTTTCACAAGGCTTAAAGTCTGTTCTGAACAATCGGAATAAATCGGTAATCGCCCACACTTCAGCATACTTAGATGACCGCGAGGAGAAGGCCCTTCTCCTCGCACATCAACATCAATTAAACTATGCTCGTCAAGTTAAGCATTAATTGCTTGTACAGCTAAATCATTTTTCAAGTTTCGCCACCACAGAATGATAAATGCTGCTATAACTCGACAATGCTAACGATAATGCTAATATTTTGTCCTATGCTGCAGTGCAATAAGCACAGTATTTGCTGGGATTCTTCCGTCGTACGTAGTTTGAGGTGGTATACAATGTACAAACTATTACACCGCTTAAGAGGCTTAAGAAATGAACAAAACTAGTGGTAGGTAATCAAAGAATAAAGAAAACTTAGAAAACAATTCAATTATGTAATTAATTCATTTTGTTTATTTTTTACTTTTTTTTATTTGACATCACAGACTAAGTAGATGTTTGACATTGACCAATTTAAGATAACCGTTCCGTTTCACGATTGCGAACCAACTTCTTCCTCATTTACATTTCGATAAAAAGCTTTGATAGTTTTCTTGTCATCATGTTTAATTATATACATTATTAAACTATGTAGTAAGTAGTAATTGAACGACATTGTGAAAGAAATTGGTAAACATAACATCCATATTTAATTTCAATTTATCGCGGATCACTAAAACGAACGTAAGTACCGATTCGTATTGCAATATTTTCCAATTTCAGCTTTGTTGGTAAATGATAAGTTTAATTTATACAAATGAAAATTATTATTTTTTGCAATGTCAGAAAGTTATATAAATTCTCAATTGAGTACAACAAAAAAACACCGATTTTTTAGTATATAACTCATATGTATCTACGACAACTGCTTAGACGGGGTAAAAATGGACATTGTCATTTCAACTTGATCCGTGCAGACGTTCCGATGTGATTGAGCAATAAACACCCAAACTTTTGCATCCTACTAATATAATAAATTTAAATCTTTGGATGTTTGTTGCTCAATCACGTCGTAACGTATAAACGGTTCAGGCTGAAATTTGAAACACAGATTACAGTCTAAAAACACAGGGTACTTCGTATCCCGGAAAAATACGGGAACGGAATTTACGTAGGTAAACCACGGGACTAGTTTGTAGTATTAGTAGAGTTACAACATTATTTATGTATAATAAGTATGTATTTAAAACTATGTAAGTACTCACCACTCGCTATACGGCGCGCGATATTAACCTACTCGTTCGGGTCCACCCGGGTGTACTAAAATCACAGGGGCGCCGGCCGCTTGCCCGAGTTGACGTGCGTACGAACGCAGAGTGCGCGCATAAATAATGTCGCGGCGTTATTGTATTGTGGATGGCTGCAATAGCAATACAGTATGTTGGAAAAATTGCAATGGTATGTAAAGCATAAGTATATTTATACATTTAATATATCTATTATATCTGTATGACGTGATGATAAACTTAGCCAAAATAATAAAATTCTAGAATTCGAGTAAGTATCTGAAAGTTTGTTTTTTCGGAGAAAATTTAATTGTTTGAAAATAAAATAAAAATATCTATTTTTTTAGTCGTTTCAGTCTTTTTTTTACTTGCATAAAATAAGCCTGGATCCCACAAAACAGGTCACCATAGTGTGGGATCTAGTTCACACTAGCAAAACATGTTAAGTATTCATTCTTTGTACCTATTTATTGTCACATATATGTATTCTTTGTATATGTATATTGTCGCTTTGTATTTAACATCCGGGAGCGCGTGAAACTGTTTTTAATAATTTTAAAGCGGTAGACGCTAGGTTTTGTAGCTTTTCTTGTAATTTGGTTTTCGTTATTGAGATAATAAACATTTTTTTTTCATTTTCATTCCATTTAAATAAACAATAAAGAAAATTACAATTTGCAGTTTAGTTTTTTATCATCTTATCATATTTTGTACAACCCTAGCACGTTTGGTCAGTGACGTAAGCTGACGACAAGCCTCACGGGGCGCACGGTATTCTCAACTTTGCGTGCTTGTGCAAAGGTGTATTTTTGCTTGCAAGTAACAGTAGGTAAGTAGTTTACGAAAGTTTAGGTTATTATCGTGTAGGTATTTGCGCTTTTGTATGGCAGTGATGCATCTGTTACGAAGTAACTATTTTCTGATCTGTGGCCATGGTACAAGCTTTGCTTAGTTTGGGCTCAGATGGTGTTGAGTGTGAATTGTCCACCAATATTTATTTATTTATGGTATAGGCTACCCCGTTGCGAACGCAAAAGTTACTCTATCCTTCTTCCAGATAGTCTTGTCTACAGCTGTGGCGGGTAAGTTTTTATCGGGAGATCGTATTTCGTCACGTTACTTACATGTGGGTCGACTTGGGGGTCGATTAAATGTTGTTCCCAAATATACGGTGACTTTTGACTGATGAGACAACAGCAATTTGTTTATACTATTGAGTAAACTAGTATAGTGGTAGGACTCTTTACAGAATTCTCTTGGGGAAGTACCACACCTTTGCCAGTTATTTTTCCGCTAAGCAGGTATGTGCAAACATCACTGTCTTCTGTGAAGGGCAATGTTTTTTGGGGCTCTTCATATTTAAGTAGATGCGTGACATTGGTGTTGTAATTAGCAGACGTATTGCTCACTAGCGACATGTCATTTTCGTATTGTCACTCTAAACTAAAAAAAAATGGAGTGTCTTTTAAAGATATTAATAAATAAATATTGGTCGATAGTTTGACATACTACACGATTTAGCTCTAAACAAAGCAAAATGTTCTAGTATGGAAGCCAGATTGTCAGATTGTGTATTGCCAAAGTGAATATATACTTATTTAAACAACTAGGTTCAGAACCATTATCAATTAATAGCACACAAATGTTTGTCCTGGGTGGCAATTGAACCTATGACTCAAGACTTGGTGAGCGCACTAGCGACTATTAACTATTCATAAACTGCTAAGTTTCTTTATTTCCTTAGAAATACTATCTAGAATGGTTTAAAGTCAAATTGAATAAGTATTTTCTAGATCATCAGGTACAAAATCATTGCCTACCATCAACAGATTTTGTAGTCAAAAGCGATTTTAAGCTATAAAATATAATAATTGTAGGTACAACATTTTTTACATTGAATGGGGATTCAATTTTCCATTGAACCTCGCTTGATTTCAAAATAAATTTTTTCCTAAAACAGCGGATATCAATTTCAAATACAATTTTTAGATGTTAATTAACCAGATTACTCTACGTCGCGTCGGCCATTAGAACTTCTACGTTTTGGTAACATGTAACAATTTACTATAAATGAACGTAGTCACTAATGAACAAAATTGATATAATTACCCAATCAGACAGCAAACATAAAAAGAAAATGAATCCTTCTATGTATTTAGTTTGATAGTATATTTTATCGTTGAATCATGTGATTAGTAAATTGTCTATAATAGCACATAATGCGCCAATTTATTTTACAGCATATTTCGAGAGGTGGTAACAAATTTTGAGTAAAGATATTTGGGGCAAGCTGAAAAATGTTGTCACTTTTTCTCTTATTATTCTAAAACAAGGAGGTAAAGAATCTAGTCAAGGGAACCACCTGGCAAGTAGAAAGTCTCACAAAAAGGATCCGGTTTTTCTTGAGAACCCCTGTTTTAGTTAGGTATAAATAACTTTCAATTGTAAAACGGGTAAACCTTTTCATTTGAGTCTACCACAAAATAGTGTCGTTCGAATTTCTCGAAGTAGCCCTCTCGGTACGTGCCGACGAAATTAACTCCATCTCAAACTTTTCCAGTTTGGTTTTGTATTGTTGACCTCATCCACGAACGTGGGTAGATAGCTACAAAGAATTACACAGTACTGACACACCCGACGTTTTTATTATATTACGTACAACGTTAAAATAGTATTTAAGTTCGAAGTTCAACTTTGGAGATATTCATGTTTTTTCGGAGTGATTCTTGGTTGAAATTTGGAACACAGTCAGATTATAATCTGAAATAGCAAATAAGCATAAATGAAGTTTTCATCACAAGAAAGTAACTGGGGCTAAAAACACACGGGTAAAGTTGCGGAGAGCTGCTAGTAACTAATGAGTATTATGATCTTTAACAAAGCAGTGAAATTTTTATGTTCTTATTCATAATATTTGCTCAAATTATATTAATTGATGCATTTATGCTACTACCAATGTTCTAACAAGTAGAATTTAACCCAGTATTTTCAGATAGCTGCCTATTATTAAAATCCTATTAAACTGGGTCTACCCGTTTCAAAGGTTAGCCAGAACGTACACACAGAGATACAGACATATTTCATATCCATTTAGTTAAAAGCTGTTAATTTGGAATTACAAACAGATACTTCAAATTGTATTTATTTGTACTTACCTATATGTAGATTTATGGATATGGATATTACATTTCATAGCTTACTTCATGAGCCTAAGCGGCTACTAAGTGCATAACTATTATAATCACTGTTTCATTCGTGGAACAAAAACATCCAACCATGCCCTATCTCTTTCCAGCTAAAATACATAGTTTTAAGCAATTTTATATGAGTTCGAAAGCGGCATTAGTAAGTATTCCGTTATCCTTCAACTGGCATTTCAACAATGTACAAACTTGAGGGGAGCGATCTCATAATCTCCGCCTTGAGGAACACATCCTAACTGTCCTTTTTAAATTAAGTAGATAACATCAAACGGGCATAATATCTGGGAAGTATCCGAAATGGGCACTTATCCTTGTACATTTTTGCCCTTTAGGGCTGGTTTCACAAGTTTATACTTTTTATTTGAGCTTATAACAAGACTAGTTTATATACCTATATCATGCATTTCTTTCAAATTTAAGTTAGTATTTTGGTAAAAAAACTAAAATTGTGTAAAGGATGGGGAATTTGAAGGGATGTTTCAAACCCCTAAGAGATCGATCCGTAATTTTGTGTTATATAGTCACTTGAATTACATACTTGAATTAAATCCAAAAAACCCAGTAAATATTATTAATAATCAGAAAACAATACGTTTTTTTTTAGTTTTTTAAATTGTAAATGCAGCACAATAAAATTTTTATGATGATTTTGTATAAAAGTAACTATTCAAATAATATGTAAATTCGATGAATTATATTATACACTAGATGCCCGCCCCGGCTTCGCCCGTGGTATATTATATAGCACTCATCGGGATCCCGTACATATCCAACGGTGAAAGAATGACTGAAATCGGTTCACTCATTCCTGAGAATATCGATTTCAAACAAAAACCTCTTCAGCTACCTGCTACGCCACCTGTCGGAAATTGGTCGTACCAAATCAGATTTAAAAAAAAAAAATTAAAGGTTTATATTCAAGGCACACATTACTGAAATTCAATGACGCAATCTTTGACACATGCTGTCATGTGTCATGTCAAAGCAAGAAACGTACGAAAACTCTCAAAAGGGGAATATTTTTTCCCGATTTTGTTACATTCTTGTTTCATGCTCCGCTTCAATTAATAGTAGAGTTATTTTCTATAGCCTAAAGCCTTCCTCGATAAATGGACTATCCAATAGAAAAGAATCTTTCAATTCGGACCAGTACTTCCCGAGATCCTAGCGTTCAAGCAAACAAACAAACAAACAAACAAACAAACAAACAAACTCTTCAGCTTTATAATATTAGTATAGATTACATTACATTCGACTTTAAATAAAATTTCACAATTTACGCGTGCGTGTCCAATACACAGTGGTGTGTTTAAGTTATTTTTTTGGTAAATTAACACATTTAAAAAAAATAGCATTCCTTCACTACATAAACTACAAGTGGGTAAAATTTGAGACCCTTCAGTTCACGTAATTTTCTAAAAAGTGGTACAAAGTTTTGATTACACGTTAAGTGTGTAGATTTATAAAAAAATCAACAAAAAAATAAACAGTGTGAACTGACTCCGTAAGAAGAAGTCTTCTGTAAAGGTTAATTAAATAAATAAATTCATTGGTGTACAATTCACATACAACACAATCTGACCCCAAACTAAGTGAAGCTTGTACTACTGGACCCAGATAGCTGATATAATACTAATATTATAGTTTTATATACATACCTATTAAATGTAGAACACACCCAGATTCAGTACAAATATTTGAATTTATCCCACAAATTGTAACCATATCAGCTTGTCAACTTGTCAGTTGTAAGAAACGGGCCCACGGCTTTCCGAACATTTTTTGCCCTTCAGGGCTGCCCATTTTGTTTTGACGAGGATGTCGACCCGGGGCCTGGTTAATCTCCAATTAAGCGCTAATGGTTATTGCTTAAGCATATACGCGTAATGCGCTTTCCCTTATTGAGAAAACGGGCTGCTTGTATGTTTGTTGTGATATAATGCGAGGTCCCACGGTTTTACTTAGAAAATAACTGTTATTTGCTTTGAAGATCTTTGTAAGAAAAACATAAAATTTATTTCATAATACCTCTATACTTTGCAATTCAGTGTATGTATAAGACTGTGTAAAGTTGTCTGCTTAAACTTTTGCTATATTATCTTTTTCATTTATTTGTAGTGTTTGAAATCATTTAAGTTATATTAGGTTCTTGTTTTGTGCCATTAATAATGTGTATTTTTATTACGATTTTGTTTTATTTCGATATGTGCAAGGTTTTGTAGTGGTAGAACTCTAGGCAGAGTCTGTCTGGGGAGGTACCACACCTTTGCCAGTTATTCTACCGCCAAGCAGCAATGTGCAAACAATTACTGTGTTCCAGTTTGAAGGGCAATGTTTCCAGAGAAATTACAGGGCTTAGAGATATAATATCTTAGATCTATATTTACTTAGTTTGGGACTCACTAGCAAGCTTTTGTGCGTAGGCGTAATTTTTGATAAATAAAGTATTTGTATTTGTATCTCTGGGTGACTAGTGCAGTGCAGTGCTAGGTGATGATTTGACTCTTCATGTTCCAATAGCTTCGTGTCACTGTGCTGTTATATGTCAAGCATATTGCTTACCATCAGGCACGTGTCTTGCTCGTCTCGTCAATCTTTACTAAAAAAAAACACATCGGCAAGTACTTTCTAGCAGTTGAAATAAATAAATAAATAATCTAATACAAGTTACATACGTGTTTATCGTATTAACATTTTGTGTGATAATCTTCATAACGCATCGTTTCAATCATAGTCTCTGTAACTATTGGTTAATATAAGTTATTATGTGTAACAGTAAATAATAATTACCGGCTTTTGGTAAATAAACACAATCAAAACTAATATTCACCAACAACCACTAACCAAACCACTCTTTACTGCATACTGCATTGTGCTAATATTGCTACGCTCAATTGCCAATGACAATCTCTGCGCCAAATACATGAATAAGCGGAATTCTACCATTAAAAACAGTTTTGACTTTGATAGTGTCCTCTCTTAATTTTTGCTTGAAATTACTGAGACAGAAATAGGAAAGCCATAACTGTGCTAGTAAGCCAAAGTTGCCGTTGTCTTCACTCATTCGATTTAAACGCCGCGCCGTCTTTACTTGTTCGATGGATTAATTTTTCAAGGGTAAGTTATTTTACAATTCATCTGTTTCGAATAAACAATTATTAATTTTGTCGTATGTTCATTACATCTATTTTTTTTCAATAGAACGTATCTACTATCTACCATTTGCACGAAAATACGTTCTACGGCTACATTTTTATAGTTTTTCTATAAGACTATTGTAATTTACGCTGTATTGGTTCACTACTACGAAGTTCGAGTGTACATTACCAATTAATATATTTTAAAACAATTTTTTAAGGAAAAATGGAAATATACCACACCAAACAATGAGTCACCTATAGATAATACCATCTTCTGGAATATCATATCTTCAGTGCATGGCCTAAAAAAAGGACGCTAAGCTTCATTTAAAATAATTCAGTCATATTTGGGAGATAATATTTCATAGAATTCATGCTATTTAATATTTTCTTAGACCTTTAGACTTATATGCAACGGTCGTACTTAAACGTACTTTTCAGCAGTCGCTTTACATTCGGCGAGTTGTTGAGAACCTAGACGTATTCTTTTGAAAGTTATATTACAATGTTTGATAGCTACTTTTACTACCTACCTAAAACTTGCCTCAAAGTTTTCATAAAAACATAATGTCTTGAATATTCTTTAAAACGCTGAAAACGACTGTACTTTGTATTTATTTTGACCTTAATGACTTTATCTGCAGTATGTTCACCTTAAAGTTGAACGACCATTGTCTGTGTATTCATGAGTCGTAAACTAATTATGTAAACAGCTAAAACCGCGGGCGAAACTTGTGAAAGTGCGTAACGAGTACGTAAGTCCTAAACACACATAATTAAAATTGTAAACGCAGATAAAACAGCGTTAAACAACCTTTTCTCAACGATTACCGTGGCAAACACACATGTTTGCTAGAATCCATTCTCGCGAACCGTATCTTTGCTTTGTGGCGCTTGGGTCCAGAACATTCTTACAGACACTGGCCCAGTAGGGCAACTCCCAATTCTAGATTATGTAAACTCTAGTTTTCTGAATTAATATTACAAATGTGAAAGTAATCCAACCTGTCACATGTGTCGTTTAGTAGAAGTCGTTACTCTTATTTAAATCGTGCATAATTTATATTTCTTCATAAGTAAAACATTGCGGGGCACAGCTACTTTAAAAGAAGTAAAGTAATTGAAGAGCTACAAGAGTAAAATTGTTTTTCCCAACTCAAAAATGATAACAGGTATGCACACAGTATATACTCGTATGCATACATAAGTACCTACCTTTTTACAGAGGAGTCACGTCGGTAAAAGTAGCAATGTTGTTTTTCTCAAACGTTTTTTTCTATCTACCCACCATTTTTCATCAAAGAATACCCAAATCGCGTAAACAAGTTGTCATATAAAAATTTGTTGTACGCGCACAGAAGATAATCGAAGAGATCAAAACTTGAGTTACTGTTTTTCCATGAACTTTTTATTAGATTGATTTTATTTCAACTTAAACTGAGAATAGGTACACAGAATTTCAGTGAATTTCAATCTGAATGTATGAGAATTTTAAACTGAAAAATATTTCGTAAAACAAAATGACATCGTGTTCTCGATCACAACAGAAAATTGAAAAAAATTGCAAAACCTTGGAATTCCTCATGTTCGAAAATTTATTTCTGTCGTATTTCCAATTTTCAGTTAAACTGTTCATCTGAGTATTTTTCCAAGTATGATGGATTTTTCCAATGTAAAGTGTAAACCTAAAACACTTCAAAAACAACGTTGGTTTCTCAATGTTCTCACATTTTTAAACGAAAGCGCATTTTTTTCCAGTTGCATCCTGAACAGAAAGCGACACATTCTCTAAATGTTCGTGTTTTCATCGTCATTTTCATAAAACTAGTTTCCCTATTAAATCGCGTTAATTACTAAACAGCAGAGCTTTGGCTCGTTTTAATTAAGCCACCGCGCCACCGCAAATTTTGTGGCCGAAAGCGTTTGACGCGCTTTCCAACTTGTCCTGATTTTATGTGCAGCTGTTCTAGTTAAATCGTGGAAGGGTTTTTATATTGACGACACGAGTAGAACACGTACCTTATGGTAAGCAGCCCATAACATTACAGTGGCACGCAACTATTGGAACGTAAAGAGACCAAGTTATTATGGCAGAAAATCGAGAAAAATTGCTATAGCTGGTAACTTACCATCAAAGATTAAATTGATAGAATATTGAATTAGATCTTGATCAGTACTTGATGATGTTGATAATAACGTTATAATCACATGAAAGCTTAGGTCAACGGTGTCTCGATATCAGCTGTTCCGAGCTCTCGCTTGTACACTCGGCTCAGGCGCAACGTGACAATGTGTTATGCTTTTTCGTGCGTGCAGTTGGGCTTAATTATAAGGCATTACCACGTCAAAAATATACATAAATGTATTAGAAGTATCAAGATAAATGCTATCAAATTCAACCTTTCAAAGTTTTGAAAGATGTGTAGTAAATTAATATCAATGTAGTTGTGTTTTTATAGAAAATCCTAAAAACTACAGAACAAAATTAAATCCTAATTTATGTGATCCTCGATAACAATGTTTCAGCATTCTTTGAAAATATTTAGCGAACATAATTAGCTCTAGTTTCTCAGTACATATTTAAAGAATTTAAATGAAGCTTCGTTAAGTAACTTCGAGAAAAATTCAAGTTTTTCAGTCACGTTTCAGCTACGATTATATTACTGAATAATTTATTAAAGCAATTAACACGGTTTTTGCTCTCTCAGAATATTTTATAAATAAATGTCGAGACTTGATTATATTTCAACTTTCGTTTCGATACTATCATAATGATGATTGATATTTTATTTAACAATCTAAGTTTTAGTTAGCTACGAGAACAATATTATCATTTTAGAAAAACATTGATAACTTACATATATATTTATTAAAGTATTTTAAACGAAATGAAAGTCAAGAAATAAAATGTAGATAAGGAAATAATAGACTACAGGCCCGTAAACAAAATGTATGGGTCAAATGAACCACCACGAGACCTATGTAGGATGATAAGCTATAAAGTAATAAGATTGAGCACTATGCCGTCACTTGTAAGCTGTCCAACTGAGTCCACGAGACCTATGTAGGAATAGGCTATAAAGTCCAGATTGAGTACAGTCACTTGTAAGCTGTCCAACTGAGTGCAGTTGAAGAGAGGGGGTTGTTCTTGGTGGTTCATTTGACCCATAAATTTTGTTTACGGGCCTGCAGTCTATAAGTTTAAATCACATTATATATCAATAGCTAAGACTCAGTTTTCTCTCACAAATACAAAATCAAGTCCACAATCCACCACGCTAGCTGATACGGATTATAATTATAGCGGCTGACGCAAGTTTTCTAAAGATTTTTATAAAACACGGTTTCTGAAAAACGGTTAAGCCACACATTACACCGTGGGGTGTGCCCCACGCTACAAGCTACATATATGAAAATGAAAGCTTGCCTTTGGTATATCAGCTATCTGGTATATCAGCTTCCATAGTACAAGCTTTGCTTAGTTTGGGGTCAGATGGTGTTGTGTGTGAATTGTCCACCAATATTTATTCATTATTTATAGAATCGTAAACCATGCATTTCATCATTTGTGATGATCTTTGGTAAAGTTGTTATGCATGAGCCAAAGAAGGTTTCTAAAGAATGTACTATCAATTTATATATCTCTGAAACTTGCTGTCTTTATTATTTATAAATCCGTAGCAAATAACAGAAGCCTTGAGTGGTGGCGTAAATCATACAGAACCGATATTTATTTTATAATAAATAAAATAGTTGTAGAAATTTGACTTAGAAATACGAACAGTAGGTATGAAATGCAAAAATACACATTAATTTACAAAATGTAGTTTTTATTTCTACACAATACAAGGATCATTTATCTGTATCCGGCCGTCTAATTCCATGAAGACAGGAGACATCCGGCGAATGTAGTTCATAAGAATGTCATAATCAACACCAACCACTTCTACGTTACGGCGGTTGTTGGAGAGCATCTGAAAAAATAAATAAAGAGGTTTAAAATATTGGCATTCAGCAGTTTGGGGATTTTTGTAAAGAATTTTCTATTTTAATCTTCATGTCAAACGTTGCACGATATACTAAATAAATCGAATCAGAATAATAAGGGGAGCTGAAAAACTGCGTGATGTTTTTCCTAAGACAGTGGTGGAAGAAAAACATCCCGCGGCCTTTGGGTGTTATCATTTGTGTATTGTTCACTAATCCAGATAAACTAAGGATATTCAGACCGGTTGATGCTTTAAAATAAACATGCAAGTATGGTTGTAGCCGACCACACAATGGCTTCACATCAGATAAAATAGTGATTGAACACAAGTCTTTCATAGATAAAACAGTGATTGAACGCAAGTCCATCATAGATAAAATAAAGTAATGGACCTGATGGACCTTTATAAGCGCCAGCATATACCAGATTCAATAGATTTCTACACGATCTACCCTTAAACAATTATGAAGAGCATAATCAAGTTTTTGTTTATACGTGAATTGGTTTGTGCGAAGTAGACGTGTTCCGTCCTAGACCGCATTATAGTGTAGAACCAGATGAAATGGAGTTTACAACAGCATATATTTTAACTTGTATTCAATGACATCCGTTAATATACTATTAACTGGACCTCCGCAGTTTGAAAAACAGAATTTTTACTTAAGGTTTTTTTACTTCTTGTTTGCACATCCTCTTTTCTGCCTTGTCTATATATAACTTTCTATCCTAAGGTTGCCTGCAAGGGATCGCTTTTGTGACAGGTCCGTCAAGTTTCGTATTAGTTTTCAAGCTACCAAAATGTTACAAATAATCGTTAAGTCATGACATTTTCTGGGCCAGTTGGCTTATAATTTTTAATCCATCGCTTTGCTTGGACAGAGATGGAAACTACCTGAACTAATGTTATATTCCGTGATAACAGTTTCAAGACTTAGCGTCTTTCAAAACGAAAACGTAAACCTAACGTTCTAGGTTCTGATCTTCAGATAGGTAACTGCGGATAATATCGAGTCAGAATGATTGGTTAATATTACTAAATAATACTTGATACACAATATTACTTAAGATTCTCACGGGAATAAATTAGAAGCTCAAGAATTTCCCTTTCATATCGGTCACAAAAAATAACAAATTCAAGTTAATCTCGCTGATAACTCACAAAAGGGTCTGTGCAAAAGTCTCACATTTTCTGACAAAGAGACTTGAAAAGGGATGAAATGAGAGGTAAGATGTATGAAAATCCTTTGAAATATCTGTTATATTTTTCACTTGACTTATTATGCTAAGTGACTGTAAAAAACCTTTCGGCTAGAAAACTGTGCGAAGCATCTGGCACTTTGGATAGGAGGAAATTACTGGTTTTTTTCGTATCCACGTTCAGATGTTATCGTTAAAACTTAGGCTTAAACAGAAAGACACGTTGAACTAAAATGTTGCGCGATATAGCACACTAATATTATAAAAGCGAAATTTTTAAACGAAAGTTTTAAAACTAAAAAAGTTTAGTATGGGTTTTCAAGTGTGTGTTGTTTATTCTCATGTATCTCGGTTACGGCTAAACTGTAAGTCCATTACCTGAATTAACGCATTGGTTATTTTTAATTCCGTTATTGTTAGCAGTTGTTGGGCCATGGCTTTTGCCGTGGGGAACATCTAATTTAATCCAACATTTTAATAATTTCAATATAGCAAAGAAACGTATACGTATCAAACTCTGCAATAGCAAAGAACTTACAAACACAATTGTAAAAAAGTGTAAATTTTACGCAAGTCAAGTTTCACAATAGAATTAGATTAATTTAAATAGTAGCTATGTATTGTCTTCATTGCTAAGTAAATACAAGGCAACAAGCGCGATTAAAAATACAAAAAAATTTACAAAACAAATCAAAATTTAAATCGCAAATCAGTCCGCAACAATATTGCCAAAATAGAAGTAAAGTCATTTAGTATAACTAGTGGTCGCCAAGTGTTAGGTACAGGTAGTGTATGAGCGTGTTTTTTTGATTAAATATTTTTTACGCATAATTTCCAAAAATTTAAAAAATAGTAGCTTACTTCTCTACTTCTCCATTTAAAGTGTGTGAAATTTCATACTCCTCTGTCAATCAAGCCGGAACGTCTGAACAAATCTTATTGATTTATTTGTAATCTGGTTGAAATTTAAAACGTAGTTAAATGATAGCTTGGTACATAGGCTACTTTAGATCACGCAAAAACAACAGGAACGGAAACTGCGGGGGTAAAACCGGACAACTAAAAAAACGGGACACTGCTAGTAATATATACATACATCATTTCGGGAACTTACAGTGTAGTCTCCCCCGCCTTGCCCTACAAAATCAGACGTCATCATCTTATAGTACTTATCTAGGACCAAGGGCTCGTATCTCGGTACGCGACATTCACTACAACGGACAGTTACGTTGAGTACTCTATCCCCTAAAGGTCTAGAGCCATCGAAGACCGATCTGATTCCTGGAAAAAAAATCACTTTTATACTAGAACCTTCTAAGAATATCCGAATAAGAATTTTATTTCTTCTGTACTTAAGTCGACGAGTACTAGAATTTTTTGGGTTTAAATCTTATAAGACTATTATTAAGAGTTCTGAAATGATAAAGAATGTTATTACTTGCCAGGAACTTAAAGTGGGATATTTATGCTTTATGATTGAAATTTAGCAGTATTTACAATATGAACGTACTGAAAAGGGCTGGCATTGTTGCTAAACCTCTATAAAGTTGAGAATTAAAAGAAAAACTTAGTACAAAGTGCATAGTTTATAGAGCCATTGTAACAATATTTCATTATATCTGAGTGACGACCGAATTATAGGTAAGCTCACTGCATTGTAGACCGCATCGTTGCTTAACATCAGGCGAGGTGGCGGGCAAGTGCAAACTTACAATGGTCAGAAAAAAATAATTAATAAGTGATATTTTGGACTATTCATGTTCAAACAGCTACGCGACTCTGTACTGTTATGATCAATCGCGTTACTTACTACCCGACGCGTGTTTTATTCGTCCCGTCATTTTATATTATAAATCTAAATATAATCTGATATACATATAATCTGATATATATGTATACTAGTAAACTTTCGAAATAAAGATTTGGGAAATGGCTTTTACATCGTGTTTTATATGGAAACCACAATTGTAAGTAAGTAATTAGATGGTACAAGATCTTAAAGTAAGGTACCAAAATTAATATTTGTACTACTTAAAGTTAAGTCAACCACAACCTCAATCTGCCTAACAACTGCAACATTTATGAGCGGAACAAGTCTATAAAGCAACAGGTGTATTGCCTGTTGTGAACACGACAAACCCATAAAGGAAACAAAACGTAAAGCGCCATAAGAAAGCTTTGAAGACATTACGAGGACCTTGCAAAACATGATTCTTTTGAATTGCCAACCTCAATGTTATCATAGTTTTATCCATGTTTTACCGTATCAATAAGGAAAGATGTTTTTATCTGCTTATATGTAAGCAAGCTTTGCTGTTTTAAAAAATGCAATAAAGTTTTCCACATTTAAAGTAGATAATAGTACACATATTTCTTTTGGTGACGTTTACTCTTAACCCGGTAACAGATTGCACAATACGGTAGTAGAAAAACTAGTCATGATACTTTTCCAGACTTCATGAAAACTGTCACCAAAGAAATAAGACTGCAAACAAGCTGTTCTAGACATACCAAATATGTTTACATCAAGGAAATGCGGACTGAAAAAAATTGATTTCACTAAATTGATCCAGATTATTCCACAAAATATTTCAAAAAAATTAACTGATATTTAAAAATCTCATTTTGCATTCGTTTTTATTAAAATCAGTCCTCGCGGTGATATCGAATGTCTAGTGTCTAGTGACTAACATAATTGTAATTTCTATATATAAAAATGTTATGTTGGGTTGTGTACGTTTCAAAAAATCAAAAAGTTCTGCACCGATCGAGCTTAAATTTTAGAATGATATATAATCGGCATCATCAAATTTATCTATTTTTTGCATTACAATGTATCACAGCAAAGCGTGGCAGGGTACAGCTAGTAATTTATAATTTAATACTTTGTTGTAAATAATTGGTAATATGGTAATGATATTTTTTTGTAAAAGTCAAATTATGACTATCTAGACACCAAAAAGAGTATAAATATAAATATCAAAAATACACAGTCTAATAAACACATTCCCTTCTTTGGTTTCCAACGTCGTATATACATATTCACCTATTTTATAAACAAATAGTATTAAAAACTGTTTACGCCATCGGAGGTCGTTGAGCGGTTTATGGATACAATATTATGCTAATGCTAGTCGTACGTGGAGTCGATATTACTTTATTAAACGACTAAACTGTAAACTTTCATACCCAACGACACGATACAATAACAAGAAATAGTCGTTAAAAAAATGTTACAATACTTAAGAGGTACAAAAAGCGTAAGTAGTACCATTAAAGATAATACAGTGATGACATTTTTAACAGCAGTGATATAAAACTACTTTTATAACTGTTTGTAATATGTACTGACATATAAATTATAAGATGAGATGACAATGTTCTTTTACCTTACGTTTTAGGAGAAATTACAAAATAAGTATCTTATATCTCTAGGTGATAAGTGCTGTGCTATGAAATTATTTGTACTCTTCATGTTCAATAGCTGCTTGTCACTGCGTTGTTACGGGCAGGCGTGTTAATAACCATCAGATACATGTCTTGTCGCCTCTTCACTGTACACTACAAAACAAAATCAATTTCTAACTAATTTGTTGATTTAGCGACTAAGTTCTAAGCTCAAAATGCTGCTAACCATGGTGTTTTTAATATTAATATGATAGCATTTACTTATGAAGATGTGGTGTCATTGGATACCAGCTATGGTCACGAATAGTTTGCACGTGTCGCTACCGTTATTTACGGCTTTAGTCTCACATATTTTTCAGTTCGGTTCGGTTGCACAGCAAACCCCCTATCTCCTACAAACCTCCATAAAGAACCTCGTTCCTACATAACACGAAATACAAATTGATTCGTCTAAAAGTTTCTCATGTATACTTAAATGTGTAGTCGTTCATGAGTTAGAGTTTGTGTCGTCGTAGCCCACTTATGCCCGACAAAATATTACTCAAATATGGGCTTTAAGCGATGCCCGGTAAGATATATTAAGGTGACATTGGCAACATAAATTATCAGATGGTTCGCTGACAGCGGGCTTATTGCTGTATAGTAAAAGTTGACCTACGATCTTTAGGCTACGGATATCGTGTCGTTAAAAGTAATTTACGTTTAGGCTGTTACATAGAAGGGACTGGATTGGCAACGTGTTTATGCAGATATTCTTGCTAAACTATGATAGAGCTATCAAATTTTATACTATCGTCTAGTGTAAGCATATAAGTATATTTGGATGATAAAATATCTCTTGGATATTGTGAAAATATTTACCTACTCAACCAGGTCTAGGGCTCTAGGAAGATAATAAATAGTTGATAATACTCGTAACTTTTACACCCCACTTTCACGTTTTGTTTCGTGTATATGTATACTAGCGGTTTGCGCCGGCTTAGTCCGAGTTAGTCCATGCTTAATATGTATCCTATAGGTAACACTCAGAGATGACGTACATATCCAACAGATAAATTATTTTTGAAATCGGTCTAGCAGTTCCTGAGATTATCGTGTTCAAACAAACAAACTCTTAGGCTTTATAATTTTAGGTTTGCGGAGTTCAGTAATGTGAGTATGTGCATAATGCAACATGGATAAATTAGAATAAAAAAATAATTCCCACATTTTATTAAATGTCGGCTCAAAATACAAATTTATTTTCCAATGTATTTTTAATTTAGTAAAAATATTTTCTGGTAGGTATTTCACATTTTGTTTTCATTGTATATTTCTGTATATTGTTTACCTATTTATATTCAACATGAAGGTAGGTTCACCTTCCCTGCTTTAAAAAAAATGTCGTAATAGAAAAAAATGTGATTTAGTGCTTAAGAAAACATTATAAATATAAATTATGTAAATAAATATATAACAAAATATAAATTATATAAATAAATTATATATACATATAAATTTAGAAGCCTCATATCACTTTGCTACCGTTTTATAAATTTCATATAATTATAAATGGAAGAAGTAATACTGAAATGTGAGTTTGCTTAAATGTTATTTCACCTGTTGTTTAAGTAAACATATTCTTTCATAGGAGCTAAAATTACCTAAATTATACCAATTCACGTATAATAAAAACTTTTTGCCATCATTCTGTTCCTTTACCTGGTGGCGTTACTAACGTAAGTCTATCTGATTCTAGATTGGTTTGTAAATGCTTAGTTCAGGATGTTGCCATAAGACTACAGTGATATAGCGTGGAAATGGACACTCACAGAAAATCCGTCTCCTCCTTCGCCAATAAACGACTGCGAGACGACTTTGTAGTATTTATCGAGCTGTAGGGGCTCGTACCTAGGGATGTCACAGTCGATGCATCTGATGGTTGAGTTGACAACCCTAGAGTTGACTGGCCGCGACCCGTCAAATACCGAGCGTATTCCTGCGAATTGTCAGTTTTACATATATGTGAAAACCTTGATCTTTACACCTTAATTATTAGTATTTTTAAACGTCAATCAAATTTCTTTTCACTGCGTTTTATTTAACAAGGTCATAACATTTTTTATAATACATTGTTTTACGGACAATAAACCAAATATACAAATTTACCCATAACTAAAAACTATTTTTTATTAGTACAAAATATTTATTCCATGAATAAATACAAAGATAGCATAAGCTAATGGAGCTTAGGGTCTTTGGAAGATATTCAAGACAACAATTACACAACACCACACACAAACAAAACTAGTCAACATAACAAGAAATGCTAAAACGCGGAGTTACAACAGTTAACTAATATCTTTGCTATTTATTGTTTTGACCTTCCCACTCACTCTTTCCAAAAAAAACAACACTGCAAAGATTCTAAATGTCGAGCGTTATGCAGGCAGATACTTGTTAATTTATTTAATGTTCGAAATACTGGCTACCACTGAGTTCTAATAGATTTAAAAGTACCTACTACTTGATAGTATCGCTACAGTAGAGATCAGATATAGATCCTAAGCAAAAAGAGCAGCGTTCTATTTTCCGCTGATCCGATTAAAAAAAACCCGTTTCAAAAAAGAGGAGATTCTCAATTCGTTTGTATGTTATGCGTTATGAATTGGTTTTGATAATTCTTAATTTTCCTTCTTTCGATTTTTTTTAAAACATGTTTTGTTTGGTACTCAAATACTCAAATCTTTATTGCGTCATATGTAGGTACAGTACAATCATGTGTTGTGATTATAGTTATTGTATTCGTTACATATGGCCCTATAAGGGCATGGCAAAAGTGGCATCGGAACGTCTCATTTCTAGGTCATCAAAATTGTCTTGAAAAAAGTCTTGTAGTTTGTAATAGCATTTATTCTCTAATATATTCTTTAGACATTCAATAAAATGGATATTTTTTTCCAAGTCTTTTATGTCATTTGGTAGCTTATTGTATATTTTGCAGCCATTGAGTGTGGGCCAGCGCTATGCATTTCTAACCGGGATTTAGGTTCAACAAGTTTGTGCCTATATTGAGATCTAATGTTTCGTGCAGTCTTCCGAGGTTGGTCCGCAAATTTATCGAAGAATTCATTATATTTTCTAACAAATTTACAACATTCTAAAATATATAATGAAGTAAGAGAGAGTATTTTAAATTTTATAAAATATGGTTTGTGAAAGTTATCTATGTCTGTGTCGGGAGTTTTTATATTAGCCAGGATACGGATACATTTTTTTTGGGCGACAAAGAGGCTGTCTGCATCCACACTATTTCCCCAAAGAGTAATACCGTATCTGAGCCACGACGAAGCAAACGCATTGTAAGCCGTTATTGCTGTATTTAGGTCAGACGCCCGCCTTAGTTCTTTTAATGCATATGAAAAGCTAGACAATTTTGATTTTATTTTGCTTATGTGTTTTTTCCAATTCAAATGCGTATCAAGCTCTAAACCTAGTAGTGTAGCCGTATTTACACATTCTAATCTATTATTATTGTAGCAAAAGTTAATGTCAAGGGGTGATTTTTGTGGGGGTCTAAATTGTATGATTTTTGTTTTTGTAAAATTTAAGTCAAGACAGTGGTCAGTCATAAAATTATTTATACCATTAAATATGTCAGCTAATATTTTATTAAGATTTAAATTATTTTTACAAAATGTCAATATCGAAATGTCATCGGCGAAAAGAACGCTAAATTCAGTCAAAATTTTGGGTAGTGTGTTAATGTAAAATAAAAATAGGATACATCCAATCACGCTACCTTGAGGGATGGAGTTGTTAATCTCAATAGGAGCAGATCTTATTCTGTCAATTGTCCTGGAGTCAAAGTCAAAGTATTCTATTTCAACGTATTGCTTCCTATTTCTTAAATAGGATCTAAACCAGTCATGAACTGTTCCTCGTATTCCCATGTCATATAATTTGTCTAATAATATGTCAAATTTGACCTTATCGTATGCTTTTGACATATCGAGTAGAATACCAACTGCGTTATTTTTACTGTCTAAAATTTTTAATATTTCTTGGACATATTTGTAAACTGCTAAGACTGTAGATCGATTTTTTCGAAAGCCGTGTTGAGCGTCGTCAAATAGATCAAATTTTTCACAAAATGAATTTAATCGATTTTGCATTACCTTTTCAAATATTTTGGAAAATGTAGGTAGAAGCGCTATCGGTCTGTAATTATTAGGATCTAGTTTAGATAATTTTTTGTGAACTGGTTTTACAAGAGAGATTTTCATTTCGTCAGGAAACTGCCTTCGTTGAACGATTGGTTTATAAGTAAATAATAAGGAGGGTTAGTTCTTCGGCACATTGTTTTATCAGAATTGGTGGTAATTCATCTATTCCGTAACTGTATTTCCTTTAACCGCTTAATTATTTTATATATTTCGTGCGGCTGTACCGGCGCTAGAAACATTGTATTTATGGTTTGGCAGCGGGGCAGCGGGCCGTGCGCCGGCGCCGGCGCCGCGCGTCCGCCGCTCGAGCCGACGCATGCGAAGTGATTGTTCAAAGTATTCGCAATCACGGTGGGGTCGGAGATGATTTTACTGTTAATTTTTAATTTTAGATTATTTTTAATTTTTTTCATATATTTATTAGTGCGCTCCTTTATTATTTTCCACGTAGATTTTGTCTTATTATCTGAGTTTCTCATTTCAAATATGGCTTGGTTTCTTTTTGATATGTTAATTGTTTTTTTTAATAATTTAGTGTATAGCTTGTAGTGTTTGGATAAAATTGGGTTTTTTAAATAGCACACAAAAGGTTTTAGTAGACGCTTATTTTTGCATGAGATCCTTATGCCTCTTGTTAACCACGGGTGCTTCTTTTTCTCAATTTTAATACATTTTTTTGGTATGCAACGGTCCAAGGATTCTTTTAACGCATTATTAAATATGGTATAGTTTTCATTTACCGTTCTAGTGGAATCCATTATTAAAAGTTTATTCCATTCAATATTTTTGATTTCGTTTTTAAATGTTGCTATAGTTTTTTTGTTAAATATTCTTTTTTCTGTTTTCCATGTTATATGTTTGTTTGAGATTAATGCATTTTTTACATTTAGTATGATACCCGAGTGGGCTGAAAAGCCAATATCCTTTACATATACATTAATTTTATTTTTATTGCAGTTACAGAACAAGAGATCTATACATGTAGCAGAGGTACTTGTTATCCGTGTTGGATCTTTAACACATTGACTAAAGTTATTTTCTAACATTAGTTCCAATAGCTGATTTGACTGTATGGAATTTACTAACATATCCAGATTGAAGTCACCGCCTATTATAATGTCCAAAGAATTATATTTCTTATTTATTAATTGTAATAATGCATTTAATTGACCATAAAATAGATCGTTTCGCTTGCCATTCCAGTATACTGAAATTAATAAAACATTAATTGAATGAATTAACACTGCACACATTTCCACCGAGTATTCAATAGACAAATTTTCCACTTCTTTTATTTCTGTGTACTCAAAGTCATCGCGAAGTAGAATCATGGTTCCCCCACCCTGGCGATCTTGCCTTCTCTTGGTAAATCATACTTTAAAAAAATATTTAGAATCTCAAAATCAAAAATCTAGAATTTGTATTTGGTACATTCGTATACTCCTAAACCTAGCTGTAAGATTATAATAATGTGCTCAATTGTTTTTACAAAATTTCCTAAAATGTAGTCTGATTTAAATTTTAATATGAAGTCGGTGTTTATTTTATTGGATTAAATTGATTCATTTACAAAAAAGAACATTAATATATCAATAATTCATTCAGACATCAAACAATACGAACACATCACAAAATGGCATCACATCTCAAAATGGCCTCGATCACTAGGAATGTAATAACGACAGTCAATCTTAATCTTCATCAGTCCAATACATACAGCGTTAGTAATCGTCGTGCTGATCCAAATTGTCTATTTGAATTAATACATTCAGGAGATTAGAAGCCTTCGATACAAAGGCCTGTTGCTTCTAATCCGCGGCTGCGTTTAAATATGTATGAGGGCTGAGTCTGTTTACAAATTACAACACTTTGACACATAGGAGTTAATGGTTTACGTTAATCAAATAATGAGTTAAGTAATTGTTACGGGAAACGAAACAGATATACATAAATATTATTTTATAGTAACCTAAGAATAAAACGAACAATAAAGTACGCAAAAACTAAAAGATTAAGTAGTGATTTTATCGGTAGGAGAGATCTTTTACAAGACCCTTGAGAACCCTTTGAGGAAACCTTAGAGCCAACGGAAATACATAAAAAGAGATTGTTTTATAGTATTAGAGTTAAAAAACGAGCAGGACATGTACCTGATAGTAAGCAATACGCCTACCTGTAACTGCGAAGTGTCACGCAGATATTGTGACCTAGAACTGTACTTTGCTCGTCAACTAAAAATAATTTCCTCTATGCCCTGTATTTTTTATAGGCTTGATGTATTTTTATGAATAAGAAACAAAAAAATAATTAATACTCCTTCTTTCTCTACATAAACTCTAAATGAGCAAAATATCATATCCTCCGTTAGTTAGCAGACTTTTTGTTAAAAGGGGTATAACATTTTTGCATCAGGTATTAATAGAAGATTATATAGAAGTATATATACATAAGTAGGATATCGAATGGTAAAAATCGCTTTATTTTCTTTGTTTCATTCCTTCACTTTTATTATTGTGAGGACAAACGTTTGTTCTACGAATAGGAGGATATTTATCCAATATCCCTACTCGCTGTACAAATGTTTGTCCTGGGTGAAAATCGAACGCACTAACTATTGCTTTGCGGACAGACATAGATAGAGAAATAATAACGCATAGAGAAATAAAATATTTTCAATTGTGGATATATTAAAACACAAAGGAAAACTTCACAGCCCTTGTTAATATAAATGCGCAGAGTACGAAATTTCACGCACTAATAATAGTTCATTTTTAGTGGTTGGTTCTTGAAAAAGTACCAAACCTTTGCCAATTACTATACCGCCGAAGTAGTATGTACAAACATCACGGTGTTCCGATTTCAAATGTCATGTTTTTTTTTAATAGAGTGACGAGACGAGCAGGCCATGTGCCTGATGGTAAGCAACATGCCTGCCACATACAGCACAGTGACACGCAGGAGTGCGAAAAGTGACCCCGCGACCCTGACCCTGGCCATGCCGGAGAAACCTGTGGGGGTTTTAGTCGGTAGGGACACCATGTTGACTCCCATGGTGCCGAGCCCGACATACCCCACCATGACCCTGCATGGTGGGCATACCTAAAAGTATTTCCCCCACATAAAAAAAAGAAGAAAAAAAAGGTGCACTGCGCTCATCACCCAGAGATCTAAAATGTTATTATCTCTAATCTAATAACAGAACAGAGAGATAAATCATCTTATATATCTGTGTATCGAGCACAGTTAATGTCAGATAATGACTTGGGCTATTCATGTTCCTGATAGCTGTTAGACACTGTGATTTTTGTTATAAACAGGCGTGTTGCTTACCAATTAGGCTCATTACCTGCTCGTCTCGTTACTGTATACTATAAAAAAACTACAAATAATTTAATTTTCCACGAAAAAATAAAAACAACTCAATTACAATTTAAAAATAAAATCAGACATGTGACTAAATTTCGCTAAAAGTTATGACTACATCTTCTCTTTGAGCATTTACCATAGGAGAACGCAAGACATTTGGCTTGTAAACAAACTTTTTCACATTTTTAGCGGGCGCGGGGCGAACGTATATCTCACACATTTGTAAACTCACACTACAGCAGCAATCTCTGTTAGTACTGAGATAAATGCCATACACCTGAACAAAACATGCACACATCTACGAAACACATATGGACATTTGACACTTATATGGGTTGTATAGGCACGAACGGGGTATGTTAGAACTAGGCTCGTCCCCTAAGCATAGTTGTTTGGAGCGTTGTCCAATTAATTATAAGCAATTTTTTTTTTCTAGTGTTTTAAACCATACAGTTTTAATTAACTGTGTCACAGTGTTCACAGTGTCACCTGTGCACTATTTTCTACTCAATCATCAAACCAATTCACAATTTTATCGGAGCTATCGTGTCACATACATACAAAAAAACAAGAAAACAATAGGTACAAGCGAAACGATAACCACCTCTTTTTTTGAAGTCGATTATATACTAGATTTATTTCTCTGTATCGTACTAAGTTCCAAGGCCAGTGTGGCGTCCAACGTAGTCAATATTACCTGAAACTTGGAGCATTCTCGCTCCCGCGTACGGATCATTGGCCACGGAGTATTCGAGCATTTCCAGAATATGATCTCCTCTCAAATCGAAAACTTCGACGTTATTCTCGAACGGTGTAGATAGAATCGTTGATTCAAATGTTATCACTGAAATTGATAAATTTAGTATGTTAGACATTGGTTACGTTATCAACTAATTTAGACCAGTGCAAGAAGCCTTTGAAAATAGCAAAAAAAAAAACGAAAAAAATTAATAGTAGTAGTTAAACCTGAAGTTACAATGCTTACTAAAATGTTGTGTAGTTAACTTAATGGGGTTGGGGTTTCGCCTTTAGTCGATGTCATTTTTGATGACTATATATGAACATGGAATTTATTTCTTTCTGTAAAACAGACACTTTCTTCAAACAGGCAGTCTTTTATAAACTAAGACTAATAAAACGATGCAGTATTCGATGGAGCGTACTTATCTAAAATAATTAATTCACTTCGATTCACTTTATTGGACGTAGGTCCCATCGTTCCATGTTTGGTTGCTTTTCTATTGTCAACGACTTCTTTCAGTATATCGTCACTCTATCATTCTGCGAGTTATGTATTAAGATTTCCAATTTGCAGTGTCCACCTGAGAATTTAGCTGGCTTATTAATTATTCCTCGAAAGATATGCGTGCGTAGGTCAGTATTGGTATAATGTACTAATAAATAATATCTATTTCATTTAATTTTAGAAAAATATATATTTCACCTAATTGAGTTGACATACAAATTTAATTTGACCTTGAGGTCCAATAAAATTACACAAGTCGTGACTTTATTCATTATAATAAAATCTGTTTTTAACACTGTTATCATAACACTGTTACATTGCAGTCTCCCTGGATATCTCGAAGGCTTTCGACATGGTGGGTTTGGCATGATGGCAAGTTTATTAGTAAGCTGTCCAGTTATGGTCAATTTGTCTTCAGGTGTATTATTGCCGGTGGATATCGGACTTTGAGGGATCGATCCATACGAGTTGTCATTAGATGGCTGCTCGTCGGATCGAATGGCTATCAATGCGCCGGAGTCTGTTCGCAAGGGTCGGTACTTCTGCGACGCTTTTTCTGCTAGGCAAGATATCAACGATCTGTTAGCCCGTATCTTTTGGGTACGCAGATGATAGCACCGTTGTAGAGAGTTACATACTTCTAGCGCGAGAGCCAGTGGATGGTGCATACTAAGGTACAAACTGAGAGAGAGTATGATCGATCGTTTGAACATGGCCTCTTGAGGAAGTCTCTGAATGGGCGAAGTTACCATCTGGCTGTTTAACGAGGGAAAGACGCAGGCGTGTCTGTTTCTCGCTTAAAAAGGGAGTCAATTTGAACTGACTCACTTTTCGAGGTGTATCGCAGTTGGTTACTGATCATCTTGAGCGCGTTACCAGAAATCTCACGCTCAACTTGGCTCGTATTCGAGTATGGCTAAACTAGCTAACAAGCATTAGAAAACGTCTGTAACCAAGCTTTCAAATCTGCTCGGTTTTGCATTGCATATATGCCACAGTTATGATATTAGCTATAGTAACTTATACTGTTCGTTTCTACGTGGGAAGGACCGCCATATCAACTTTATTGTTTGGAATCGATGAGACATGTTATAGAGTTATGTTAGCGTGCAAAGACATTCTAGCACGACTTCAAAGTCTTGAACATCGCTGCAAGATTGTTATTTATATCCGTCACTATTCGATACACCGGGAGAGTGGGATGGATCACATGATCTACTCTGTTGTTGATTCAGCTTCTATCGGCTCTGAATGGTCGATCGAGACCCTGGCGCTGGCACTGTTTCATGGTGGATATTCACAGACGAAGAGGCCTGACTCTACGTTTGGCGATAAGTGCTTCATCTGGTTGTTGAATGAGCGCTGAGGGCACCGACATCGGCGATAGTACGCTAGCATCTTAATTTGCTTTATTTCACTTTGCCTAGGTAAGCACGTTTCAACAGAACGATCTAATATGTCAAGTGTTCTTTCATCGTACTAAAAAAACTAGAAAATATATATTTCACCTAATTGAGTTGACATACAAATTTAATTTGACCTTGAGGTCCAATAAAATTACACAAGTCGTGACTTTATTCATTATAATAAAATCTGTTTTTTAACAATTTTTAGTTTATTTGCATAGATACCTATATATCAGTCTGGAATAAACAAAGGCTTATTTTTATCCCGAAAAATAACAGGGTCAAAAACTAATCGAGTTTGCAGGAAGCTACTAGTTACAATATATATGTGTGTCATTCAAATCTTAATGCTAAATTAATCTTAAAACAGTTTAGTAAAAAACATACTACAAAGTAGTGTCGCAAATTTTACAATAAATAAGTTTTCGCCGTTTTTTTAATTTCGCTAAAATACTTTGTTAAAAATAACCTAAAGATTTTTTCTGAAAATACAAAACAAAATAAGTATTTTCTACATAAAAGAGGAATAAGAAAGGAGAGACCGAATCGTATGCAATACCTTTCAGGCCATTTCGGATCCATTATTGTAAGTAGTTTCCCGGTACTGTGGAACTTACGCTACTTACATCTAAATCTAATAAAAGTATGTGAATGCTAAAGTGTGTGAATGCTGATATTTTTATAAGAAACTATTGAATTGAATAGAATATAAGCTGTCCGCAAAGAAATTAGGAAACATTGCAGCATTTATCATGGTAGATATTCTTTGCAGAGTCAGCTTGGAGAAATATTCACAGTTGTGCCAGTAATTTTACCGCAGAGGAACAATGTGTAACCGTTGCCGTGTTTCGCTTTAAAGGGCAACGTTTGCAGAGTGATTGTAGAGGCAAATAGGCTCCTCACTTCTCTCGGAGAGGACTGCACAATACCTCCAGTTCTACTGGCATACTTATTACCAATTGAGCCACAAAATCATATAGGTAAAGTAGGTATATACATAAACAGCCCAATAAATGTTCCCACTGCTGATATTCGGTGCCTTCTCTCGCAGGATAGAGGTAAGGCCATAATACAGTACGCTGACCACGCGATATTACGCACATGACTTCGAAAAGACAGAGGTACGCGTGGGTTTGAACCCGAGGTCTCCAGATCGGCAGTCGCCGTTCTCCCGACTAGACCAGCCGGAACAAAGTCATACGCCTGTAATAATTGCTAACTTCATATCCCATCATTTCACGAAAATAGTGTAGTATTTTGGCGATGTGCCAGGTTGTAACTTACCTCCAGTATCGATTCCGGCTCGGATGCCTCCTTGGTTGATGACACAGAAATGAGCATAATGCCAATTGTCTCCTTCAGCCCAATCTAATACCTGAAATCAATATTATATCTGGCGTTTAAAAATTAATGTTTTGAAAACCGAATACTACTCGTATTGTCTTTGAACACATATTGTATTAGATTCATATTTGGTTTTCGCAAATATGATCATGTGTCTCATTTTCGCGTCAAACTCAAGTAGTTGCCCATTCGCCTGCGTCGTAATGCTCACATTCTTTATATTCTTTACAATATACTCTTTAATCCCTGTACCCCGCAGTACCTAAAAGAATGGTTCACGTTCTGGCAGGACTGCCACGCTCAGCCGCTAAGGTCTAGATCTCACTTAACCCTGAAGCCACCTTCAGCACGTTCCGAAACTTATTATGGCAAATCCTTTGCCTTTCAGGCAGTTAAATTGTGGAACGCATTGCCTGTTTTAAAAAATCGCCATCGCTGTATTCTTTTAAAGCTCATGTTAAAGACTATTATTTGTCTAATAAAGAGTATCTATCTATCTATCTATAATTTTTACATAGTACGGGATTTAATCACGTTTATTATCTTCACGTTTTAAATCAGTAGTGTCAATGAACTTGTAAATTTATACGTGAAAAAAATATTGAGAGGTGCAGGTGAGATTCGAACCTAGTGTGCCACGATTGTGAGTCACTCGTTCTAGCTACTGAGCCATCAATACAGAAAATAATGCGGAATAATACAGAGGTTAGTAAAGAAAAAAAAGAAATGTGTGCGCTTAAGACCGCACGGCAGAAGTTAAAACTAAAATAAGAAATACTTAACCATTTAAAGACTTCTAAATAACTTTAATAATTAAAATATAAACTATTTGTAAATTGAAAGTGAATATAATGAATAGGTAATACGCGGCTGAATGACTAGTATCCATGGCCAAGAATACATTAAAAACAATTTTTACGCGGGTCGGAAACAGAGTTTGACTCGCAATTTTTTTTTTATTTGCTGCTTATTTATTTTATAACACATTTGCTCGTAAAGGGTCTCTTATTTCACCAATTTTAATATCGTAATGTACTTTCATCGTAATGTACTTAATGTCATTACGTACTTGTGCGGTAATGTAATGTAAAACGCACGGTTTATCATAATGCTCCGAACTCCGAATCCTGCTAAAACGAATGGTGTTTTTTTTCTCAATCATAATTAATAATGTTTTTTTATGTCAGAAACGTTTTCCACATTTATGAATAAAATTAACTTTAGGGGATGAAATATAATAAAAAAAACATTTAATTCTTTAATTTATTTTAGTATTAAAATTAACGTGGTTGTTACACATATTTAATTGGATAACGGGACACTCACGTATATACACTCTTTAATTTAATTAATTTTGACCATAAATTACAACAATGTCTCTAGCAAAACACAAAAATATTAATTCACTTCATTAGTAATACTGGCTGGTTTTGTGCCTTTGCCGAAGTACTAACTATTTTCTTATCTGTGAAAAAAACGCTGATGCGCGCGCATCGCTAATTTGTGAACAAGTAAAATTGTTTCCACTTTCCGCGCGCTTTTTCTTTTCGTTGTATTGTTTTGATTTGAAAATGTCGTCAGAGTTTTATTTATTTCCTAGCAATTATGTTATTAAATTATTTTAATGGTATTTCGCTTAAAATTAATAAATATGTTGTGTATAGTGTATGTGTAAGTACTGTAATGAAAATAGGTATCATATTGTGTGTTTACGTAATGTAAGTACCGTGATAAAACAGTTATTTATAATAGCCGTAACCTTTTTGCAATGGATGTGAAATGCAAGTTTAATATTTCGTGACAGGTTCAATTAATGTAATAAGTACCTAGAAGTAAATGTCGAGATAAAAAACATGAATTTACTAAACACAGGGACAGAATAACGAAGAAGAGCTGACTATAGTCAGCATATTATCTTTCTCCCTCTGGCGCACTTGTTCACTATATTTTCTTTCTCGCTCTATCATCCCGAGTTTACTCGAAAATTTCTTATCATACCCGAGCGTGACAATTCAATTTACAGCCCACGAAAAATCTGTCTAGACGCGCATAATGAAGGTTTAACTTCAAAAACAACTTACAGCATCCATAAAAGCGTCACAGATGAAGCTGCCCAGATTGCACTCGCTGCAAGCACAGTTGGATGTCAAGTGAACCATCGTCTCGCCGATCTCTTCAGACGCCAGCTCTTGAATCATTGGCAGATATTCGTTGATCTTTTCCAAAATATCCGGAGCTGCAAACAAAACAGCGAAACATTGCATTAATATCTGTAACCATCCCATGGGTAAGGTGTTTTAAAATGTACTATTTAGATAGTGAATCGATTATAATGTTTTTTTTTTTTTGTTTGGTAGGACTTCTGGGGTAGTAAGAGATATGAGGTATATGTAGGGAATATTTTTAATATTATGTGATCCAGTTTGAAGGGCAATTTTCCCAGAGAAATTACAGGGCTTAAAGATATAACATCTTAGATCTATGGGTGACGAGCGTAGTGCAGTGCTAGGTAATGATTTGGACTCTTCATGTTCCAATAGCTGCGTGTCACTGTGTTGTTATGTGGCAAGCATGTTGCTTACCATCAGGCACATGTCATGACAGTCTCGTCACTCTTTATTAAAAAAAACTTACGCTTTTTAGTCTAATTTTATCTGTTAAGCTGATCACTAACGGTTGGGACTCCAGCGCTTGACATCGTTTTTGGATATTTCCTAAGTCACCTCCGCCCGGCTCAGAGCCTCCATCATGGCCTTTCTGTCCCTTTAACTTTACGTACCTTGTGCAACTTCGTTTCCAATATAATGGGGATGGCCTTCCCATTCAAGCAAATTACCAGCGTCATCGAAGTACAATTGAATTTCGCCGAGATAAGCTGTATGTGCCGCTGCTTGCACTATCAACACCTGGAATACAATATTTTTCCTTAATGACAAATTAATTACCAAAAATACCGTTAATTTAGATGTTTTTAATTTATTTCCTTATTGTTAACAGTTCCAATTATAATTAGAACTCAATTGGGATTTTCACTTTTTCCATATTATCAAAATTGGATAGAAACATATTTATGAGAGCTATGAGAGCAAACTGCAAAATCAACTAATAATTTCTGTCGTAGAGTCACGAATGAATGATATATATATATATGATAGAGGAAAAAATAATTAAAAAAGGTTACAAAAATTGTTAAACTTTTCGTTCCTCACACAACACTAACTTTTTTTATAGCATAGAGTGACGAGACGAGCAGGACATGTACCTGATGGTAAGCAACATGCCTACCGCATAACAGCATTGTGACACAACTATTGGAACATGAAAAATCCAAATCATTACCTAGCACTGCACTGCGCTCATCACCCAGAGATCTAAGATTTTATATCTCTAAGACCTGTAATTTCTCTGGCTACTTGGCGGTAGAATAACTGGCAAAGGTGTGGTACTTCCCCAGGCGGACTCTGCCAAGAGTCCTACCACTACTAGCTCCAGACTAAGCCAAGTTTGTGTTACGGAAGCCAGATAGCGGAAATAACACTATATTTTTTATATATAGACACACCCAGACACGGAATAGTTAAGCCAGAACATAACGCGAACAAAAAGCAATACTTCAACCATTTGATAGCGATACACTGTGAAAATTATTTTGTTGTATATAACCTAGGTTTATGAGTAAACATTTTTTAAGTTGGTATATAAAAAACCACCATCATCGTTTAACATCAGGCGAGATGGCGTTCAAGTGTAAACCTATAAAAGTTAGAAAAAGAGCGCGTAAACTTAATTTTTGTATGAAGAATGCAAGCGCCGTTAGACACGCTATAAAACTCTTTCATGTCATATTTACGCGCTCACGGTAGAACGCGTTGTTGTTGTCGACAAATGCTTCAGGAAGTAAATGCCCTAAGTGAAGGCTTAGGGCACTTACTATTTGCAGGATGATATTGTGAACGTGCTCGCCTCATCAACGACAACGCTACTTCCTTAATAATTTGTCGTGCGTTTGCTTAAATTTTTTACCAGATTTAATTTTGTATAAACATATTTCCGATACATTGTAAAAAAAAGTTATTCACCTTTCTCTCAGGCTGATCTACTACGACAGGATATGGGCCCTGAGGCACAAAACCGCTGTTTTCTGGGACATCATCATTATAAAGTAGGGTATGGCTGTGACCTCCAACAATGATATCTATGTAAGGACCTCCATGTAATGCTATCTCTCTGAAAATAAAACATTTTTTTAAACGGGCTACCTGTTACAAAACTAAATTAACTATATACACTTAGCACATTTCAACTTCCTATAGACCAAAGAAGAAGTAAAGGTAATCAAGACGATCAAACTCTCTACCAGTTGATATCTGGCCCAGCGTTTTAGCGGCATTACCACTCTGAATCGCAATGTTGATACGTTGAACCAAGTAATAGACTACAGGCCCGTAAACAAAATATGTCGGTCAAATGAACCACCACGAGACCTATTTAGAATGATAAAAGGGTATAAAGTAATAAGATTCAGCACTATGCCGTCACTCGTAATCTATCCAACTGAGTGCAGTTGAAAAGGGGTGAGGGGGTGCAACCCTCGATCATTTCTCCTTGTCGCATGATTTTTGTACGACGTTGCGGAATAATAGATTAGCCACACACAGATATTAATTAGAATATAATAAATAGATTACGCAATACCTCTTTTAATACATTATTTTGCAGTGCCGTACAAAAATCATCCGACAAGGAGAAATGATCGAGTGTTGCAACCGCCCCCCCCCCTCTTCAACTGCGCTCAGTTGGACAGCTTACAAGTGACGGCATAGTGCTAAATCTCATTACTTTATACCGTTCTATCATCCTACATAGGTCTCCTGGTGGTTCATTTGACCCATAAATTTTGTTCACGGGCCTGCAGTCTATAAATAAAAGAATTTGGTCACGCTTTGCGTCAACCAAGCGCTCGGAAAGGGTTTGAAAGCTTTCACCTAATTTGTTTTCGGCTTAGGGTTTGTTGATGTCTTACCTATCGATATCTAGTCCACAATGAGACAAGACGATAATAATATCGATGCCGTCGGCATTCAGTTTCTCAGCTTCAGCTCTCACAGTTTCTACTTCATCGGTAAATTTCAGATCTCCAGTTGCTGCTAAAGTCTGTAAATTATGAAACATCCGACATTTTTAACCGAGTTCATGTGACTTGAGTATTACACATTTAAACAAGTTCATACTTTAATAGAATGTTGTTATAAATATAACGGGTATATGTAGATTAATCCCCAATTTTGTAAATAATTCAATTCATTTATTTGGGTACATGGGTATTTACAGATTGATGTGATTCCGCTATTAATTACTTACTTAATACTTTTTATTTTAAATTTATTAGTTCTTATTTTTTACTGTCTTCAAAACAAAACAGGAGGTGGTTATCAATTTGACGACCATTTTTTCTCGATAGCTTCCAAGCCGATTTTAATATTTCTCTTTGTGTTCGACAGGATATGCTTCCCGAATGGTCCCATATAAATTTTATCGAAATCTGTGACACTGTTTTTGACATATCAACAAAAAACTTAAATTTGCTAACATTTATTTGGCCGATATAGAACGTGGATTTGACAATAGTCGAAGATTTCACAAATAGTATGAAATTTAGTCAATTGTCTGAATTTAAGTTTTTTTTTTAATCTTTATTAATTAAAAGGAGTTTTGTCATACAATGACTATGTCACTCCCGTAACTAAATACAAATGTAATTAAGGTTTATATTTATCATTACATTACCTTTTTATAAAGATGCAACATCACCTTAGCTTCATCGGAAAACGGTGAAGATAAGGAACTGTTGCAAATACGAACATTAAATATGTCGTCCTGTATCAAATCTCTTCTTTGAGCTTCGTTGCGAACACATTCCATCAGCACATGATGGATATCTTCTACCACTCCACATTCTAAGCAATTTGGTGCTTCGGTGATACCCACCAGATATTTGAATTTGTTCGATGGGATGTGACCGGAACGAAGTCTCATCATAAGTACACAATCTAAACTATTTAATTTAAGATTTTCGAACCATGAGCAACGTGGTGGCAGACTTTGAATTGTTTTATACCATACACCTTTTGTAAGCGAGCGTTCGTCGAAATATTCATTCCAGATTTGTCTACAATCTACTTTTATTCCGCTTAACAATTCATTAGACAGTGGCAAGCAATGGTATGGAAAACCGTCAGATATCGCTTCTCTAGCTGCTCTGTCTGCTGCCTCATTGCCCAAGATACCTACATTTGAAGGGATCCACTGAATCACAATTTCTTTACCAAACGTACGCATTTTACAGATGGTATCTAATATTTTGAAGGCTATCGGGTGTCGTCGAAAAGTCGAGGGTAACCGAGCCAAATGATACAAGGCACTTTTTGAATCTGATAAAATCACAAACTTATTAAAATCTCGTGCTGACAAATATGCCAGAGCTTCAGGAATCGCAATCAATTCACAATGCATTATTGATATCATATTACATTGAATACTAAATTTTACATAAATGTCCATCTGTGGATCGAAGAAAGCTGATCCACATTTGTTCTCATCTTTTGACCCATCAGTATAGACTTTGTAGACATATTTACTAAGGATATATTCAGAACATAAGTTTCTCAAATCTACTGTATTAAAATGCCTCTTTACAGTTTCTACGCCGTCAACTGTAGTAACTATCGTGTTAGACAGATCATAGCTACTAACCCACGCACTAAGTGAATACATAGGGAAGTTTACATCAGAGTGCACCGGAGTGCTACCGAATATTCTATGGGTCTCTATAAGTAGCGGTATTTTCTTTCTTCTCCAATAAGCATATTCACAGATGTTACTTAAGCTTTCCAATACCCGTATTGTTAAATTACCGGCTATATTCTTTGATCTAAGCCAGAATTTGGCAGCCAGATATCTTCTACGGATGAATAACGGTGGGAGGCCTAACTCACTCTCCATTACATGAATGGAAGTGGTTTTAACAAAGCCTCCCACTATTCTCATAGCTCGATTTTGAATATTATCAAGTTTATTCAAATGACATTTTGCGCTGTTGTCGTATAAAAAGCACCCATAATCCAACCTACTGATGGATACCCCATTTGGTTCCTGCCAATAATCTAAAAACGTTTAAGAAATTTAAAGTTTTATCTCTAACTTCATTGATATGTTTTACCCATCTTAAATTATTGTCAAATCGTATCCCTAGATATTTGACATGGTCCACTTGAGGTATTCTATAATTATTTACAGTCAATTGTGCCCTTCATCGATTTGTAAGTCTATGTTGTCCTTTAGTGAAAACACAAACCTTAGTTTTTCGATGAGAGATATTTAAACCAATTTCTTCGATCATAAGATTCAGTGAATTTGTTTCCGTTTGTTTGAATTTAAGTTTAAATAGAAATCGGGTTTTAACCATAAATAATAAAATTAAAAAAAAAAGAAAGTGAATAACTTAAAGTTTAAAAAAAATAGTACAAGATGTACAATATGGGAACAGAAACTACGAGTATGTAGACTTACTAAATGAATTCATTTTCTTAAGCACTCCACACACGAGCCCTGAAATCAGAAGAAATGACGTAAAGTGAGTAGTGGGAAGGAGCCTGCATCGCACCATATGATTGGTGATTTATGATGCGATGCAGGGTCCTCCCCACTAGTTTTACGTAATTTCCTCTGATTTTAGGGCTCGTGCGTGAAGGGCTTTATTCCTTCCTCTTGATAATATTAGTTTAGATAATAATAATAAAGGTACATCTACATCAAAATTACACTTAATAAGTATAATGAAATAAGAAATAACAATTAAACAACAAAACAGAACCATTCTTAGATAAAATATAGGTAAATGTAACCTCTTTGGAACTATCTTACTAAGTTTAAACAATAAACAAACCATATGCAATGATGGCAGTTGACAATTACATTCTTTTTGACATTGAGGACTTCAGACCGTACAACTAAATCATTGTTTTATTTCTGTTATCTGAATTTGTACTTGTAATTATTTAAAGAATTTATAAGAAATTACTCTTTATAATAAACTAAACCTACGAGTTTAAGGCCCCGTTACTGGGTAAGTTGTGCATTATAAATATATTATTGTTTCATTAGGCAAATAAGTTAGAATGCTACCATCACAGATTACTGAAACAAAAGGCAGATGGAACGCGCGGAACACAGATCCTGAGATCCACAAAGCAAATACAAAACGCCAAAGCAAATACAAACTCCAGTCAGTACGAAACGGACTTCCGTCTCGTACGGGAGTCCCGTGTGATTTTGTTTTGTTTTAAATTATGCTGTCTTATGTCTTCAAACATTGCAAGCATTGTTCCCAAAATAAGAAAAGGAAAGAGGAATATCATTTCAGAGGAAAGTTTGAAAAATATTTTTACTGATATTTAAATAATTTAGGCGATTTCATTTCCATTGATGAATAGGAACACAACATCTCAACGAAAATAGGTTAGTGTGGCTATTCTAAATTAAAATTATTTTAATTTATAACGTTTCATAACAACTATAGTTTTCATCAACACTATTAGTCTTTAAAAAACGTTACTCATTTGAGGTCCCTGTCCCAACAAACTTAGTTTTGGTTCTCAGGGTAGATGTGAGTCTGCTATTCATTCTGTCTTGACTTTTTTTTGTCCGAAATTGGGAGAGGGCTGATAAAAGTGGACGTCAAAAACGCCTTTAATTTCGTTGGTTGTCCGAAGAATAAAATTCCTGACCTCTACAATTTTCTTTGGCAATGTTATGGCGGACCCATAACATTGCCAATACATTGCGAATACATTTTAATAGTCCAGGAGTGATCCATGGTCTAATAATATTATTTCGATTAGACTTTTTTATGGGTTTAGTATGTAATTTAATGACGTCTGAGATATTTTTTATGAAGGAATTCATGGCAACATTTGCATCGTGCAAAGCATAGATGTAAGTGAAGTCTGTATTTTGTAGCTCAGTAATCACTGCACGATGATCGGTTTTACTTTGAGAGAGTGCTCGTTTTTTATTTTCTGTTTGGTGGACACAACACAGCAAAGTAGCTGAGTGATCAGTCACTGTATTTGGCAACACAAACGTACCAGTACTACTTTTTGTTCGAAGGATTACATGGTCCAGGCAACTAGAATCTCGTGTTGGGTACAAATGAGCTGGCAACATACCGTGTGAAGCAACCATATTTAAATAGGTATCTGAAAATTTATTATTATGATTGTTGCTATTTCGTGATAAAATGTTTAAGTTTATATCTCCGATGACAGATACAGTTCGATAACTGGAAAGGTTAGTAAGTAGTGTGTTTAGGCTGTTTATAAAGGGGTCCAAATTGGACTCTGATGGAGAACGATAAATTGCTACTATCGCAATATTATTTTGATATGTAAGTAATAAACAGCTAGCATGAGCTAGAATGGGTTCAGTGATAATCCAGTTAATATTTGATTTAGTGTACACAACAACTCCGTCATTTTTATTTATAAAACCCGATCTATGGCTATCATATCCATCTAGAATGGGGGTTTGTGGGCAGGAACTTAGCCAACATTCCGAAAAAATCAGCACGTCACAATCAACGTTCATCCTATGCAGAAGTATCTGAACTTCGTCAATATTACGTCTAATGCTACGAATGTTTAAGTGGAATATTTTTATGGCACGAACTAGATGGTTTTCTTTAATTAGGTCGAGACATGATTCTGGATTGCACTGAAACGATTTTGATACGGACACTGAATCGAGTTCATTTACCATATCTTCCGGACTATCCATTAAGAATAGCGAGGTGTGTCGCAAACCTTAGTGTCCGTACCCAACTCGCTGGGGACTGGTTAGTATAAGGTAGTCGATGTCTTATGTAGGTTGAATGATCTGTTAATAACATTGCCAATCTATGATAACAATAACAGTGGTCTTGAACAATTAATATTTTTTTCAAATGTTTTATGTTAAAGTAATAAAAGTGAGACCGCATAATGGAGATGTGTGGATTTCGGTTTCTATTTGTTTTTACAGTGAATTTATAATAGCGTGAAAATGTTGTGTAAGTGAGTTGTGAAAGTGTATATGTGTGTGGGAGGTACATATAATATTTAACTACAATCAAAAAATACTTGATTACTAAAGTTAGAATATATAGATGATCAATTTTAGAATTATTTTCAGCGAGAAAAATAGCCAACAGAAAGGGGGAATCCGTATACAACTTGAGTTTAAATAGTCATTTTTCAATTTTAAGTTTTTCCAAATCTCGTTCACTATTTATACGCACCATGGGGCACTTGTCTTTTTCACGTAGATACACCTTCCCGTTGGAGACCCAGCAGTAGGAATAACGATGTAATTTTGCGAATTCCTTCGATAAATAAAGTAATTTTTTGACTTTGTTTGTTAATGCTTCAGAAATATAAACATCCGTTTTTGGACAGTTTAGTTGGAGGTGAGAAGTGTTGAGCTTATTTCCTGGGTGCTTTTTATTATAATCTTTGATGGCATTTAAAAAAGATTCTTTCACAATGACACTGGTAAATTCCGCAATTATAGGTTTAGGGACTCCAGGCTTGGTATATGTCCGAAAAACATTCTTAAAATCAGTAGGACGTAGATTATAATTCATTGCTTGGGCAGTTTTAGTTATTAGATTGACGAGATAGTCTTTGGATTCAGGCTTGTCTTGGAATGTAGGGACATTTCGAACTTCAATGCAAGACGCTCTGGTATTGTGTAGGAGTCGTTCAATTTCATTTTCAAGAATTTGTGTACGAGCAGCCAGCGTATCTTTTCTTTGTGCAAGTTGTCATATTTTACTTTTAAATCATCATACTGTGCAGAGATAAACGAAAACGACTCTTTCATTTGAGAACAGTTTTCTTTGAACTCTTCAATTATAGCTTGTAAAGCCGTGAACTTATCTTCCTGTATCTTCTGCCAATTATCAAACATTTTTCGCATTTCTGATAAGCATGATTCAAAATCGGTGTCATCTCGCTTTCGCTTTCCGCGTGCAACTTTTAATAAGACTTTGTCCTCGGAATCACTTAGGGATGTCAGATTCGTCAGCGATGTGGAAGGCTTCTTTGAAGATGCTTTAGATCCCGATGGAGATCGCAGGAGAGACATTTTGATTGTCCGTAAAAAAGAGGGTAGACACACGGCAACAAAAGATTCGGTAAACACGTCCGTTCGCTATCGAGGTCCAAACGGAAGGGGGGGGGGGAAAATTAAATAGTCCTACTTTATGACTTTCAATGTGAAATTTGTCTTCTTAAACATTGTTCTGGTAAAGCTCGTTCTTCGAGAAGTTTATTTAATAAAATTTATATGGTTCTAAATCAGCAATATATATTCCTTCCAAAGTCTACTCAGAGCTACGGAGATAAGCTCCTTCGCAAAGTTCTTTTTTCCCATATCTACAACAGCTCTATAAAACATTGTACCTTGGTACTTATAAACAGTTACAGCCCAACATAAAATTAGTGGTTGCATTCGTCGCTCAACATCACCATACACTCTGGTAGCTTGGAATATAGCACATAAAGGTGGGATAGAAACTAAAGCATTGGCACCTTTTAATGTGCTACCTATTGTTTTGTCATTAAATTTTATAAGAACAGCGTCTGGCATTTCACCTTCTCTCAACTGATCCTTACGCAACGCTGGTCATTTCAATATTTTCACCACACCTATAACAACATCCACAAGTTCATCTGAAACAGCTATATTTCGTCTTAGCATAACTCGAGATTCGATAGCTAAAAGTATAATAGCCGGTGGAGGACCGCCACAGTTGCTAACGTTGCTGGGAATAACATTATCCGGAAGTTTTGTTTTCTTCCGTAAGTTACTTCGTCACGTAATACGCCTATCATATGTATCTTCTACATTCGGTTTAAAAGTGCTTTGACAACTGTCATTTTTATATTGTAGTCGTCAATCTGTTCAACCGTGGGATAAATGCAAACTACGGCACCATCTGCGAAATCCCCCGTTAGTAGAATTCTTCGTCTCACAATAATAGATCTAATTCATCAGTTGTCAGCTCTCCAAATCGTAAATGGTTGAGAAGATCTTTAAATTGATGACCATTTTGTTCCGCAGGTTTATAGAGGTAGTTTATTCGTTCAATGAAATTGATGCCATAAATGTATCTCTGTTGAAGACCAAGCGTGTTGATTGAAGCACCAATTGCCTTTTACGAGTGGTAACTACATTTTATCACCAAATCCTACTATTTGAACCTCCGAATATGAGATCGTTGTATTTAAATTCCTACAACCTTAAATAAATCATCCGAAGGTTTTCGTACGATACCATTGATATTTCGTCGATAATTAACCAACGAATGTGGTGCCATTTTATTCTTTGCAGCTCCAATTTGTGTCCAGTCATGCGAGCATATTTTCGAGAATTTACTTTGTAATAGGAATATGGAAAACTGCGCGTATGGTTTTACCAAATATTTGTCGAGCGGCTACACTGGTCAAAGATGCTACTTTCACGAAAGTTGGTTTAACCAAAGAATCGACAGTAGGTGCATATCAACGCTTGAAATGCCAACCAAAACCACCAATTTCAAAACAAAAGACATACCGCTTCCGGCTCCACCAGTAATAAAAAACAAAAATTCTTCTTCATCTCCATTTAGATCCTTTTGAATAACTTGTGTCATTTTGTGGATTAATTGTTTTGCTGGACGTTCAACTTACGTATACATACTTCGGAAAAATACATCATCTGTCATCACCGCGCGTTGGCCGATATTATCGCAGTAGTCATCACAATCATTTGCACAACTATATTTTCGTCAACACACAACCGATTCATCCATGAACAGCATTCAATGCGGCTGCTTGAGCGAGAGCTTGTTTTATAAATTGCTCTGAATGAGCAAATTCTTTAGAGCATATGTCGTTCAGCAGTGGTCTCAGCTCGCTCTGTCGTCTTATGAACTATTTCTCTGCAGATTCTCCTTCTAATAAGACTTCATTCTCATTTTGGAATGAAATATGGTAAACAAGCACATTATAATAAGGACAGAAATGCGGCCGTGGTGAAGGCTCTTCTGGGCCGGGAGGCTCCTGGCTTAAGTAAAAGACGATATCGAGTCAATTACTATCGTAATCCCAACCGGTAGTGATCGGCTCAACAGACGAAATCCGAATGACTAGTACTAGGCTTAGGTTCACAATGTTCACAACACCCCCCTGTTTTTCCTTTCTTCTCCTAATCCAAGAAATATGTAAAAAAGAATGTAATTGTAATAACAAAGGTCACGGACCCTGGAGTCTGTGGAGTAAATAAAATTATAAAAAAGCACATTATAATAAAACGCATCTTTGTCACTGTTCAGAGTATAATGCCGTTGGTTTGTTGCGGATCCGTTTTCGTGAGTAATCTATTTATTTAATGTAACTTAATGGTACGTTTTCAACGAGTCTCATCTTTATATCACCGTCATCATTAGCCCATGATGAAGAAGGCCTGTCCCATAACATCTAGGCTTATATTTTCTAATTCATCAGGCCTCATGTAATGGTCGAAGAAATAGTTGTTAATTGCTGTTTTATCTCCACCAAAAACCAGCAGTTTAAAACGTTCTTCTGGCTTACAGCTGCTCACAAATACTGCTTTGTCACTACTCATTTTAAGTGAAAGATGACGTAAACGGTATGTAACATTCTGGAGTACTGACCAATTTTTGTGAAACGTAACTATTGAAACGGGAAACAATTGATTCCATACGGTACCACCGCTCCTCTTTGCTTACTTCCCGAACTACTTCTTCTAGGTCATGTGCTTCACGTGTTGTTAGCTTACTTTGCAACATAATATGCGACACCTGTAACGTTTCCACATGGTTGTATGCCCATTTTCCTCTCCCAAAGAGAAAGTAATTCAAGATGATAGTTATTAATAATGGTCACAGAAAGAGTTATCTTTAAAATACAAAATCGGCCATTATTGGAGTGAGTTTCATTGGGACCGAAACACATTATGACGTTTGATACTTCCCTAGGGAATCCAAATCTACAGCAACTGTCATTTTGGTCTTTGCGGCTAACCGTGTGTTTGTGGACAGAATGGGTACTTCCCCATTTTTTGGATTTCATATTTCATTAATCATATTTTGGAATTCAATTCTATCGTTACCAATAATGATGAACATAACATCCTAAGTAATTATGATTATATTTTAAATTATATTGTTGAGATAGTGTCATAGCTGGCTCCGCAGTTTATGTGATGGGTCCCAAACTAGGCTTAACCCTACATTTTGAGGTAAATGACACGAGAGTATTTACTCGTAGAGTACATTGGCGTGTTACTATTACAGGATACTTCTGCACTAAAGTCATAGTTCTGAGAACGACAAGGTTTCAACGTCACACACGATCGCGGCTGACAGCGATGGGTAAAGTTTAAGTCATCTCCGTTCAATTTAAATCATTACATGACAAAGTCATAAACCAAGTAAACGCTCCAAGACTTCTAACCATAGCAATCAATTCTGAACAACACTGCTTTCAATAAGACGCAAAACCTCTTATGTTTCTTCTGATTAAGTGCATGCTCTCCACTAGTCTTGTTGGTGTTCGATTTTCGTAACTTTGTCGCATTTGACAGAATACAGAAACCCTGCATTTGGCAGGAAAGTGCTCTACAATAGAGAAAACAAAAAATGGGTAGTTATTTTTTGGAGTTGTTTTTCTGAGCCCATTATTTTTGCTTGAAAATAGTATAAAGCCGTGATTGAAATTTATCTTTCCTTTTCAAGCCTATTTTTCCCATCAGGAATTCAAAATAGAAAGACAGGGGGAGTGGTTTTACGGGTGATTTCTGTCAACTTCACATCAGTATCTATAATACTATTACCATTAACAGAAATAATGTTACTAAAATCAGGCATACATTCGTCAATAGTGTGAAGGATGCTGATGGTATATCAGGTCTCTGTGTCATAAGTATTGCTTTAGCTACAATATAAATATAGCTAAAATAGCTTACAACTTTTCTACACTGTTGAATAGAATGTAGCAAGTTGTTTATACCCCTTGATAGAATTTTACACCCTTTCGCACCGCGGGCATGGGAATCGAATAATCAGTATGAAGGCATTTACGATTCATTTCTGTAATGAACTGCAACTGAAATAGAACTGTAAGTTAAAATACCAGCTTTGTAAGCAGTTCCCTCGAAAAATTATAGTAAAGCATTTTTTACGTTTGGAAAACTTTCGCTACTGTTGTCATTCTCGATATGATCATTAAATGCTGGTTCACAACTAATACGAATGTTAACGAGTCACCTTTAAAAATAATTTCTGGAAGCACATCCCGTCACAGCTTAGTGCTCACGATTTATTTCGCGATCGTTTGGGTTCATTCGAGAAATAATACATTCACGATTATAGGTATGTTTCAAGATAATATTATAACCAATGTCACTTCTGTTAACCATGTATGTGGATTAAAGGAAAGGAAAGGCGGTGAAAGAATTGCTGCTATAGCTGTTCATTGATTACCACGTGATTCTGGGCTAAACCTTTCATTTGCTTGATGAAAAGATCCTTGCGTAATAGCCACATTTTCGTCTATGTACATATTTAATTTTGTTGTTGGTTTTGGTTGTATGTTTACAACCAGGTTTTGGTTGTATGTGTGTTCCTCAGTAATTTGTGTTGTAGCAGAATGATCTATTATGTTAGAAAATTACGAGCGCACATATTTGTGTAGCGCATTGTTAGACAAAAACCATTGCAATGCTGTTTTTAATTTCGCCACATCGATTTGAAATTAATTATCTTGACCGTTGTAATTTTTTTAGGTTTCCTGTAACTAGGTATAGGTATTCCAGCTTGCTGTGGTTGAGATGGAAGTTTCTAACCAATTTGATTATATCTTTAGCAAAAAGAACAACTTACTCTTAGACCAATATCGATTGAACCAAACCGAATAATTTGTAAAAACGGGACAATTCTTATCAATTGTTATTTCATTTTCTGGCAAAAAAGCTATCTCTTCAGGAATGTTTGAAACTGGCGTTTTGTTTCAAAACATTTTTTTAATTTTGTTGGAACAACGACAATATTTTACCTTAATCAATTAATTCAGCAGGAAATAAATTGACAAGACTGGCCGTTGGTAATCTTACTCGCTGCTGGGGATATATAATTTATTTACAAATGTTGCACGCATTCTTTGCATTTAGTGCCAGTGCTCTGATATCGGGCACGCGTATTAATTAAACGAATCGGTCTTTCTTCTAGTGTTTTACTAAGAAGAAGTTGAGCGGATTGGTGTCTAGAGATGATGAGCGATGTTTGCGCTGCTCATCGGTTTCGGTGGTCAATTGTTCGTAGATAAACGACAAACGATGTTCACGCTGCTCATCTGCTTCGTTTGCACTTATGGAGTAATAAATGATGCTTGCGCTGGTTTATTTAATAAAATTTTCACGGTTTTAAATCAGAAAGATAAATACCTTCCAAAGTCTAATCAGATCTACGGAGATTCGCCTCTTCGCAAAATTCTTTTTTCCAAAATCTACAACAGATCTTTTAAGCGTGTACCCTGTAACTTATAAACAGTTACAACCCAACATAAAATTTGTGGTTGCATTCGACACTCAACATCACCATACACTCTGGTAGCTTGGAATATAGCACGTAAAGCTGGGATGGAAACTAAAACATTGGCATCAAAGAGTTTATATATACTACGTATAGAGTTGGCACAAACGCTTTACACCGAAAGGACGGGTAGCATCTTTTGTGCATTGTCGCTTTTGTAGAAGTGTCATGCTTTTGTCACTCACTTTTGGCACATCACTCTGTTGCCATAAAAAGTATGCACGTCCATCTGCTTACGATTTACACAAAATAATCGTGCGAAAAATCTTATTCTATACGTGGTACATGTAAACTCTTTGATTGACATCTTTTAATGTGCTACCTAATGTTTCGTCCTCAAATTTAATGAGAACAGCGTCTGGCATTTCACTTTCTCCCCTACGAAACGCTCACCATTTCAATCTTTTTACCACACCCATATAACCTCATCCACAAGTTCATCTGAAACATTATTTTGTCGTAGCATAACTTGAAATTCAATAGGTAAAAGTATATTAGTCGGTGGGAGACTGCCACAGTTGCTAACGTCCCGTTGCTGGGAATAACATTATCCGGAAGTTTTCTTCCGTAAGTAACTGCCTTACGTGATTTGTCTGTCGTATGTATCTTGTAAATTTGGTTTAAAACTGCATTGACAACTATCATTTTTAAATTGTATTTGTCAATCTGTTTAACAGTGGTATAAATGCAAACTATGGCACCATCTGCAAAATTCGCCGTTAGTGGAATCCTATGTCTTTCACACAATCGATCTAATTCTTCAGTTGTCAGCTCTTCAAATCGTAAATGGTTGAGAAGAAATTAATGCCATAAATTTATATCTGTTGAAGACCAAGCTTGTTGTATGAAACACAAATTGCCTTTTACGAGTGGTAACTGCATTTTATCACCAAAGGCCAATATTTTTACCTCAGAATATGGGCTCGTTTTTTTTAATTCCTGCAACCTTAAATAAATCATCCGAAGGTTTTCGTACGATAACCATTGATATTTTGTCGATAATTAACCAATGAATGTGGCGCCATTTTCTTCTTTTCAACTCCAATTTGTGTCCAGTCGTGCGAGTTTATCATCGCAAACTTTCTTTTTAATAGGCAAATATAAAACTGCGCGTAGGGTTTTACCATATAAATACTTGTCGAGCAGTTACACCGGTCAAAGACGCTACTCCCACGAAAGGTGGTTTAACCAAAGAATCAACAGCAGGTAGTAACCAAAACCACCAATTTCAAAACAAAAGACGTACTGCTTCCGGCTCTACCAGTAATAAAAACAAAAAAATCTTCTTTATCTCCATTTAGTTCGTCTTGAATAACTTGTGTAATTTTGTGGAATTAATTGTTCTGCTGGACGTTCAACTCACGTATACTTCGGAAAAAACGTATGCATCACCTGTCATCACCGCGCGTTGACCGATATTATCGCAGTAACCATCACAACCATTTATACAACTATATTTTCGTCAGCACACACAACCGATTCATTCCTGAACAGTATTCAATGCGGGTGCTTAAGCGTGTGCTTGTTATATAACTTGCTCTGCATGAGCACATTCTTTAGAGCTGTTGTCGTTCAGCAGTGGTCTCAGTTCGCTCTGTCATCTTAAGATATATTTCTCTGCAGATTTTCCTTCTAATAAGAGTTCATTTTCATATTGGAATGAAATATGGCAAACAAGCACATCATAATAAAACGCATCTTTGACACTGTTCAGAGTATATTACCGCTGACTTGTTGCGGATCTCGTGACAATGAGATATCTCTAAATTCAATGTACGTTTTCAACGAGTCTCATCTCTATATCACCGTCATCATTAGCTCATGATGAAGAAGACTAGTCCTATAACGGACGGACGACAAATTTAGCTAGGCTTATATTTTCTAATTCATCAGGCCTCAACATGTAAAAACGAAGAAATTGTTGTCAATTGTTGTTTTATCTTCATCAAAATCCAGCAGCCAAAAAAGTTCTTCTGGCTTATGGCTTTTCTCAAATACTGCTTTTTGGCTACTCATTTTATCATAAACGGTAACGCTCAGGAGTAGTGACCAATCTTTGTGAAAACTTAACCATTGAAACGGGAAACAATTGATTCCATACGGTACCACTGTTCCTCGTTGATTATGAAAATGCTTCCCGAACTACTTCTCCTGGGTCACGTGGTTCATTTGTTAGAATGCTTTGCAACATAATATGCGACATCTGTAACGTTTCCCCATGGTTGTATGCCCATTTTCCTCAGTAATGTAAGATTTTAAGTAATTCAAGATAATAGTTATTTATCATAGTCACAGAAAGAGTTCTCTTTAAAACACAAAATCGGCCGTTATTGGAGCTAGTTGCAGCGGGACCTAAACACATTACGACGTTTGGTACTGCCCTAGGGAATCCAAATCTACAGCAACTGACATTTCGGTCTTTGTGGTAGAACCTCTTATGTTTCTTCGGGTAAAGTGCATTTTCTCCACTAGTCTGTCGGTGTTCGATTTTTGCAGAAACCCTGGATTTAGCACGAAAGTACCATACAATAAAGAAAGCAAAAAATGGGTAGTCATTTTTCTGAAGTTGTTTTTCTGAGCCCATTATTTTTGTTTGAAAATAGTCTGAAGCCGTGATTGAAATTTATCTTCCCTCTCCGAACCCATTTTTCCCCAGGAAACAAAAATACAAAGACAGTTTCTCCATTGTTCGCTCTCGCTCTAAATTTAATGGGGAGCAGTTTACGGGTGGTTTCTGCCAACTTTTCAGCAGTACCTGTAATATTATTATCATTACTAGAAACTATGTTACTATAATCAGGAAAACCTGCGTCAATAGTGTGAAGCATACTGAAGGTATATACATATCAGGTCTCAGTTTCATAAGTATTGCTTTGACGCAGGGGCAAGATTGGGTTCAAAGGATTGGGTGGGATGACCAGTATGATCATGAATACTTCGAAACAGATTATTAATAGGCAGCTGTTGGTCTGGCTGATTATCGAACTGTTCTATTTCTAGATACGAGAACATTATATGAGCCAATGAAGACACATTTAACATTATAAAATTAGTTTGTTAGAAATAAGTATATGAATTTCGTTTCAAAATAGCTTACAACTTTTCTACACTGTCGTATCGAATGCAGCAAGCTATACCCCTTGATAGATTTTTTACACCCTTCGCACCGCGGGCATGGGAATCGAATAATCAGTAAGACGGCTTTTCCAATTTATTTTGTAATGAATTGCAACTGAAATAGAATTACAAGTTAAAATACCAGCTTTGTTAGCAGTTCCCTCAAAAATATATAGCAAAGCATTTTTACGTTTTGGAAACCTTCGCTACTGTTGTCATTCTCGATATGATCATTAATTGCTGGTTCACAATTAATTTGATTATTAACGGGTCACCTTTCAAAAATGATTTGTGGAAGTCATATCCCGTCACAGCTCAGTACTCACAATTTATTTCGCTATCGTTTGGGTTAATTCGAGAAATAATACACTCACGATAATAGTTATCTTCCGAGATAATATTATAATCAATGTCACTTCTATTTACCATGTATTTGGATTTAAGGAAAGAAAAAGCGGTGCAAGAATTGCTGCTATAGCTGTTCATTGATTACCACTAAATTCTGGGCTAAACGTTTTATTTGCTTAATGAAAAGATCCTTGCATTATTATGCACATTTTTGTAAATGGACATATGTAATTACCTGGACTGTATTGTTGTTGGCTCTGGTTGTATGTTTACAGGTTTCTCAGTAGTTTGTGTTATAGCAGAAAGATCTATTATGTTAGAAAATTACATAGTGCACATTTTTGTGTAGCGCATTATTAGCCAAAAACCATTGCAATGCTTGTTTTAATTTTACCACATCAATTTGAAATTATCTTGGCCGTTGTAAATTTTCTAGGTTTTCTGTAACTATAAGTATTCCAGCTTGCTGTGGTTGAAGTGGAAATTTTTAGCCAATTTGATTATATCTTTAGCAAAATCGAATTATTTATAAAAAATGGGACAATTCTTATTAATTATTTTTTCACTTTCTGGTAAACAAGCTTCAGAAATATCTGAAACTATCGTTTTGTTCCAAAACGCTTGAAAAGGAATTTTTCTTTTTCAACTATTGTTGGAACATCGAGAACAGGTCACAATGTTACCTAAATCAATTAATTCAGGATGAAGTAAATTAACGAGATTGGCCGTTGGTAATATTAGTTACTGCTTGGGATTTAATATAATTTCTTTGCAAATGTTGCAAGAATTCTTTGTATTTAGTGACAATGCTCTGATATCGGCCACACATATTATTTAAACAAACCAATATTTCTTCTCCTGTTTCACTAAGAAGAACTTGAGCGGATTGGTGTGTAGAGATGATAAGCGATGTTCGCGGTGCTCACCCGTTTCTTTTTCTTATCGTTCATGGATAAGCGACAAACGATGTTCACGCTGCTCACCCGTTTCTTTTACAAATCATTCATGGATAAGCGATAAACGATACTCACGCTGCTCGCCCGTTTGTTTTTCTTATCGTTCAGAGATAAGCGGCAGACGATGTTCACGCTGTTCACTTGTTTCTTTTTCTTATCGTTCATGGATAAGCGACAAACGATTCTCACGCTGCTCACCCGTTTCTTTTTCTAATCGTTCATGGATAAGCAACAAACGATGCTCGCGCTGCTCATCCGTTTCTTTTTCTTATCGTTCATGGATAAGCGACAAACGATGTTCACGCTGCTCACCCGTTTGTTTTTCTTATCGTTCAGAGATAGAGCGACAAACGATGTTCACGCTGTTCACTTGTTTCTTTTTCTTATCGTTCATGGATAAGCGGCAAACGATTCTCACGCTGCTCACCCGTTTCTTTTTCTAATTGTTCATGGATAAGCAACAAACGATGCTCGCGCTGCTCATCCGTTTCTTTTTCTTATCGTTCGTGGATAAGAGATAAACGGTGTTCACGCTGCTCACCTGTTTAATTTTTATCGTTCATGGATAAGCAACAAACGACGCTCGCGTTGCTTACCCGTTTCTTTTTCTTATCGTTCATGGAAAAGCAATAAACGATACTTACGCTGCGCATAGTTTTATTTTTCTAAACGCGCATAGATAAGTGATAAACGATACTCGAACTGCTCATCCGTTTTATTCCCTAATCGTGCATGAATAAGCAACAAAAGATGTTCACGCTGCTCACGCATTTCTTTTACAAATCATTTATGGATAAGCAATAAACGATGCTTACGCTGTTCACCCGTTTCTTTTTTTAATCGTTCATGGATAAGCAACAAACGACGCTCGTGCTGCTCACTTTTTTATTTTTCTTATCGTTCATGGATAAGCGACAAACGATGTTCACGCTGCTCACCCGTTTTATGCCCTAATCGTTCATGGATAAGCGATAAGCGATGCTCACGCTGCTCACCCGTTTCGTATTTTAATCGTTCATGGATAAGCAACAAACGACGCTCGCGCTGCTCACCCATTTCTTTTTTTAATCGTTCATGGATAAGCAACAAACGATGCTCGCGCTGCTCACCTTTTTATTTTTCTTATCGTTCATGGATAAGCGACAAACGATGTTCACGCTGCTCACCCGTTTCATTTCCTAATCGTTCATGGATAAGCGACAAACGATGCTTAGGCTGCTCACCCGTTTTGTTTGCTATTTGCTCATTGAGCGACAAACGGTGCTTTTGCTGCTCATCCGTTTCGCTTGCTATTCGCTCATGGATAAACGACAAAGATACTCACGCTGCTCGCCCATTTCTTTTTTAATAGCTCATGTATAAGCGATAAACGATGCTCACGCTGCTCACCCGTTTCTTTTTTTAATCGTTCATGGAGAAGCGATAAATGATGCTCACGCTGCTCATCCGTTTCTTCCGTTCCGTTTCCATGCCATTTATTCGTTTATCCGTTTCGTTTGTTATAAATTCATGGATAAACGACATTAAACAAGTTGTAAAGAGTAACAGTATCACATGATAGGTATAATTTTATATACTGGCAATTGGTAACCTGTGGATCTCAAATTGACAAATATGTAACGAAGACAGAGAATCGTGCTTTTTTTTTAATACTATACACGAATGCTTTGTTTGTAATTCTTTTATTGTTATTATTATTTATAAATGTTTCATTTATTACTATTTTTCGTATTGTAATTATAATAAGTGTTTATTTTATTACCTGTTGTTGTGTTATTTATTTTGTTAGTTGGTTTGTTAATGGTAATAATATAATTTTGGCCAGGATTTGTAATTAACTGCAGTAAAAAAACTGGCAGTTATAGGAACTTGCCGATAAAAGTGAAAACTTATAAATTCAGAATGTGATAGTTTACTTTGGAAACTACTGAAACCGGAACGCCAAACCGGAGGGCGTAGCAATGAGTATGGCCAATTAGATTATAGCATTTTTAGATGCCCAATGACCATGTTCCCGAGTTTACTCGAAGATTTTCTATCATTCTCAAGCGTGACGCTAGAATTTAATTTACATCACACGAAAAAACTGTCTGTGCTGCGCCAAAACAAGTTTTCACTTCAAAAATATCGTATCGTATCGTATACTTTTTAGTTTCCGTATAGTTTTGAAGATTTTTTTTATACTAAAAATCATGTAATGACGTGGTCTTATTTTTGCTCGCAAAGGGTTAAACTGTTGATTCCACAATCAATTTCTGCAGCAAAATGTCTTTGTACACAGTTAATACAACAAAAAATTGAAATCCGCTTAAATTAGACAAACATGTAGGTACTATGCGAGCAAGTAGCTTATATTATACACGTAAATAACAAATGTCATCATCATCATCATCAGCCGCAAGACTTCCACTGCTGAACATAGACCTCCATCCTAGATTTCCACAACGAACGGTCCTGCGCAACCTGCAACCAGTGGTTTCTAGCGACCTTTGTGAGGTCATCTGTTCATCTAGTGGGAGGCCGTCCAACACTGCGTCTTCCGGTGCGTGGTCGCCACTCGAGAACCTTTTTTTTTCATCGGTTGTCAGTTCTGCGAACAATGTGGCCTGCCCATTGCCACTTCAGCTTGCTCAGCTTCAGCTTTACTCTTTGAGCTATGTTGGCCACTTTCGTTCATTTGCGAATATCCTCATTACGGATTCTGTCGTGCAAAGAGACTCCGAGCATAGCTCTCTCCATAGCTCGCTGTGTGACTTTGAGCTTCGTTATGAGGTCCACAGTGAAGGACCACGTCTCAGCTCCATAAGACATCACTGGCAACACGCACTGGTTAAAGACTTTCGTCTTTAGGCATTTTAGGCAGGACTCAAAGATGTGCCGAAGTTTCCCAAACGCTGCCCATCCGAGTTGGATCCTTCGCTGGACCTCTTTGTCGAAGTTGGATCTACTTAATTGGATTTTTTGACCCAGGTAGACGTATTCGTCAACAACTTTGAGCGTGGTATTCCCAACAATAACCGGTACAGGTGAGACATGAACATTTGACATGACCTTCGTCTTGTCCATATTCATCCGCAAACCTACCTGTTGCGATACTCTACTGAGGTTCCTGAGTATAGCACCGAGGTCCTACAGCAAATAACAAATATGTTTAGTTTAAATATACACGTGAGTGACATAGACACAATAATGGATCGTTTTATCCTTTATGTAAAGTCAATAAGCGTCTAAATCGTGCAAAGTTGCTACACTTAGAAACGTGTTCAGATCGTGTACGCTACAAAAACTAGCTACACTTATCATATCGCATATTTATTGCTCGTATAATATAACTTATATTACAACCATAACGTGTAATATAGCATATGATTATTATCTACAGCTTATTCTTTCAAAATACTTACATCAGTGCTTGCAATGATAACACCAATAATACCAATTCTTCTTCCGTCTCTTTCCACAACAATACTCGGTTGGTACAGGCCTTGTATCGTCGGTTCATCGTCATCAATAATGTTGGCTGTTACAACGGGTGAGTTCAAATGCTGCAAGTACGGTACTACGCCTTCGATACCGTTGTCAAACTCGTGATTTCCAAGAACCTGGAATGGTTATGATGATTAGTCAACATAAAATAGGTATTTGGAAGACAATTAGTCATTTCATAATAGATTATCTGTATCAGTAGTAATAAATTAAAAAAAAATAGTTTGATGCTATATTTTAATATTTCTTGAACCTATTTTTTCTATTTTTGACTTTGTTTTAATTTTCTTTTTATTGCTTATTTCGCAAATACACATTTTTGAAAAACTTGTAGTAACCGATGCACAGTTTATGAGTAGTTCAGGAGCCGATGGGTCAAACTTTCTAAACCAAATTGTATTGCGTCGCAATAAATTTTATTGTATTTTTATGTGTTTATTGGCTACTCAGATTATCTTTACTAAGGCGAAAGAGTTGTGCCATCCCAATTTTAATGCTACTGCTGCACCCCGCGGTCTCACCCGCGCAGTCCTCGATATTTTCCCGCAATAAAAAACCTAGGTACATATTATTCCATATTATAATCTATGTCCCAAATTTCAACTCAATTTGTTCATACGTTTCTACGTGATTGAGCAACAAACACCAAAATTTTCGCATGTATAATATTTGTAGGATAAGTTTACCTATTTTTTTAAGACCGAAAATACAAAAATGCAAAAAAGGTATGATTTTGCCAATTCAAATTAATGTCTTGAGCTACGCCGAGTAGCGTGATGTCTATGTTTTTTTACATGTGGAGTTATTTATAAAGGACGAGAGATCTTGAAGGTCTTTTTGTTTTGTGTCTTTTTTAGGGAAGATGAAATTGGTTTAACTTTTTTTTATTTTCATCGATGCAAACTGATGCTGCTGTAAACACTAGAATTGTATTTTATTTCCAGGTTTTATTCAAGTGCTAGGGATTCTGGAGAATATTTTGTGTGGTTATGAGGGATATATATATAATCAGCAAATTCTCGGAGATTTTATGATAATATGCAATAATATGGTAAACTCAGTTCAGTGTTGTAATGCCTGACTGTAAGGTTTGTTTCTTTTGTGCTTATTGTAGAAAAGTAATTATTGATCAAAAGTTTTTTATTGTAATTTTGGGACTGGTAGGATTTTATCCCATTAGATAGTTTTACTCGAAAATCTAAAAGCAATAAGAGCATTAACTATGTCTTGTACAGATTTTTTATTAAGTGTGGAAGAGATAAAAATTCCGTGTAATTGTTAATTAAGATTTAAATAAAAATTTAACGGAGTAGTTTTTTGCTTGTCTTTTGGTAGTTTCCTTACAACGCTCTACTTAGTTTTACTTAGTTGCAGTACATTTCTACAGATTTTAAAATTGATTTAAATTTAAATGACATTGCTTTTTAACCGACTTCAAACAAGGAGGGTCTTTATTCGGATGCATGTTTTATTTTTAAATTTATGTTACACGATAGCTCCGCTAATAATTGTGAATCGCTTTTGATGATCATTTTTCATTTATGATTCAAATACTTTAGAGATGGGCACACATAAACTTTATCGAAATCCGTGTGTCCGTTTTTAAAATATCAACAAAGAACTAAAATTTGCTTTTATTTATCTGGACGACGTATAGTAGGTAGCTTCTTATGACATTTAGTAGAGTATCTGAGTTCAGAGAACATAAAATTATGTTACTTTTATAGCACGTGTCTCTGCTGTAAATTCCATTGTTAGATATAGTATGTCCGGTCAATCGTAGATATTTGATTAATCAACGTATTGCAACAATAGTACAGCATGTTTTTGATCTTTTCAGATCTACATTTTAATAGACATAAATATAATACCAGCGGTAATGAGCATCTTTGTGTGAAACACGCCCCCCAATATTCCATCCATATGTATTTATTTTCAACTAGCTGAACCCGCTACTTTTCTTATTCTTCTTATTTTGCTTATTCGCGTAAGCAGATGTTACTGACTAATACATTAATTGGAAGTATCGTACGTCAAATATTTGGATAAGTAGTCATTGAAAACCCTTTGAGTTTGAGTGAATTTGTTTTCCACACAAAATTTATTTAATTTTATCATCTTTATTTTTTTCTTTTTAAACAAAATCAAACATTCTTAGTAAGGTTTCATAGTATCGAACATAGCCGCAAGTGTTAAGTTTTAGGATACATTATGAAAAGTCTGAAGCTAATGTGCATGATCTGATACCTACTTACCTATTTATTTTTATCCGCAAGCTGTTTTCTAGCTGTTACCCGCGACTTCGCCGGCGTAAAATTTTGAACGAAGCCTGTGTGGAATCAAAATAATTAAAATTTTGAGTTTTAATGATATTCAAGCAAGTTGAACACGTAAATCTAAGCCAAGTCCTAGTGAAATGTTAATGTATGAATTTAATTGTAGGTAACACAGAAAAAAATCAAGAACGAAAGAATCCAAATTCGGCATCATAATCCTTTTAGCACCAAAAACTTATTAGTACAATTTAGAATACCAGTAACGCCACCTAGTGATAAAAGAAAAAATACATACCACAATAGCAAAACATCGATTTAAATGGCATTTAGTGCTTTTAGATTTAAACTGACATTAGCGCCGTCTAATGAGAATATTATGTTGCTTGTTATTTTGATTGTGAACGCAAATCACCTATATTATCTACGCCAAAACGGGTGCATATATTTTTCATTTTTGGCTTTTACCTTACCATCACATCAAGTTCCTTACGAAAATATATGCTTATATTAATATGGAGTTAAATGAAATGTAGACTTATTAGCCCATGTGAAATTTTAGACTTTAAACTATATGTGTTTCGTATGTCAACCCATATCTTTGTGCCGTTTTGACGTAATATATATATTTGTTTCCTTAGGGCCCATGCTTCTTTTCAGGTTGATAGGTAATAAATACATAAATGTGGTATTTCAGACTATGAGTTATCTCTGTTTCAATTTTCTACCAAATTTGCTTAGTATTTCCTACGTCACAATAACCTATAAGTAACCGATTTGCTATTTCTGAGTTCAAACTACGTGTGTTTCGAATTCCATCCAAATATGTTCAGCCGTTCCAACGTTGTCCTGTAAATATTATGAATGTCACTGTTTGGATGTTTGTTACTTAATCATGGCGGAACGTATCAAGTGATCGGGTTGAAATTTGAAATAGAATTAGATTACAGTCTGGAAGAACACATAGGCTAAACATTGCCTATGTATAAGTACTCTATGTATTACCTATTCTATGGTATTACTTAAGCTAAACCCAGAATGTGTCTTTAATTTTAACTCGATACATTCAGCCGTTCCAACGTAAGTGAATAGTTAAAGCGTCTACCTGTGACGGGTACGTCATTATTAGTATCGAGCAAGAAACGGTAAAAAATCAAGTGTGTTGTATGCACCCATACAACACCTCTTCAATATTTATTTTATTTTTAGTATTTTTTGTTAAAGCGGCAATAGAAATACATCATCTGCGAAAATTTCAACTGTCTAGCTATCACCGTTCTTGAGATACAGCCTGGTGACAGACGGACGGACGGATAGCGAAGTCTCAGTAATAGGGTCCCGTTTTTACCCTTTGTGTACGGAACCCTAACAACGGTCTGCTTCGGTCACCGAAGCTTGTTGAACACTACCTTTAAATTTTAAACAGTATTTGGATTGAAATAATACGTTTTCTAATAAGTTACGGCTGGTCTAGTAAGTTACGGTTGACCTAGTCGGGAGTTGACACCGTGAAGAAACCGAAATCTACCTATAATCTAAGTTCTAAGTCATATGTCATCCACCAACCGACACTGGGCCAGCGTGGTGGATTATAGCCTTGTCTCTCTCCTTGCGAGAGAAGGCCCCGACGCCCAGCAGTGGGAGCATTTAATGGGTTGTTTATGCTGCTACTTATTAAGCTGATATGTTTTCTCCAAAATATCAAAAATCTACTTCAATGACAGGTAATTTAATTCTGTCATTCGACTAAATTTTATAAGAAGGTACAGATAAATCTAAGCTGATTTTAGTTTTTTGTTGATATTTGAAAAACTGCTTCCCTGTTTTCGATATCTAAGATCACCTCTGAAGTATTTTCTACCAAACCAAAAAAGGAATTATCAAAATCAACTAACAATTAGCGGCGTTATCGCGTAAAATAAAACCAAATAAAAAAACATGCAACCCGATTGAGAACATCCTCTTTGTTTGAAGTCGATTAGTGTATCTCTCTACTTAGTCTGTGATTATAACCGAATGATGTTTGTTTTTCCACACAAAAATATATCTTTGACAATTATTTTGTCATCCAAGACGACGCGACGCGATCACGTGGGCACTTTCTAGAATCTAGATATTCTGTGGATCGTCTGTGATACACAGAATACTTAGAAGTTAGTATGTACCGAATGCGCCGCGCGTGTCGTTATTATTTAATGTTTGTGTAATTTCCGAACCAACAGACCGATATTGTTCAAATTTTGACGGGACAATATAAAAAATGTGTTCTTTCTAACAAAAAAAGAATTAATAAAATTAAACAACGCAAACATGAGTTACAACCAAATACACATTCTGACTTTCACCCCCTCCCGCAAGAAAACCGATCAGTATTTGGGGATCAAAAGTAGCCTACAGCAATGTCCTTAGAATAAACTAAAATCATGCCAAGTTTCAGCTGAATTGAATCAGTAGTTTCGGCGTGATGCGTGATCCCTATACAGAAAGACAGACAGACAGACAGACAGACAGACATGAAAGAAAAAAAATGCAGATTCGCCATCAGTATCGAAAATAGAGTGCTCCAAAAAAAAATTTTTCAAAATATCTTCAATGTACAGAATTCGACCCGTTACAGTTTTATTATAAGTATAGATTATTATACTCTCCTTATTCTATTATATTGTTAATGTTTGGATGTTTTAACATTGTCTACAAAATGCCTTATTTATGATAATAAGTTTGGTTGTGCTCTCACAACAAAGAAAATTAAATGTTTGATTTTATCAAATGCCCGAAAGAATAAAAAATAAAGAAAAGGATCATTTATCTGTTGTTCTTTTATCAATCGGTAGGATAAAATCAAATCCTGAATTTTAACTACCTCAACGTTTTGATTCTGTTTCAAAAGCATAATGTTGCAAACTGGACCATAACGATATACCTATTGCAACATAAAGATAAAGTATCGTATATTCATTGTACATAGTCATTATTATGTAGTACTACCTAAACATTAATGTAATATTGTTGTGTACACGTAGTATTGAATATGGTGTACACGTTCTTTTAATTGTAAGAAAGGTTACAAGACAAAATGGTTTCAATTTTATTTAAAAAAAATTGGAATAACGATGATGACACATTTTATATAATTCGTCGCTTGAACCTGATTTTCACTATTTTTGGTGACGTGGAATTTTCAACGGAGATATTAAAGCAAATTAACTAAAAATCTAGATACGTTATATCTATTTCGGACCAAATCTCCTTTTAAGCAGGTTTCATAGTAACAACATGAAATAATCGCACAAATAAGGCAATAATTTTTAAATAAAACATTAATTTCACTTACATGAGCATCATGTGGTATCAAATTCATAAACTCCTGTGTAACATTCCACCTAAGAATGTTATACCATATGGTGCCTTGAAAACTATCACCTCCATTCAGTAGCAGCGATTGTGGCTCCGCCGCTAGCCGTTGACGCACCATAGTGGTGAGGCGAGCAAACCCGCCGATGCATGGAGCTAACTCGGGGTTACATATCGTTCCCCATGGACTGGTCTCTACAAATCTAATGAAAAAAAATTAACAATTTTTGAGTGTAATTTTCTTTGTTCATTACTTGGTTGAGGAGAATCTTAAAGGTTATCATAAATAAAGCACTAACGTTAATCACGCCTTAGTTCCTTACGTTATGGCCTTGACTCTCTTCTTGCTAGAGAATGCCCTAAGTCAATGCCAGGTGTGAGAACACATTTAGTTGGCTGTTTATGTAAGACATCGTATACATATAACACCTGACCGTGTTTTGTAAACGTTAAATGCTTTTGGGATAAACAAAACCCTGTAAGTTCGCATCACCGACACGCATGATAGTATTTTTGTAGCTAAGCGCGAGACGTATTGGGCAATACTTAAATATGGACATCTTTGATGATTCATACTAAAATTCTAAGTTACATGTTTTCACCTCTATTGCCAACGGCAAGCCTCTTGTAAATAGGTAAATTGGTAATCAACCCCGGAATTGATAAATAAAAACATTTAGGTTATATTATTTATCAGTTTTGCATACATGAAGTAAGCACCGGTGTGAAATCAATAAAATGCGTAAAATCGAAATCAAATACGGGTGCGATAAAACCGATAAGTACGTTGGTGGCAATAAACATAATATCACTTATCTCTCACTATTCGATCGAATATCAATCGTACATCAAGAATGTGATCTTTCAATTTGTTTTCGAGTACATCATGCAAATGTGTTTTCATGAAATATTTATGCACCCTTTTATTGATTCATGAACGTGGCACTTCAGCATCACTTTTTATTAATATTATTATCTAATACTAAATTTGTTTGCCCCATTGCAGAGCAAAGGACTCTATTTCTAGAGGTATATCAACTTGGACTATATACTGCAGATATAGGCTATAACTGCAGAGATTTTATAGAAATTGAATTTACAGTAACTTGTAGTGGTAGGACTCTTTGCAGAGTCTGCCTACGCTAGTACCACACCATTACCAGTGCGTTCTAAGCCAAGTAGTAGTGTTTAAAAAACGGTGTTCCGATTTGAAGAGCAATGTTTCTAGAGAAATTACAGAGAATAGAGATATAATCATCTAAAATCTCTGGGTGACGAGCGCCGTGCAGTCTTAGGTAGTGGTTTGGTATCTCTGACTCTGACTCTTCGTATTCTAATAGCTGCGTGACACTGTGTTGTTATGGCCAGGTTAGTTGTTTACCTTCAGGTACATGTACTGCGCGTCCTGTCACTCTGTATTATAAAATACACTATATTTTGATTGGTGTAATACGATATCGAGCAAATATTTTTGTGAGTTTATTTTAAAAACCGTAATGACCTATTATTGGCTGTAAGTACGCTCAATTTCAGAATTATGGTGTCGTAGGTTCAAATCTCACTTGCATCACCGAGTATTTTTTCAAGTGTAAACGTAAAACTTTCTCACTACACAAAGAAGTTTTCACTTTAAACATACATACCTTGCATGAAAATCGTTATAATGTAATATATTTAAGGCGTATCTATTATCCACATTTTGACCAAAGACCGAATTTGTCACCAAAACAACACATAACACAAAAATTACAGTAGAGCACATTATTTTAAAACACAGCACCAAAATTTAAGCGACTGGTTTTTACATACATACCTCAAAACTGATTGTAATTAACTTATAATTCAATGATAAGAATGTACCTGTACCTATTTAGATAGTCGTTATTATTAAATTTCAATCTGGTCATAAACGTAGAGATAAGTATGCAAAGGATTTTACCAATGACGTAGACATTGGACGTTGGAATTTCGTGTTTCTTAGATTACTAGCTTTTACCCGCGACTTTGTCCGCGCACACACAACACAAATGTATACTAAATCATTATATTAAATGTATTTTACACAAAATCGGTTCAGTGCTTAAGACGTTAAAGCGTAACAGACAGACAGAACTACTTTCATATTTATAATATTAGTGTGGATGACAATCAAGTGTCTAGTTGCTTCTTCTTCAGCAATGACAAACTTTCATCCCCCATTTATTCGTTACGAACTAAAACTTATTTGTTTCACGTCAAGTGTCTAGATACGAAGATACAAAGTTTCATGGTTTTATCTTCAACAATTGCGAATTTCCATATACACTGTCATCCCCCATTCCAACCCCTATTTCATCCCCGTAGAGTTTGATTTCACAAAATTGCTTGAGCAAACATTGATTTGCTTCACGTCAAGTAATAGTAATAGTAATTTATTTCATAACTAGATAATGTACATCAAAATTTAACAAATTATCACACATATTTGCTAATATATAATGTAACATAAAAAATCAAAAATTAAATGAAAAAACAATCAAAATACATGAAACGTTAACACTTTAGTTAATGAATTTATACAAATGTTAATAATTAGAATTTCTTGATTTATCTATAATTTACAATACGATTATGTTTCCAAAGGCATCTGAACTAGCTTGAAGCTGTATTTCAGGTACCTATGGCTTCTCCTATTTGTGCAATTTGCAAATATTAGCTTTACTTTGAATTATCATAAAATTAATTTCAATTAAATAACAATGCTGCAATCAAATCCAATAAAAAAAAACTAAAGAGAATGAAAAAAAAACACAATAAAGTACTTATACAAGAGAGGTGTATGTGTGTGGGCGTATGTAAGGGTATGTGTGCGAAGTATTAGTATCTAGATACGAAGTTCCATGGTTTTATCTTCAACGATTACGAACTTCCATAAAAACTGTTATCCCCCATTTTAACCCCTATTTCACCCCCGTAGAGTTTGAGAAAACAAAATTGCTAGAGCAAACATTGATTTGCTTTACGTCAAGTGTCTAGATATACGAAGTTTAGGTTTTAACTTACTTAATTACGAACTTTCATAAATACTTTCATGTTTCATTTCAGCCCGTTCAACTCTATTTTCGTAATAAAAAGTAGCCCATGTCCTTTCTTGAGATCTAGTCTATTTGTGTACCAAATTCGATTAAAATCGGTTACGTGGATTTTATGCATATAGCTTTGAAAATTACGGATGAATCTTCATACAACCGTCCATCCCTTCTTTCACCCTTTTAGGGGTTGAATTTTGCAAAATCTCGTCTTAAAAACGTAGGCACATGCTAAAAAACACCTCCATGCAAAATTTTAGGCTACTAACACTTGTAGTTTCTAAGATTTCGTGATGAGTGGCGAAAGCCACAGTATTTTATTAAGGTTTTTATGTGTCGTACTGTTCATAGTTTAACAGAATGATGCTGTTTTATGTTTAATGCTCCAATAACTAGGACAAACTTTGACTCCAACCACTTTATTTTTTTAAACTTATTAAAAATGTATGTTTATATTTGACCACTATCTCGCGTTATGCGGTCTACGATGGAGCATGCTAACCAAGAAAAACCCGATTATATCTTGAATTAAAAATACCAAGATTGTTATGATTGGAAAATACCTACACATCAGGCAATGCATTCCAGCTTAGACGTTGTAATATAAAAATGGAGAAACTCATTTACGCTTCGCCCGCTTTGGAAGAACGAGGCGGTATATGCCCGGCTCGACACCACGGAGAGTTAGTTCACCTACCGACTAAAGTCCTTTTTTTTATTTTTTTAACTTTAATAGGTTTACACTTGACCGCCATCTCGCCTGATGTTAAGCGACGATGCGGTCTACGATGCGAGCGTGTTTAAATTACATTACATTTAAATTACGTTAGCGGCAGCTGGAGGATCGAAAAAAAACCGAAATGTAAAATATAAATTTATTTAAAATATAAAATTACAATTAATTTCTATAACTAAAAAAGGGTGAGACCACTTCGATGTGGGAAAATGGAATGCTTATTCTAAATTAAAATTAGCGACAACTCGCCGCTTGCGCAATGCCGCATCAGCAAGAAGGTGTTCGCCTGGGAACCGGCGGATCTGCAACATCGGCGATATACTAGTAGCAGGGCTTCGTAATTCCTCCACCCTTAGAACGGCGACTATTTTAGCACGTTCAGTGAAAATGTTGCCGGGACGTTGCCAGGATCTTCTTCCTTCAGGATTATAGTCGGAGGCTGCTGGTCCCTTTTCATAACTTCATTACTATATATCTGAATAGGTAGCTTCGGAATCTTATGATGATAGTAAGTACAGCCGCACTTAACAGTACTGAGTAGAATGGTACTGTCGTGTGGCCTAGGACATCTGGTTGCACGTTGTCTGTTTGTAGAGGGGTCTGGAACATAATTTTATTTTAGATGCTGTGTAGTCCTTGGAGGTCAGGAGAGTTCAGATTGATGTGAGTTCCTGTCGTTCTCGTTGGCGATGGTGAACTCTTCAGGTGACATCTTCATCAGCTTCCATTAAGTGAAGTGTTATGGCTTCTTTCTTCAGGGTGACTGTAGTAAACTGGCAGGATTCTTGAGTACTTGGTTGATGATCAGCTTCTGAATGTAAGTAGATCAAATGCGGATATGGTGGGTGACTTGGCTTTCACAGAGGTACCAGTTTTTTTTTACGTCGGGCATTCAGCCTCTATGTACACGAATGTCATCTCGTTAGTTGCTATAAAGGGAAAGGATGGGATGAGAGCCTGAGCGTGTCGAGTTAGGCACTATAGTTAAATTATTTAAATTATAATTATCCTTAGAAACTATCGGGAATTTAAAAATGAATACTATCTGCCTATTCAAATAGTATGATCCCGGTCTAATAATATTATAATATTCTCTAAGTTCTAAATCTAAAATCTGCTATCATAGACAATGCTTTTAATGATAAAACTAAAGCCGTCTATAATACCTCTTTAACTCTAGGTTTTATAGATTTTTATTGATCTAAAATTTTTGCCAAGCATTTTAGTAAGATAGTCTATCTGAATTTCGTACAGTGAGTAAGTGTCGTTAGTCATTCGGTCTTGGTAGCTTAGTAGTTGAGTTTGTAGTGAGTGTATGTTGTCTTCGATGTCTTTCAATTGTACGTACTGTAGGAACGTATGGTGGTGAGTAGTAAGTCTCATGAGTCCAAGTTTGTAGGGTAGTAGTCCGGGTCCATCGTCTAGGCTCTCAAGTTTTATCTCTTGAGGTCGTATCATTGGGAGGATCGTTACTAGCAGGATTCTGTAACAAATTGGCTGCTTTAGGGATACGTTTTAGCCTTGACTTTGCTACGGGGCCTCGTTTTTAGAGGTATATATGTGGATAGGTAAGTCAGCTAAAACAGTGTCCTGTGTAAAACGTGGGGCGGTCTTTTGTCGACTAGCGAGGGGGTTCTTAATAAAAATTTGCTGTTGGGGTGCATATTGCTTTTCGGGTTCCCGAGTCGTATTTCGTATGTCTATGAGTGCTGTACGGTTAGCGAGAGATGAGGAATTTATTATTTCATAGACTTCCTTCATCTGGTCTCTATGAGTTTGAACGTACTGCTGTAATAGTTGTTGTGTCAGATCAATGTCTAAGCAATCTCGAGGGTCAAAATGTCCTGTCAATAAGTCAAAAGGTCTACATCTTGTGAAACTGTGGATAGAACTATTGTAGGCTATAATAGCATAGGGCATTAGATTCACAATGGGTTCATCTTTACGCTGTAGTCTAAGGATTCTAAGGTGTTCCAGGAGTGTAGAGTGAAAGCGTTCTATATTGCCGTTATCGTTAGGGGAGTGAGCTAGTATTCTATGATGGTTGACCTTGTGGAGTCTTGTAAACTCCATGAACAACTGGTTGGTGAACTCTGTCCCGTTGTCTGTAATGATAGTCATAGGGACGCCATGATGAGTACAATACTGTAAAAGGGCTTGTAAAATACTAACAGCTGTTCCGTCGCGTAAGTGATAGGCTTGACCATACTTTGTAAAGACGTCCATGAACGTTATGTACTTTTCACTTTGAGCGGTGAACAAGTCTATGTGTACTATTTCAAAAGGCTTTGTAGCTGGGGCACAACGTTAAATTGAGGTCTAACTGGATTCCTATCATATTTAGCTTGTCCGCAGATGGTACATTCACCTATGAATTTTGTTATGTGTTCCTTCATCTTTGGCCAATAATACTTTTGGGATAGAGCTAAATAGGATTCGTTAATGCCACGGTGGTTCGTTTTACCATCATGATAGTGGCGAATAACCTCTTGCTGTCTAAGGTATTCTTTGACATTTTCTAACTCAGTTTTACATAGCTTAAGATTCATGGATGAACTTCTAAATTTGTCCTGTAAAATTGGGATTATTGAGTACATAGCTAAGGGGATTAATTAAGATACCTGTCCTGACTTTAGGGTTGACGTACTCTTTAACTGCGTTTACAACATCTTCTGCTAAATTAGACTCTGATAATTGAATACTTACACGTGTGTGGGTGTCAAAGGGCTTAGTTACGGTGGGTCGTTTTTTAACGGTACTAACAAGAGTGAAATGTATCTGTCGGTTAAATTTGTTAAGAGGTTCGTCAGTAACTGGGATTTCTAAAATAGGATTCTCATTACTAGTATGAACCGTTTCAGTAGACGAATTGGTTGGGGCACGTATTGATTCAGGTGGGTTGCCCATTAAGGAATTTAGTTCGTCAATTTCCTCTATTAAAGACATAGCTTCTTTAGTATGTATTTCTACACGCGAAAGAGCGTCAGCGTTTGTGTTAGACTTGCCTTTTTTATAGATAACTGTAAAATCGTATTCGCTCAGTCTAAGTCGCCATCTTGTGAGACGTGAATTTGGCTCCTTCAAATTCATCATCCACTGTAGAGGTTTATGGTCAGTTAAAATTTTAAACTTCCGTCCAAATAAATAAGGCCTAAAGTATTTTGTGGCCCAGACTATGGCAAGAAGCTCTTTCTCGATAGTGCTATAATTCATCTCGCTTTCGTTTAAAGTTCGAGATGCGTAACAGATTGGCTTATCAGATCCAATAGGACCCTGTGATAAAATAGCTCCAATAGCTACATTTGAAGCGTCTGTCGAGATTGAATTCTCTTTTAAAGTCTGGATATTGCAAGATGGGGTCGTTAGTTAAAAGTGTCTTACATCTCTCAAAACAGTTAACGTACTCATTGTTAAGGGTGATTTTACTACCCTTTTTTAGGCACTGAGTAAGTGGTTTAGTTGTACGGGCAAAATCTGGTATAAATTTTCTGTAATAACCAATAAGACCTAAAAATTGTTTTATCTCCTTTGGAGTCTTAGGGATGGGGTATTTTTTTATGGCAGAGATTTTATCGGGATTTGGCTTTATACCATCTCGGGTGATAACATGGCCGAGATAGGCTGTTTCTAATTTAAGAAACTCAGATTTGTCTAGTTGGATTTTAAAATTGGACTCTCGAAGTCTATGGAAGACTTTTTCAAGATTAGTCATATGTTCTTGCAGGGATGTACTGAACACTATGACATTATCTAGATAGACCAGACAAATTTCATTTTGAAGGCCTCTGAGGACATTGTCCATTACACGTTGAAACGTGGATGGAAAATTTTTGAGTCCTGTGGGCATTCGAATAAATTCAAAATGCCCGTGTTCAACATTGAACGCGGTCTTCTCAATGTCTTGAGGGTCTATTTCTACTTGGTAGAACCCACTAGCCAAATGTAAAGTTGTAAAGTACTGACATTTGCCTAATTTATCAAGAACATTGCTTATATCTGGAATGGGGTACTTGTCGTCTAGAGTTTTTCGTTAACCTTACGAAAATCGACCACGAGGCGCCATTTCTGCTTTCCAGAGGCGTCGAGCTTCTTGGGCACTACCCAAATGGGTGAGCTCAAGCTGACTCAGATGGTTGTATAATACCCTGGTCTAGCATTTTTCCTATTTGGTCCTGTACCTCCTGGCGGTGCACGAAAGGATACCGATAGCTCTTAGTGTGCACTGGTACTTCGTCAGTGGTCCTAATTCGGTGTTTGATTTTATTAGTGAAGGTAAGTGCTTCGCCTTCAATATAAAACACGTCGGAGTAACGAGAGCAAAGGGTTATAAGGTTTGCCTTTTCCTCTTCGTTTAAATGATCCGTTCGTAACCGTGAGATAACATCTTGGGTGCGAGGCAGTTGTTGGGTACGCGTGCACTCAGTATTAAATAATTTCGCGTGCACTGGCCGGTCGAGTGAGAATATTACGTCGTTAGGCGTTGAGTTCTCGACTTCTAAGTAGCCACGGTTATTACTTACGGTTGTAATACACTCGTGAACCATGCAGTTGCAGAGGACTTGCTCCCTTATGAAAGCTTCGCCGTCTGTTGTATCCACGGGAATACGTATGAGTTTAGAGGTTCCCGCTGGAATTATATCTTCGTATAAGTTCACGTTGCATGAGTTATACATCCTGATGGGGTTGGACGCTGTACGGGTTAAAGTCTACCTTCCTTAAATCTATGCGGGCTTCCCAATTACTCAACAAATCTAAACCTATGAGCCCGTCGAAATAGTCATGAAACCGATAAATGAATAACTTCATACTATCAGCGTCATTAAATTCTTGGAAACAGCGTAATAGAGTAATTATTTTTACTAGTTGCATGTATGTTGGTTACCTCGAAAGGGTCGAAGTTAAGAGGATAGTCTGTAAAGTACTTCTCAACGGCCTCGGGGCTGATAAAAGATTGGTTGGCTCCGGTATCTATAAGAAATTTTAAAGGTGGGTTCGCGATTTGTATGTATGGTAAACGCCGTTGCGTCTGGAGATTTAGCTCTATGTTGGTTTTGGTGAATTCAAAATCTCCTGAAAATTTTGATCTTCACAGTTATTAGAGCTTACCTGGTAGTCTTCTGGCAGTTGGCTGTCTGGAGTCATCTCGTAAAAATAAGTCGGGTCACAAGCGAAGTCGGGGATTAAACCGCTATCGCTATAGTCGGTGTAGTAATCCGACTCCGGCTGATAACAGCTATAATACGGGTCATTGTACGCCGCACACTCGTTCATATTTATTTCTCTAGTCTTAAAATAATTAGTTGGTGGCGGGTTACCGTATTTACTCCAATCATGGGCCGTGATCATTTTTGTGTGAGGCAATTGTTTCGGAGTAAACCGCTGAATTCCACTCATAGGCTGAGGGCCTTGAGGTGGTGGTGGATTACCGCGGGTGGTAATCTAAAAACGTTACTACGCGCGTTATAATTAGGTGGCGGGGCAGCGAACATTCGCTGTGTGTTCGTGGGCACGCGATGTTGGTTATCAAATCTAAATGGTTGAGGCGGAGGCCTCATGGGGCGGTGTCCCATAGGAACAGGCCAGTTAGGGGTTGTCATCTGTAAATTGTGTAGTCGCGGGGTGTAAATTGTATTGCAGGTAAAGTAGGGCTGACCTTCGGGGCTATTTGACTTTAGGGTGTCGTTCCTAGATTGTAAGTACATAATATTAAGCTCTTCCTGTACATACTCAAGCGCTTTTTCTATGGTAGCAGGGCGCATGCATCGTATGCGTGAACCTAGGGGTTCCTTTAATCCGCGCACATACGCTTGCATTGTAACCTTTTGTATAGCTCACGTTTAGCTGCAATAGTTGTAATTATCGTCTCATGTAGTGTCACATAAGTCATTATCGTACTAAACAAAGTTTGGCAATGATCATAAAATTCTTGGGGTGACTTGTTACCCTGGGAAGCTAAAGAGAGGTCATTATATAATGCTGTTTCATCACGTTGATCCGAAAAGTTATTTATCAAGGCAGTTCGAATGCCTAACCAGTTTTCTGGAATTCCATTTGAATTTATAGTGCAAGCTGCTGTTCCAGTAATTTTGTTGAGTATCCCGTTCAAAAGACACAAATTGGGAAGTCACTGCCAGCTGCAGAACTTAAGTATTGCACTGCTAATTGGTCACATATAGTAATAAATCTTGTAAGGATGTTTGGGTTGCCGTCAAATTCCGGGACGAGGCGGAGGGCCTTGAAGATAGTGTCCGGGTCAACAGCCATTTTACTATTTAATTTAAAATTATCTACTTCTAAAATATTTCTACTGCTATCTATTACACGTCGGCGGGCCTGGCGTGATTCAGGCTCCCGAGAACTAGAGGCTCTAGGGTGGTAAATCTTTACGATTAAGATTTGGACTTAGGAGTAAAGGAAAGCAACACGAGAGTAATTCAAGTGTACTTACATGGATTTCATCTCTGGTTTCCTCCGTGAATCGAGGATTAGATTCTCCTTCCAGGCTGCTGCAGGTCCGTAAGTTCTGGATACTCGGTGCTGGTGCTCGATAGCCACCCGGGTAGCTCGCGACGCGAATATCGATATAAGATAGTCCCGAAATCTACCCGTGAGTATCCTACCGACTGCGCCAATTACGTTAGCGGCAGCTGGAGGATCGAAAAAACCGAAATGTAAAATATAAATTTATTTAAAATATAAAATTACAATTAATTTCTATAACTAAAAAAGGGTGAGACCACTTCGATGTGGGAAAATGGAATGCTTATTCTAAATTAAAATTAGCGACAACTCGCCGCTTGCGCAATGCCGCATCAGCAAGAAGGTGTTCGCCTGGGAACCGGCGGATCTGCAACATCGGCGATATACTAGTAGCAGGGCTTCGTAACGAGCGTGTTTACCTAGAAGAAACCGATTCACTCTCGATTTGAAGACACCAAGATTATAACTATCGGTAAAAACCCACTCAGGCGACTCATTCCACAGCCTAGACGTTCTTATCACAAACGTAGAGTCAAACCTCTTTGTCCGTGTCTTTGGAATATCCACCATGAAACGGTGTCGCTTCTTCGAGTTGCGAGAAGTACGATAGTAAAAAGGGCAAGGTGGTATAAGATCATGCAGATCAGTTGCACACTCTCCGAAGTGTATCCGATAAAAAACCGATAAGCTAGCAATTTTGCAGCGATGTTCAAGACTTTGAAGTCTTTTTCGCACTAGAATGTCTTTGCCTATGAGCCTTTTGGCACGCCTCACAGATTGCCCCAGCTGTGGCTCAGCGGCACAGTCGCGGAACCAGTCTTGCATTCAAACAAAACCCTTCCACTACCACTGCCCTTGCGGGCCTACCTCTCGGGGGGGCGGGACGTGCCCCACGTTTTGACACAGTGACGTGCAGGAATCCAGTGACGCGTCACCTTTTTGGAATTACTTATCTCTAAGTGGGATACGGGATGGTACATGTCCCACACTCCAGACGAGTGGAGACGGGATGCGAGTCAGAGTGCCCCTCTGAGCTCACCCCCGCTTGTCGACTTCTGCCTCAGTGGATGAGCGAAAGGTAAAGGCCTAATATACTCGAAGAAATGAAATATCAAAGTAAAATTAAAGTTTTATTGTCCGTAAAACGTTCCAAAAAACACTCACAAAATGCGAGTTTCATGTCAGATAAAGATATTAAATAAACATTTTGTATAAAACTTTAACCGCCATCTATGAACGGTGGTTCTGTATCAATAGTGTTATTAATGTGCAACAATAAAGTTAGATGTTGCTAGTGTCGTTTCGACACTAAGCTACATCGCGGTATCGAAATACTACATGAACCGCAGGTAATTTACGTGAATTGTCGAATAAATAAATTCAGAGGACTATACAAAGTGTTTTACTTACTAGTACCTCAATAGACCCCACCCTTAAGACTGTGTTGTTCATGGTCCTTCGGAGGCGGATTTATTTTGACTCAGCAAGTTTCATAGCTGGTGGACAGCGGATTGTTGTCGCAACATCACCAAGCTATTCCGTGGTTTGTGTCAACTGCGGGCTCTGTTCACATACGAGATGTGAGCAGCTACACTGCAGTTACCACACGCGGTGGTTCAGCGAGTGTGAAGACGGTGACGTCAGGAAACGGCATTCATCACAACAAAGTTGGTCACGCAGACGGTGCAGGGAGACGTTGGAAGTCCCGTCACGTGAAGAAAGTGTGCGAAGAAATTGAGCGGAATTAGCAGCAGCATCGCATCATCTAAACGGATAAGTGACATGGTGTAATTGGGAGTAATATCTACAAATTGGTTTAACTGAAGAAGAATTGGAGTAAGAACTTTCAAAAAATATTTGTAGATTTAGATAAATTATTTAACTTAGTCCAATATTGTGTGCATGGTAACTTAGAATAATTTTATAAAAAACGAAGGTTCGGGGAACCTACGGCCAATTTCTAAAAATATTTTGTACGACAAGGTTCCAAACACTTAGAAAATTTTCATATATTTGTCCATCGACTTAGAATAATTTTGGTCAAATTTGATAAAGCTTCCACACTTATTATATTGTTATTTTGATTTTGTGCCTTAAGCAAAATGGAAGCAATCATAAATTTTCAAAACGATTTGTATTCTCGCATTTGTAAAGCACAAACAAACTTTAAAAAATCGCCCAGGGAAAGGATAACCAAAGAATATGTAGAAGGGAGATTAGAATCGGTAGATCAGCTTTGGTTTGAATTTCTATCTGGCCATAAAGAGTTGATGCGGAATTTCAGTCCTCAAATTAATAATTCTCATTATATGAAGTCTGAAATTTACGACAAATGATAGGAAGTATTCGAAGACTACAAATGTAATTTGAAAACGTTATTGTCTAAATATGGTAAAACAGACAAAAAGGAATGTGAAATGAGTAATGTAACACAATCATATCAGGTCAAATTGCCCAAAATTGATATTCCGAAATTCTGTGGACACTATTCGGAATGGTGCACTTTCAAAGACTTGTTCAAATCTTTAATAGGCTTAAATAACAATTTAACAAAAGTGGAAAGATTGCACTATTTAAAAAGCTAAATGACCGGTGAAGCTGAACAGCTTCTTCGTCACATTCCTGTTCAGGAAAACAATTTTGATCGTTGCTGGAATTTGTTAGAGGAACGTTTTAACAATAAAAAATATATTTCAAGTCAAGTGTTAAAACGGTTTTTGAGTCAGAAAAATCTTACAATAGAATCAGCTAGCTGTTTAAAAGAGCTAATTGATACCACAAATGATTGCCTGGCTACCCTCTCCAATTTGAATGTTGATGTAAGGAGTTGGGACATTTTGATAATACATATCTTGTCTTTGAAATTGGATCCCGAAACGCGACGACAGTGGGAGTTTAATGTGTCTTCAAACATTTCAATGGATGAACTACCCACGTATGTCCAGTTTCAAGAATTTTTAACTCAGAGGTTTCGTGCGATCGAATTTCTAGACACTAAATCAACAACAGCACACAATGGTCAAATTAACAAAGTTAAGTCACTTTATGTATCTAACGAAAATACTTTTTTGTGTCCGTTTTGTACGGAAGGTCACAAATTATGCAATTGTAAAGGTTTTCATAAAGAACCTATTGATGCCCGCCGCAAATTTGTTTTTGACAACAAATTATGTTTTAATTGTATGGGTAGCAACCATTCCGCCAAAGAATGCCGCTCTACTTTCAGGTGTAAAATTTGCAAACGCAATCATCACACTCTGCTACATCCTAAGGGTTCAGGGTCAAATTTAAATACCAACTCAGCCGAGTTAACCTACGGTGGGCGAGTTACCACTCCGTCAGGCAGGGCTCCCGCTTTGTCAGCATCTACCAATGCAGGTACTTCAGGTGTGGTCTCGTGTTTCACCGCTGGCAAAAACCAGCAGCAAGTCCTATTAGCCACGGCAGTTGTAATGGCTATGGCTAAAGACGGCAAGCGTTATTGTTGTCGCGCGCTCCTTGATCAAGGTTCGCAGGGATCTTTCATAACTGAATCGACGGTTCAGTATTTAGGTCTAAAAAAGACACCATCCACAAGTCAAGTAACTGGCTTGGGTGGAGATAAAGACGTCTCCAAGGCGATGGTCACCATCGATATTCAATCCCGGATTGACCCGAATGTTAAGTTTCCGGTGAAGGCTCATGTGCTTAACAGCATAACATCTCTTCTTCCGTCAAGAAGAGTAGAAATGATCGAATCGGACGTAATCAGTGTTGCGCTCGCTGATTCTCAGTATCATATTCCCAATAAAATAGACATCTTATTGGGAGCTGAGGTATATAGTCACATAATTCGAGACGGCTTAAAAAGAGGACCACTTGGAACACTAGTAGCACAAGCCACCAGCTTGGGTTGGATATTGTCAGGTGTTACCAACACCAGTTCTGAGAGGTCATCAAATCTAAACGTCACGCACTGCTGTATTAATGATGCCAATGAAATTTTAAAAACATCTAGGAAGTTGAATCAGATCTATGATTATCAAGCGAGTCGTTCCTTACAGAATAAGAAAAGAGCTGTGAAGCGCATTTTGCATCGCATGAGCGTTTTGCAGAGAATTCTCGAAGAATTCAGAATAGTAGATTCGTCGTGTGTCTTCCAGTCAAGAACGGCAGTTCCTAAGCTAGAAGATCCAAAGGTATTGTTGAAAAAATATTAAACTAATTAGAACAAAAGCTGAATTGCGATGAAAACTTAGAAGTAGTGACGTCATTGATAATTATCTGGGCCTGGGTTACATGAAGAAGGTACCTGAAAAATGAAATTAATAATCACGTGCATCACGCAGTGGTTTCGTAAGATAATGATGTCATTAAAGTCAGAGTTGTCTTTGATGCATCCTGCAAATAAATGATAACAAAATACTAAATGATTAACTCTTGGTTGGTCCTGCCTTGTAACCAGATCTTAGACATCATGACACAACCCGAGTTTTAGCTTAGCAACTTCTCCATACCTGACAGTAGTATCTCTCCAACAGTAAGCATGTGCCTACGGTGAAGAATATCCATTAGCAGGTGAAACAACACGGATATATTTTTATGTTGACTACCTAATGACGATAGTTGGACTCTGGACCTGAGACCGCAGCGAAAACTCGTTGCACTAGCAAGTCGGTTGGATAGTCACTCCAGTCGATGGAAGGGGTTCGTAGCGAATCGTATCAACTCTTGCCCAATGTCAACAATGACTGATGACTCGGACAGTTACACCATAATGACGCCATGACATTTGTGATATGTGAGCCGATGGTGTTTGCACTTGACCACAATTTGGAGGAAAATAACGTTTGGTAACCTAAGGAGTTGGCAACACACTCAACGTTGTTGTCATCTTTTTAGCGACAGTGGTCGCAGGAATACTTGACCAATGGTCATCACAAACTTATCAGCCCGCCATTGGGGATGTAGTAGTTGTGTAGGAAGACAACTTGTCTCCGTGTCGTTGGCTCTTTGGTAGAATCATTGCTATCCATCCGGGGGCAGATAAAATCATACGAGTTCTCACTTTAAAAACTAAAAATGGAACTTTGAAAAGACCAGTGTCTAAATTATGTTTTTTACCAGTTTTTGTTTACAAAAGACTAGCAACTGGTATGGTCAATGTATTTAACCATATAACGAATTATTTTGGGTCAATTATCAATGTATTCATTGGTCATGCTTAGGAGTCGGAATTATTGTTACTTCCAATTGTAATTGTATATTTTGCTTTGTTTTGTATATTTCGCTTTATTTTGCAACCTCATTGATTTAAGTTTTATTAACCTTTGTAAGGACAAAGTTGCCACTTTGCCCTTAGTGGGCGATGTATGTATAAAACTTTAACCGCCATCTATGAACGGTGGTTCTGTATCAATAGTGTTATTAATGTGCAACAATAAAGTTAGATGTTGCTAGTGTCGTTTCGACACTAAGCTACATCGCGGTATCGAAATACTACATGAACCGCAGGAATTTACGTGAATTGTCGAATAAATAAATTCAGAGGACTATACAAAGTGTTTTACTTAATAGTACCTCAATAGACCCCACCCTTAGGACTGTGTTGTTCACATTTAATACATAACCTTAGTTTATGTGATATATTTTTTCTTTTAAGTACTTCTGCTAAAATTTAAGCTGATTTAACAAACGATGATATTTACAAAACAAAAATGATGGCAATTGTTTTAGAACTTGTGAAAAACACAACGCATAAATACAACAATGAAAATCAAGTTGAACAGTTTTTTTTTTATAAATTACTTATTATCTGCACATTTGAAAAAAAATATATAAGTAATTGGGATGCCGTGTTGGCATCCCAAATACTTATACTAAATATTTGGTGAATAATCAAACGAAATATCTTATCATCAAATTGGTAGTATTACATAATTTTATTGTAGTCAGATTTGAAAAAAATAAGGAAGTAATAAGTGGACAAAATGTGTATAAAGTCGCTAATAAAAACTGGAGCAAATCCGCCAAAGGTTAAGCACGACAAGGATTGTCAATTTGAATACGTCCATCGACATCTTGAATGATGGGAGATCGTTTTCTGACGTAGTCCATTAGGATAACGTAGTCCATACCCACAACTCTCACATTGCGACGGTTTTCAGATATCATCTGCAAGAAAATTAAGACAATTAGAATTAGGTCAAGCAAATTAAAAAGATTTTTTTCAAGAATAGACTGACAAGATGAGCCTATAATAGCACAGTCATACGCAGCTATTGGAACATGAAGAGTCCAAACCTAGCACTTCACTGCGCTCGTTACCCATAAATATTAACAGATTTTATCTCTATGCCCTGTAATGTCGCTGGAATCATTGTCTTTGAAACAGAAACACAACGATGTTTTCACACTACTATTTGGTACAATAACTGGGATAGGTTTGGTTCTTTCTCAGGCGGACTCTGCAAAGAGTCGTGTGGACAGGCTTGTCGTTAACCGTCAGGGGCATATCCTGCAGACTTCTCTCGTTATACGAGTACTACAAAAAAGAAATCTATAGACTTATATATGTATTTCTATGAACGAGTCAGATTTAGTGGAACACACATTTTACCATGGTGCTGATTCAGTTTAGAAAAAAAAATGTTAGAAACCTCAATATCATTTTTGAAGACCTATCCATAGATACGCATGGTTTTGATGTTTTTTTTTTTTTGAGTTTCACTTCTAAGTAGGCATGGGACACCCCAAAATTATTTATTATTGTTTTTTTCTATTTCTTGTATGAAAATCTTAATGCGGTTCACAGAATACATCTAATTACCAAATTCAGTAGTATACTTTCGGAGAAAAGTGGCTGTGACATACGGACGGACAGACAGACATGACGAATCTATAAGGGTCCCGTATTTATTTGGCTACGGAACCCTAAAAAGCGTTCAATGAAAACGAGTTTGTGAATAAAAAAAAATCATGATATCACATAGCTACACTTTTTATATCGTATTGCTTCATCTTTTAACTATTAAAAGCAGTTTCACTGGTAATTATAATATGTAGTAAAATTAATAACAGTAATTGTAATTTATATTGTAATGTTTTGTAAGATAGCTACCTATCTTACATATTATTATTATTTTATTGGCATGCACAGAGAGTATGAAATAAATGAGTATGAGTATGATAGTGTTCGATGATATAACTCACCGTAAAACCATCTCCACCTTCGCCCATAAATGCCTGAGTAACAACTCTGTAGTATTTATCCAGCTCCAGCGGTTCGTATCTAGGTACATCACAATCTATGCAACGAACTGTCACATTCAGAACTCTAGAGTTCAGAGGCATGGCTCCGTCGAATCTCACTCGCATTCCTGAAACAAAACTCGACTTTGTAATATATTTGCAAGGAAATTACACTATGAATATTTGTTCTTCATCCTCTATAATAGGATTTTGGAAGAAGAAACAATGATAACAGAGGTAAAACGATTACTATGCAAAGTGGTACAAATTGAGAAGTTTAATTTTAAAAGATTATTATAAGCAATTTTACTTGTTGACTTCAAATCTATCAAAATACTATAACTCTAAATAAGTAAATAAATGATATACAATAATCAGGCACATTTAGTTGTAATAGCAAATTTAACTGCCAACTTTTATGGCGTCGTTTTTTTAGTATCTCCTCGTTAAATGAACAAAGAGTTTGTAAAGGTTATTATTAATTTACCTATAATATTACACACAAATAATAAATCCAAAGGATATCCAGTATAATCTCACATTTAATCATATGAATCCTCCAAAATAAGGTTACATTTACCTGAAACCTGGACCATTCTGGCACCGGGCCAGGGATTGTTGGCCACTGACCACTCCAGCAGCTCCATGACGTGGTCACCTCGAAGCTCGAAGACTTCGATATAGTTCTCGAAAGGTGTAGTAGTTACCACAGACTCGTACGTTACATCTAAAAATCAGGACATAGATTTAACCAAAGAGTTACGTATACATAGTACTCGCACGTATAGAGTTACAATAAACGCTTTACACCGAAATCACGAGTCTGATCGTTCTTATATTGTCGCTCATGTGAAAATATCATACTTTTATCGCGGTTCATCACTACGTTAGCTATGAAGCTAACATACACCTCATCTGCTTACGATTGGTACAAAGGAACCATGCGGAAACCCCTGATCTATTTACTGATTCTTTATCTGAGGATTTAACTCTGTCAATAAACTGGACTCTGCAGAATCTGGGGAAGTACTATACCTTTGACGGCTATTCTACCGCCAAAAAGTAGTAGGCAAATATCATTGAAGGGCAATGCTTCCCGTGAAATTACATAGCAGAGATATATTATCTCATATCTATGGACGACAAGCGCAGAGGTGAGGTTATAATTTTTTGGACATTTTACACGCAACTTCATCTGATCCCAAACTAACCAAAGCTTGTACTGTGGCTCTATCTACAATTGGTAAAGTTATCGAGTAATAAACGCAAAAATACAGAAACGAATTGAGGACGTCCTCCTTTTATTAACTTTCCCCTTTAAGTCAATAAAAAATAAAGGCCACATTTCAAAAAGTTGTATTCATAGATTCAATGGAGAAATAAAAATCTATAATAAAAATCTGTGTGAAAGTATACATTAAATTCGAAAAAATAATAACACTAGGTAAGACAAAAAATAAAATATTCAAAACAAAAGGGTATGATAATTCCACGCACCTAATTTCTTAACAAGAAATCTTACCTCCAGCGGGTATGTCAGACCGAATGGCACCTCTAGTTAGAACGCACAAGTGAGCATAGTGCCAGTAGCCTTCCTCAGCTAAACTCATAGCCTGCAAATAATGAAAATATTAATTTAAAAAGATTGAACAACTAACGTACCTATTATATGACAAAGTTTAAGACTTTCAAGGTTTGTCGTAGGATAATTTAATAAACCGTATATTAGAAAAAATCTAGGAATTTCGAGAAAACACGGTTAATAAAATGATTGTTATGACACTTCTCGCAGAGTTTTTTGTAAAAAAGCAGTTTATCAAATCTTCCTACGGCAAATATTAATATGCCGTAGGACTGCCGTAGGACTAGGAGCGCCACACGGTTTTACCCGCGACGCTTCCGCTCCCAGTATTTACTTGAGATAAATAGTAGAAATAAATAGAGCCTATGGTCGTGGTTATGAATTTCAGCCCATTTCATTCAGGCGTTCTAACGTTTACATTATTCCAGTCCAGCGATTGAATCCAGCGTTGGATTGCTTACTGGAAAAATGTAAACCGGCACTGGAAAGCATCAAGCAATGAATCCAGTTCATTGCTTTCCAGTGCCGGTTTACATTTTCCAGTAAGCAATCAACGCTGGATCGATCGCTGGACTGGAATAATGTAAACCGGGCATAAGCAACAAATGTCAAAACTTTGACGTTTATAACATTACTAGGATGGCTCCATTTCAATTGGAAGCCTCGGTGACTTAGTAGAGACGACGACTGACGAACAAAAAAAATATAATGATGCAGGTTCAAAACCCCCCTGCACTTCTCCTTTTCCCAAATACATGTAAAAGTTTTTAAACCACTGGTTTTTATGAGAGATGGAAAACATCGTCAGGAAATCAGCATGTTACAAAAATATATATTTCGAGGGCATCTCTGTCTTCCACCAATCCTCACTTGGCCAGCGTGGAGGGCTTTCGTGGAGGGACCTTCATTTTTTCTTGCGAGAGAAGGCCTTGAGTTCGCGCAGTAGGAATTTAAACAAAGGGCCGCTTATGTTATTTTATTTTCCATTGTTCAATAGAGTTTTTGGCGATCATCAAAGATATACATACATGTAGAGATACATACCTCTAATAAAATCTATACTTGTATTATAAAGCATTTTTTTGTTGAACGCACTAATCTCAGGAACTACTACAGCGATTTCAAAATTCTTTCACATGGACGTGATCGCAGAGTGCTATAAGCTATATATTATGTACCACAGGCGAAGCTGGAGTGGAGTGGCGAAGGTGGAATGATAAAAACATTAAGAGCAGGTACTTACAGCATCCATATAGGAATCGCATATAAAACTACCCAGGTTACATTCACCGCAGGCACAATTTGACGATAAGTCCACCAAGGACTCTCCAATCTTTTCAGATGCAATTTCTTCGATCTGGGGTAAGTAGTAGTTTATTTTCTCCAATATATCTTCAGCTAAAAGATGAAAAATAAAAAGGTATATTTTTTTTTCAATATTATCAAAGAAATCGTAATAAAAGTTAACAAATTGACTAAAGAATCAAGATCGTCCAAATTATAAGTACCAACTGTGATTTGTCTTTATTATTTTGCGAAATCCGATGGATAGTAATGAAGAAATACGACAAATTCAGTAGTTCATTCATTTTTAAAGCAAATACCCATTAATTTATTTTTAATCAGGCAGAGCCTTTATTAAAAAAACTAAAATTCAATGAGAACTGTACTACGGTATTCCTACCTAACTACTTACACGCTAAGCACATCTGAATTATTCATAGACCCATGAAGGTCTACAAATAATCATGCCCGCCATGCTGGTGGCATTACCACTGAATATGAATGGCAATGCTGATGCGTTGGGCCTTATTTGGCCCACCGGCACCACGCCAGTAGTAGGACTCTTGGCAGAGTCCGCCTGGGGAAGTAACACACCTCTATCAGTAACTCTACCGCCAAGCAGTAATGTGCAAACATTGCTGTGTTCCGGTTTGAAGGGCAATGTTTCCAGAGAAATTACAGGGCTTAGAGATATAACATCTTAGATCTCTAAGTGACGAGCGCAGTGCAATGCTAGGTGATGATTTGGACTCTTCATGTTCCAATAGCTGCGTGTCACTGTGCTGTTATGTGGTAGGCATGTTGCTTACCATCAGGCACATGTACTGCTATTCTCGTTACTTTTATTAAAAAAACGCCAGCATTTTGATAACGCGTCGCGTCGACCAAGCGCTCGGAAAGGCTTTTGAAGATGAGATGAGCTCCCGAAGGTCAACTGCCTAACTGACTTAGCTCTGACATTCCTCTCTCTTTTCTTTCCGCTTGAAATGATAGAGACGCCAATAGCAAAACGAAAGCCGTTTTAGTTAGGCGGTAGAAGGACCGGCCCCCACGTCTCAGCCCAAAAGGCTAAAATATGGAACCATTCTAGTAAATCGTTTTTATATATATAATGATATGAAATGTTAATTATTATTTTGCGATAATAATGACCCATGTCCGTACTACTGAAATGTAATTTATAATTGTTTGCTTTAATTCACGGCACTATCGTAATTGTAAATACATACTTATATTTTTAGCTTGCAATCTCAGTAAGATAATATATTGTATTTGAATTGAGATTAATAATATAATATTTCACCATACTCGGAATTATTAAGACATTATACTTGACACCATAGTAATTGCTATTTTTATTATAATCTTAGTTAAAATGAAATTACCTTGAGGTATTTCGTTTCCCAAATAATAAGGGTCACCGGACCACTCCAGCAGATTCCCCGCGTCGTCAAAGATCAATTTGATTTCTCCAAGGTACTGAGTATGAGCAGCCGCTTGGACCACCAATACCTAGAAATATAATAAAAATTAAATCACAATAATTACGTTCTACGTGCCAGTGTCTAGTAGTAATAGTTAGACATCCTAATAAGGGCGTATAGTTTAGAATATTAATCCAACTTTGTAATAGAGATTGAACTAATATTGTAAACTATATTTGTGAAAGTAAATTGTACAGAACTTTGTCATTTGCAAGTACTCTTTTTTAACTTTGCAACTATGCACTTTCGCCAAACAGCATATTTTAAAATTGTCTCGTGGAACCTAATGTGACATATATAATGTAATGTGTAAATGTCATACAACTTTTGGTAAATTACTATCAACAAATATTGAGTTTCTTGTGAAAACTAATTGACCCGCAACATTTTACCTTGAGACGATAATCGATATAAAATATTCGCGTATGTTGCCGCTTCGTGGCGTAATAATTTGCCACAGCGCCCATCCGTAATGCGCAATTAAGCTGATGAAATATTAAATTGCAACAGTTAGTTTACTTTATTTAAATGTTTTTGAATACCGTAAATTGATTTAAATAAATTCTTTACTAGCAAGCCGCGTTAATCTGTGGCTGTTATCGTTATCTATTTATATTTATATTTTTTACGTAACTGTAAATTAGTAGTAATTGGTTATTTTGTTCAAATCAATCAGTAAATAAAAAATGTACGACACCTTTAAACTGATGACTCAGTTATATTATGATGTGTGTACGTAATTGTGATTTTTGGGCCCAATTTTGACATGAATGTTAAAGTAATTACTTTATCAACAACTAATGTTTTAGTAATTACTCGTACCTAGACATACTTGAAAAATAACAACAACATTCACAAATCACAAGAATTTGTGAATAAGCGTAAGCGAGATTTACAATGAGATATTTCTCTTCAGAAATCAATAGACGTTAAAACTATTTTCTTACTTTCTTTTCCGCTTGCTGAACAACGACTGGATAAGGTCCTTCGGGCAAAAAGTTGATGTGTGGTGGAACTCCATTGTGTAATAGGGAGTGACTGTGTGCTCCGACCACAATATCTATATGCGGGACCTTTGCTGCTATTTCTCTGCAAAAGTTATTACAATATCTTATTCTTCATTTCTTCTATTCCATAGAGCGGTTGCCTGGAAGATATCGCTTTTAACTATAAGGTCGCCCATTGTGTTCTGTCCTGTACCTATATGGATTAACGTAACGACAAGTGAAAAATGTTGAAAGTTGATCTTTTTTCTCTGTTGTTTGTTTTCTAAACGCCATCTCTCAATAACATTTTATTAATATCTATACTAATATTATAAAGCTGAAGAGTTTGTTTGAACGCTAGGATCTCGGGAAGTGCTGGACCGAATTGAAAGATTCTTTTTCTATTGGATAGTCCATTTATCGAGGAAGGTTATAGGCTATAGAAAATAACGCTACTATTAACAGAAGCGGAGCATGAATAAAGAATGTAACAAAATCGGGATAAAATATTCCTTTTTTTGAGAGTTTTCGTACGTTTCGTGCTTTGACATAACAGACAGCATGTGTCTAAGATTGCGTCATTGAATATCACAGATTACATACCTCTTGAATATAAAACCTTTGATAATCTCTGAGTTGGTACGACCAATTTCCGACAGGTGGCGTAGCAGGTAGCTGAAGAGGTGTTTTGTTTGAAAGCGATATTCTCAAGAATGACTGAACCGATTTCAGTCATTCTTTCACCGTTGTATATGTACGGGATCCTGATGAGTGTATAAATGTACTACGGCGACGCCGGGGCTGGCATCTAGTAACTTATATTGCTGGACATCCCGCTCACACCACTAACTAGATCCAAATTAATATTGTCTGCTGGTATCCATCAAAAATGCTTATGAAAAGAACACTCAGTTACAAAACAAAATGCGTAGTCATCGCACAAATAAATATTTATGATACATGGGAATCGAACACACGAAGTTTCGCAGGCATACTTACTACCAAATAAACCACAAGACCACTAAAAGTTATTACACGGAACCTGGTTCACATTAAAGAAACAATTTTTAGATGCATTACGGTATACTCGTAGGTACCTCAATTTACACTTTTTAATTTTTATGTACCCTTAATTGCTACCTATTTAAGTTAAAATGTTATGTTACCCGTTTGTTTTCATACATTAACTATTTTAACAAAGTTAAATATGTACCTATCGATATTCAGCCCAGAATGTGACAGTACGATAATAATATTAACTCCTTGTGCATGCAATTTTTCAGCTTCTACTGTAGCGGCTTGTATTTCATCAGTGAATTCCAAATTTCCCGTTATTGCGATGTTCTGAAATAATAAAACCAACATAATATAAATGTTTAATTTTCAAAGCGTTCCTCTTTCAACATCAAGTCTAATCTACCGGGAAACTTAATTTATTAAGCTTAATATATCTTTAAAAGATTACACAGGAATTAATCGTCATCTGAAATGTTATTTGACTACGTCCCGACATTTTGATCTTTTTGCAGCAGCCATAGTCACGAAAACGCTAAAGAAAATGGGAGTAGTCTCATTTGGAAATGAGGAGATCTTCATCAACTCTCATTTGGGTTTCAAAACCGTCGGGTTGTCACCATGAAACACAATTCTAAGCGTATCAATTCATTGCAATTAAGTAAGGACCGTTTAATGTTTTTAATGTGAGTTAAAATTGGAAATATTTAATAGCTATAATATAAATTTTATGATTCTGTAAAATGGAGTACTGCGACGAAAAATAATGTCATACAAGTCAGCTGAGACTGGAGTTGACAAAAAGAAAAGATAATAAATTTATAAAATCTAAGAAAAAATGGTCGAAAATTATATTTAACAATGTACGTTTTGTTTGCAATATATTACAATAACACCACGGAACTCACAAAAAACTACTACTTATATGCTAAAATCATTACAACAAGTTATTAAAATAATACCTTAGTATCAGCTAAAATGACACCAATAATTCCAATCTTTCGACCGTTTTTCTCTACAATAATACTGGGCTTGTACAATCCTTGAAAGGAAGGCTCTAAGTCATCCACAATGTTAGCCGTCACTACCGGAGCATCCAAATATCTTAAGTACGGAACGACACCGCTTATCCCGTCATCAAATTCGTGGTTGCCTAACACCTGAAATTAATGATAATTATAAATTCAAACTTATTACAGAATTTATACGTCACACATTGACGTATACGTTGACAGTGTTCTTAGGTATTTCTGATGAAAATCAATACAAGATAGCTGCCGCCACAAAATGGCGGATACCCTCAATATGGGTATCAAATGAAAGAACTTGAATAGTTAGAACGCTATAACAAATTTCAAATCCAAAATGGCAGAGTTCTTCGTTACATATTATTTATTTATCTTAAAGTTATTTTATTATCAGGTATAAAAATAAGCAGCCCATTAAATGTTCCTAATTTAGAACAGTGGCTAAGTACGGGTTAGCGGGTTACGTATGGGTTACGGGATTTTTTCTTAAGCAACCAGGTTTCCTCAGGATTTTTTCCTTCACCGTCAAAACTATGTAGTTGTAGTAACATACAAACATGTATTAGTACATTATAGAGAAATACTCGTTCAGGCGGTATTTGAATCTACGACCTCGAAAAAATGTTGTTCTAATATTTTCAGGAGCCGTCGTAAATTAATGGTAATAAATACAAAATTGCAGACAGTATTGCACAAGGTCTGATTTACTACGCAGCAACTAGCTAACTAACCAATAAATTATTAATTACTCTACTTTTTCGAGTAATTCAATTGTTCAACATTTTAGGTACCTAATAAAAAGCATTCACGCGTGTGCGTGTTTTATGTAATGCGCACAAAAAGTTATTCTTCTGTAATGTTTAAGGAGAATTACTAGCGCTAGCCCAAAGTTGGTTAGGTAGTAGTAGAGGTCACAAGACCTTCAAACGCCAACCTTACTTAAGTGTGTGGAAAATAATGACTCTGAAGAGAGTTATCAGCCAACTCTATCATGTCGTTTTTAGCCCTCAATGTGCGCACATTGACAGCTATAAAACGCACCATAAAAATTCACTTTCATCTTTTTCAAACGCGTCAAAAGAAGCATAATTTCAAAAATAAACAAACTCACATGAGCATCATGTGGCAGAGTGTTCATGAAGTCTTGTGTAACGTTCCATTTCAAAATATTGTACCAGATGGTTCCTTGGAAACTGTCTCCACCATTTAGAAGCAGCGAGTGGGGTTCTGCAGCCAACCTCGAGCGAACAAGCGTGGCGAGGCGAGCGAATCCACCTACGCATGGAGCCGAAGCAGGATCACAAGCAGATCCCCAAGATTTGTCTCTACAAACCTGAAATTTTTGCTAAAATTATTAAAAATGTTAGAGTTATAAAGGGTTCCTAGTAATCTGCCTGCATCCGTTTAAAGGCATGCTATGTACCTATATTTAAACAAACAAATTTTGATCTACAACTTTTGGTGAAACTCAATAAACAGTTGTAAACCCAGAAAAAATAGTTTTGTTGCCTCTCTAGCATTGTTTAGCGGGTTTTAGTGATTGTTCACTATGGCACATCATTAATCAAGGGTTAAACTATTTGATTTTTAGTAGCAACTCTTTAGCAGAGTTTTCCTGTAGAAGTACCTAGTGCAGTTTTGCCAGTCGTTTGAATATTATCTACAGTTTCCTAATTTAAAGTGCCATGCTTCTGCGAAAATGATTAGGAAAAGTCACAGTATATTAATGTCTCCGAGTGACAATCGCATTGCTGTGGAAACGTACATGGCGATACGAGTTTTTCTTTATTATTTCGTTAGTTTGGCGCAGGGCTATTGTCGGTAAATATGTTGAGTATCGAACCTGTTTGTCCTATCTCAAAAAACTCTTCAAAATACTTTACTGTGAACCTAATTGAAGTTTAATCTTGTAATTTTTACTGCAGTTAATGTCATTAAAGACGCCATCGATTAAAATACTTCAGTGACTAATCTTAATTTTAAAACAGTTTTAACAATCTTGAATCTGTACTGTTAACTGAGTTGCTGTCTAACAATAGATATTATGTTTTTAATATAAGGATTGTAAACCCCCACGCATAAATGACGGAGAGTTACAAGTTTCGCGTGTCTTTCTCTGTGTCTGTCTGTGGCATCGTAGCTCTCGAACGAATGAATCGATTATGATTTTATTGAAGTAAAAACTTCTTTTTGCACCATTTTGCACACTTCTTGCGTAAGTAAAGGTTAAGTTCGATTCGCTCAGGTGAACTCGGGACCGCCGAGTGTGCCTGAGCAAGAAAAAATAGTCTGCTGTCACTGTCGTCGTAATGTTTACTATAGTCAATTTAGAATATACATTCATTTTTATATGAATTTTGTATATTCATTTTTATTTTTAATTACTATAATTATTTAATTGTTTATATTAGGTAGTTATTTCCTATTTTTGTTTTCACTTCTGCCGTGTGGTCTTGTGCTCAAACATTATTTTTCTATTGAAAGGTGAATCAGCGCTAAATGGCCGCTACTACAAAATGGCGGGTTTAATATTTTTACACTGCTCCTTCAAAATACATTTCTAATGAAAGTGCTCGACTATTAAACTACAAAATACTTTAAGATATATTTCGAATCCAAGAGGATTGCCAACACAAAATGTCGGCGGGGTTTTTAATTAATTGTATTTTTCTCTAAGATATTTATTATGCTGATAATGCACGACAACCTGATCATCTTGTTTATCTCATATGTCAGACTATTAGCTTAAATATAATTTTGCTGTTATTGTCGAATAATAAATTTTAATAACGAGTTAATCATATCCACCAGGTTTTATAGCGAAAGAAAACACTGTAAGTAAAATGGCAATTTCAATACAGATTGTTTAAGGACTTGTTTGCCCCACCAACCCGCATTTGGCCAGCGTGGATTATGACCTTGACTCACTTCATATGAGAAAAAGCTCAAAGTCCCAACAGTGGGAATATTATGTTAAACTCAATAAAAAATTACTAGTACATATTCCAGTCTATTTAAATATTCCTTGGTAGGTAATGATAATTAAAATTTTGTGCCAGTAGATAAAAATGACAAAATGTTGTCTTATCAAAAATAGTATGTTATGTATCTTGTAAAATGCAAAAATGTTACCTAAAAACATTGAATCATTGAAAAAAGATAAATACTAATTAGTAAAGACATCGTATTCCCTATTTATCATCATCTTTAGCCCAACCTACCCCAATGCTGGATCATAGTTGCAGTATTAGAAACGGAAGAGATACATTTAAAGTTGAACTTTCTTAAGAAAAACTGTTTTACATTCAAAGTATTAAAAAAATAAGTTACCTATAATAAATATTCACGAACATTTGTAGAAAAAATAATTGTATTTACCTGGCGTGAAAATCATTGTAGTGCAAAATATTCAATGAATATCTTCCATCTCCCAACACCAGGCCAAAAGAAAGACAAGTCAGTAAAATCCACATTCTAGCTGTGTATCATTAGAATAAACCACACTAACGCGATTTGAGAACGTATCTGTATATATAGGAAAGGAATATAATTTCTTGATAAGATTATTATTATTAATGAAGTAATTAATTTTACGATTAGAATCTTGATTTGTTGTCTATAGGTTTAACGTTTCAAAATGCTGATAAACATCATGTGTCATTTCTCTGTTACTTAAATTTATTTATAGCAGATAGATGGATAATATTTATTAATTTGTACCTATTAATAATACTGATATTATTAATGTGAAAGTTTCAATGTTCGTAGCTCACTGAAATTGGATTAGTTAAACAAATCGTGTTGATATTCAAAACACAGTTTCATTGTAGCGTAAGAAATCACCTAGCTTTTTTGTCGCGGAATAGGTAATTATTTGAAAGGGAACGCTACTACGCAAGTAAAACTGCGAAAAGCTGCTAGTACAAAAAAAAAAACGATCCTGCTGCTAACATGACTTAGAATGCCCAAGATCATTTTCAAATAATTTAGCTGATTTTTTTTACAGTACGTATTGGGGCACAGAATTGAATATTATATAAATCTAATTAAAAACCACTAGACACGTCTACCGAATAGTGTAAATAACGTATACTGCTATTCTAGTAATACATTGCACAATTAAAATATTTGACTTGCCATTACCTTATTAGGTACGACACGAGGACAAAATTGTAAAGGCTCTTTTATATTCATAGAGCACGTAATGAACAGTGGGAAGATAAGAATTAAAAACAACAACAAGTACATTTTAGGTTTATATTTTTGATTTAACTATACCTAGTAATAAAGGTATTTAAACAATATTGTTTTCACTGGCTGTAAAAACTAAGGACTGGTAGTTGTCTCATTCAAATTCAAAAATAACAAAGAACATTCGAGACGCCTGGGGGATCCCACAACACCCAAAAGTTAAGTCTGCAAGTCTGATGTTCGAGAAGGGTAACTCTGCTGGCATTCTGGAAACTCTGGCATGATGTGCCGATCTCAACTCTGTATATTTTGTAAATGTTCGTATGCGAGTATACATATGTTATATTGTAAAAAGATATTGATTCATGTTTGTTTCTTATACATATTGTATTTATGAAAGCCATATAAGAACATTAATAAAGAAAATAACATAGAAACATTACCATTAAAGATTTATTTGTTTACAACTCAAAAGGGCAGCAGTTTTTTCTGTATGTTATGTTTTTCCTTTTATACGGCAATTGTTATTGCCATCTACATACTTTGCGCATCTCAGAAAAGTCATGGCTGATGTACTTGTTCTACATTTATTTCATATAATACAGACGAAAACGGGGTAAGACAAGGTTGCATACTGTTCCCTGCACTTTTCCACATTTATGGAGAGTACATAATTTCGGAAGACCATCCAAATCTCCTTCTCCAAGTTTTCCTTTAGATGTTAAATCCATGAAATGCTTAAGTTGAATTTATTATTGAGATAATGAGTTTAGTTTGTCCTCGAGTCATTTTCTCAGTTCTTGTCGAGGATTTGCGAAGTCTTCTTCTAGTGGGGCTATGTTTATAGGACGAATTATTCAATACGTTCATGCGTCATAATATATATTTCAACTTCTTCCTATATTATATTAAATAATATAATATGCTTCCTATTTTAAGGTTGGTTATTTAAAGATTTAATTTTATTTTAGTTGTCAATGTACATACTCGTAATATTTTGTGGATAACACAAATAATCGAAATGAATATGCTTCCTGTCATTTGTCCTATACTAAAAACTATAATAAATTCACTGCGAATATGTACTTACTCCTACATAGGAGTAAACATAAAAATATTATAGGTACATCGGTAAAAATATTTTATATCTACGTACATATATAACAAAGAGACTTTGCTGCCTAAATAAAAATACTTTACTTTCGTTAGTCGTAGTTTAAGGTTCACTAGCAGGATTACGCCTGCTCAGTAATATCTTCTAATAATGCTGCTTCTGGCTAACAGCCAGAAACCGGCTTAGTTACGAAAGATATGACTACGTGTAGAGTACTTGTAAAGAAGAGAATTTTCTATGAGGTTGGAAAATTGTTAAATTGAAGCAACGCAAAACAAGATTAGTTAAAAGATTAACTGTTTATAAGTTTGGGTAGATATTAGTAGAGTAGGTACAAGCGTTCATTCATCTATACAAAAAATATAGTAATTTTTATCCCGGAAAAACTGTGTTTGTAATGAAGTATGAATAAAGCTTAGATCGAAATTGCACAATCACACATGTAAGAGTTTATATTTTGTTCACACGTATCTCGACTAATCACGTAATTCAATCAACGGATTTCAATAAAATTACATACGTAGGTAGTAAGAACATTACATTTCAATCCATTGATATCCTACTGTAGGGCATTTTTCTTTATAATGCTATTTTTATCCTGAGCTGATGTTGTCATCAGTTGATTAATATATGGACTATTTTTAAATCCGTTGAAGTGAGGTCGTGGATTTACCGTAGGTCATAGTAAATGTTAGATATTTAAGCTATTCTTCGTTTTGTGTATCAAAAACCTACCTAATAAACAAATTTACAATAGAATCAACCCTAACATCATAAAAATTAGCTTTTCTATGCAAAAACGTACGTAGTATACTGAAGTCGGTAAAACAAATTAAACAGTTGTTTTTGTCACGATTTTAGAATTGTTTCACGAGTAAAGCTTGTTAATTGTGGTGAGTAGAGCGACTACTTCGGCTTAGTACAAGTGTTTTGGGCTTAGTACAGATGTACACAATATCATTATCATGATTTGTAGTACTCTTTGGCACGCTCGGATGCCACACCTTTGCCTGTTATTCATAATAAATCCAAGCAGTAATGTGTAATAAAAATAAAACTATTTTCCGGTTTTAAGAGTTCGAGAGCAATTAGAGACCAAAGTGTATCTTATATCCATTACGGGTGACGAGCGCAGTGTAGTTGTCAAATAACTGAGTAACATTGTGCCGTTATGAACAAGTATGACATTTTGCAACACTTGCCACTTGCGTTAAGTTTACAAGTGTTACGGCTGCTTTTGCCAGGAGAACGGTGACTACCAATCCGGAGACCCCGGGTTCAAATCCCACGCGCATCATTGTCTTTTCGAAGTTATGTGCATAATGTCACTAACGTAAAAACGGTGAATAAAAAGATCGTGATAAAACTGACATGTACCTAGAATCTTTCAAGGTCATGTGTCATCCATCCGCACTCGGCTGGACATCATAGTCAACCACGACATTGAAGTGGCCACTTTTGATTTAGACAAATTTAACATAGTATGTATCAAATAATAATTGAAAATACATTTGACTCTTTTATGTCCGTCACAAAACAGTCACTTATTTCGATCTAAGTCCTGAGAATCTATAAATGATTTATTTCTATAGATGGCACTAATGCCCATGATGTACCACTCAGGACATGCATTTGCTCTCTGTGTAAAAAGTCCTGCCAACTGAAACTATCGATAACGTAAAAGTGTATAACGGGCAACACTATTTTTTACTCGACAACACTTGTATTTTTTTGTCATGTCACAGCGCAGTTATTTTGTATCTTGTAAATCCTATATCTATGGATTAAGAGTAGGTAAAATTTGATGTAAAAATATCGACTTATAGATATAATAGACTTTAGACTTTACAGTAAATACAAATAATCCACGTCATCCAATTACCGCAATAGGAGTATGTTAGCTGTCTGTTACAAGCTAATAACAAATACCTACATGGCCACGTTACTGAAAATCACTGTAGCGATTAAGATCTTATCTTTTATCTACAATAAAATGCCCGAGTAAAATATCTAATCAAAATTGAAAATCAATTACATAAGCGTCCTCGTCAAGAAACTTGCAGAAAGGTGTTACAGGGTACAAACGGGTGAGTCAGCATGCGTCTCATATGGCCTGTCTTATTTATTGTTTTTTTAGCGCTTTTATACACTAAAACACTGGTCTACATTTTTATAGTCCCATTTTAAACTAAGCCAAACTTACTTTGGCATCCAGATAGCTGACATTAAAAGATGAATTGTGATAATAGAAGCTTCTAAAAATATAACCTGTTTCATGTAGTGTTTGATAGATGGTGATATAAAGAAGACACTTGTGTAAACGAAAAAAAAAATGTTTTTTCTTAGAACGTACTTAGTTCTGTGCTGTTGTGAACAGGCATATTGTTTACTATCATTAGGAGGTCCTGGCTAGGGAGAAGTCTTTTATTCCCCGTAAAGTCAGGGAGGCCATTGAAATCGGTAAGCATCCGACGTTTAACAGAGATGGTGGATGGCATGTGCCACCCGCTTGAAAACCTTGCCTCCAAAAAGCTCAGCAGTGTGTTCAGACTAGTGGTGAGGACACAGTGAGCTCAGTGTGCTGCAATATTCCCGACGCGCAGCTCACCAGCAACGACGAGTTCCAGTGTACACCGGCGCAGCCCTCCCGCACCCCCGCAACAACCGTTGAGCTTGCGTGCGCGCCGTGCAGCTGCCCGCAGTGCTAAACGAGCTGCGAACCCGCGCGCGCACCCTCCTTGAAAAAGATCGCCGGACGCGATCGAAACTTGAGTCGGACTGGACTGACTATATTAAACGTACCCGTACCCGTACCCGTGTATTTATGTAAAAAAAAAATTGTTTACTATCAGACACAAATCTTGGTCACCCCATCATTTTATACGATAAAAGAATAAAATTGATAATTATTGTAACTACGGTATTCATTCAACTTGGCATTTTTAACTATAATATTCATTTTTCATAAGAAACAAGTTCATAACAATGTTCTTTACTTCAAAAGTTTTCTTTAATATGGAAATATGGGCAATTCCGAAACTAATAAAAACTTTTTCGTATTATTACCGCAACATTGCATTTTATTAAAAAACTTGCTCAGAACATCAAGTGCAATTATTTTAATTCAAACTTTTTGTTTTTAATAGTTAACACATTTTAGAAAAAAATGTCTTTTATAAACAGAAAACTTTACAATTAGAACAAAATGAAACAACAATAATAGGTACTAATTTTATAACTATAAATACAAATGACATGAATGAAATTTATAAAGTTTTTGAGACTACATTCGTATTATTGATATAATATTTACCGCAGTTAAGTTACATTTGATGGTTACACGTACTTGAATACTTTGGAGATATAGCCAGGAAAGAAGACGACAATCTGGAGAAGCTGATGGTTACCCGTGAGTCTACCAACTAAAACAATCTTTCAAGCTTTGACATTGCTCTCTTTCTTCTTTCCGATGGAAATTATAGAGACAGCAATAGCAAAACCAAAGCCGATTTAGTTTGGCGGTAGAAGGCCGGGAAAGTTGACGGCAAAAGAACAAGAAGTCGCAGTCAGCGCTGGTCAGATCAAATTTACAATAAATACTCTGGACTGGACGTCAATCTACGACACCTTGCAAGTCGTCGGATAGATGGAGCTGGCATAGTTTCGTTATAGAGAATTTGTTAAGACGCAATGGTCATGAGCCTCAGATATAACTTATTATAACAAAATACAGGTAATCTTATTTATAACCTTTTTATACGCGATATAAAAAGGTTAAACCGCCAATGAGGCGTTTTCCAGATACAAATTAACTTGTCAAAGATAGTTATAAATTTTGCCAAGTGTGGCACCACTGTTTGCTTTTATGAAATTTATCTAACAAAATAAAACATTGGCGCCACCTATGGTGAAATTGGGAACTGTCTTTGACAGGTCTTTTTACATCTTGAAAATGCGCCATTGTTAGTAAATAATAATGATTCTTATTTGTTTGGTAGATGGTAGTTCAGAGGAAACCTCCTCGGAACTCCATTAGAAGTTCTCATCCATAAGTCTTTCTAATCTCAATTGAGAACTGAACATCATGCCCCCATGTAAATTATGCATAAAATATGTCGAAATGATTACTACTAGCTAGTGCCAAGACAGCTGTTAGAATGACCAAACTAAAAGGTGTCACCTCTATGTTCAACAACATTACGCCTACATTTTATTTAAGTCAGCAAAGTTTTTGCTGCTAGCAACTCTAGACTACGAAGTCTAATGTACATCTAGGGAATACGAACAAAATTTTGACCAAGCAGTTTATTCTTTATAACTGTACAAGCTGTGCTCCGCGAGTTTACTCGCTATCCTACTAATATTATAAATACGAACATTTGGATGTTTGTTGCTCAATCACGTCGGAACGCCTATTTGTGATTTTGAAGTCAGTTTAACTTTTCTTGTAAGCACGATTCATTTATGTGAGATAGCGATCGAGTCTAAGTATTTCAATAATAAAAACATGTTATTGACGTCAAAAATTTGCAAAAAAGATCTGTACTAATTTGATTACGGTCAAAATTATGGCAGATTCGAAAAAAAACTGTACTGATTTGACTATGGCCAAAATTTGGCTCACATGCTTCTTAAATAAATGTGAGAAATTCAAACGAAGATTAAAATCATAACTGGAGTAGAAATTAGTGTTAAAAATAGAATTAGAAAATAGTGACAGTTTCGAAAATATAATAATATGAAATAATTATTGCGCAATTAAAAAATCAGTGGATTGTGATTAAGTATGTATTTGGTTGGTAATAGCCAGTTAGGCTAATTAGATAAGGTTGTAGTGACTGGCTAGTAAGCGCTAAACTATTTTGACGAAGATTAAATCAAACTTTGAAAATATTTAAGTAGGTATAGAAACATCATTCGATGCGTTCGCAATGACACAAAACTAATGATAAAATACAGGTGGCGAAACATGTCACTTGATACCACGATAATTGGCAAATATTTTTTCCATTGAATGCCACAGGTTTCATTTTCAGAAACAAATGATAATGAGGCATAATTTGTATAACTTATTAATCAGAACTCATACTGTCTAATATAGAACATAAAGCGATTAAATATGTATATATATTTAATTACCTCCCATATTTTCAATCGCGTTACAGGTAATGAGCGTGATCACGATAAGTGAAATGACACAGTTTCGAGAGACTATTCGTGGGCTATTAGGCTGTCTTCGTATCTTAGTTCGTAGTAAGTCCGCGAAGCCGAAGGTCGTGGGTTCGATTCCCATCCAGTGCAAATATTTGTGTGTGACAAATTTAATATTAGTACTGTGTCTGGGTGTGTTTTATGTCCGCCCCGGTTTCGCCCGTGGTACATTATATAGCACTCATCAGGATCCCGTACACATACAACGGTGAAAGAATGTCTGAAATCGGTTCAGTAATTCCTGACAATATCGCTTTCAAACAAAACACCTCTTCAGCTACCTGTTACGCCACCTATCGGAAATTGGTTGTACGAACTCAGATTTAGAAACAAAGATTAGCAAAGGTTTTATATTCAAGAGGTATGTAATCTGTGATATTCAATGACGCAATCTTAGACACATGTGTCATGTCAAAGCACGAAACGTACGAAAACTCTCAAAAAGGAATATTTTTCCCGATTTTGTTACATTCTTGATTCATGTTCCGCTTCTATTAATAGTAGCGTTATGTTCTTTAGCCTATAGCCTTCCTCGATAAATGGACTATCCAATAGAAAAATAATCTTTCAATTCAGACGACCTACTTCCCGAGATCCTAGCGTTCAAACAAACAAACAACTCTTTAGCTTTATAATTTTAGTATAGACAAGTATATACTTACAACCATATATGTACCATATCTACTATCTGGCTTCGAGGTACACATGACAAGATTTGCTTATTTTGAGGTCAGATGGTGTTGTGAGTGAAATGTCCACCAATATTCTTATTTTTAACCGACTTCCAAAAAAAAGGAGGTTATCAATTCGACATTATGTTTTTTTACCCTATGTTTTTTATGTATTTTACCTGATTTCTCGTCGGCGTGGTTGGGCGTCAATAATTCAACTATCTATATGAATATTTATAAAATTAGTTGGATTTCTATCTTCTAACGTAACATAAGCTTATAGTTTACCATATCATTTTTCATAATTATTTTGAAGTTAACATTTCTGTAACTTCAAAATAAAGATGAAAACATATCATAAATTGGTAAAATAACGGTTTTTTTCGACTAAACCAATTTCTTTATAGTAGATAGAAGAGCGAAATTAATTCAAACAAAAATAATGAAACGGATTTTGGCTTTTCAACCGTAAGTGTAAAAGGTCGGAGCCCTTTTAAAATTCGTAGAGAGCTACTGTTTCCTCTTATTACTGGTAGGTAAGCAATGATTGTATTGTCGAAATAATTGTGTTGTTCAGTATAAAAATGATAACATTGGAATTTACTCGTAATATGACCACTGCAACATTGCAATTTCAAAACGCTTCCCTGGGCCACACCGATGTCGCTGGCCCGTCTGACCGGCCTCAACGGGAGGGGGGGGCGGAGAAATCTGCCCAACCACCCCAGCAGGGCGCCAGGGCGGACGGGACCGGAGACGACGAGCGGAACCCTAAAGGGAAGGGACCAGCGCCTAGGGCGTCTAAAAGGCCGAGGCCGGAGGAGACCCCTCCTCAGTCCACGTCCAAAAAGACGAAGTCTGGGCCCACACCAACGAGGCAGAAGCCTAGTTACGTTGACGTGGCAAAAGGAGATCTCGTAGTAGCCGTCACGACGGCAGTGACGAGACGCCTTAGCCACGCAGACGCCAACTCGGTACTGGCAGGCCTTCAGGACCAGATTGTAAAACTATCGCTCTCTGTGTCCGAAGCAACGCCGTTTGGACCGGTTTTCCGAGGCAAACCCATCGTAGCCGATGGGGTTGTCAAGCTATGGTGCGAAAACCTCCAAACGCTGAGTTGGCTAAAGTCAGCCATTGGGAATGTGTGCCTGCCATCAGGTGAGAAGCTCACCGTGATAAGGCAGGTGGACATACCCAAGAGAATCATCTGCGGACTGGTCGTACCGGGGTCGTGGCCGAAGCCAAGCGTAATAGCTTGCCTGCTAAAGCTACAGAACCCCTGGGCCCAAGTAGACCAGTGGACTCTGCTGAGGGTTGACGCAACCGAAAAAGACACTTTTTGTGTCCTCAGCATACCAGAGGGTGTCGCCAAGGACATAGTGTCCAGAGACCGGAGACTGGGCTTTAGCCTAGGCTCCGCGTACGTCAAGTTTCGGGGCCCTAGGGGGAAGTTCATCACTGAACTACCCAACCTAGTGGCTGAGTCTGTGACCGCTCCCGGCCCCCCGCAAGGGGGGACTGGAGAGGACATGGACACTACTCCGGCGCCACCAGCCTCCTCTGATATCGCTCTCAGGAGTGACGACGAGTTGGTAGTGGTGCCTCCTCTGTCAGTGCCTGTGCCCACTGAGACCGAGTCGAAGGAGAAATCCGACGATGAGGACGATGAGGGCTGGGCCAAGAGGATGAGTAGGCTGGAGCTTGAGGTGGAGGGCACTCTGTCCGATGGCGACGGGACCCCCTTCAGCCAGGACCCTTAAAGTCCTGCAAGTCAACCTCCAACACAGTCGCACAGCAACGGCTCAATTGCGCAAATGGTTGGAGGTGAACACCGGGGCCATCGCCCTGATCCAGGAGCCGTGGATCAGGGGGGGGAAGATATGCGGCCTCAACAACACCGGAGGTAAGATACTCGCTTATAGTGGACCACAAGCACCAAGAGCCTGTATCTTAATTCCAAATAACATTTCTGTGTATACGCTAACTGAGTTCTGTTCCAGGGATCTGGTAACCGTCAGTATCCTGCAGGCTCAGGGCTCGAGCCTCCCGAACCTGGTGATGGCCTCTGCCTACATGGCAGATGACGAGACGGCGCCACCACCAGAGGTATCAAGACTGGTCGAGCATTGCGAGCGCCAAGCCCAGGAGCTGATCATCGCAGCAGACTCCAACGCACACCATCCAGCGTGGGGTATGAAGGCAAGCAACAAGAGGTGATGATCTGATTACCTATCTCTTTTCTACCAAGCTAGCTATTATTAATAGAGGCTCTAAACCAACATTCGTCACTAGACGTAGTAGAACGATCATCGACGTGACACTTGCAACGGAGGGAGCGGCGGAACTTATCCAGGACTGGCACGTGTCGGACGAGGCATCTTGTTCCGACCACAGATGGATCCGCTTCGACCTACAGGCATGTACGATGATTCCTGAGCCAACCAGGAACCCGAGGAAGACTAACAGGGCCACTTTTGCCAAAACAGTGCAAGGTAAGCTAAGTGGCACCCAGTTGTCGGCTCGGCTCCAGACTAGGCCAGGCAACCAACAAGACATCGAAACTCAGGTAAACCTATTCACTGACATAGTTATAGGAAGTTACCACACATCGTGTCCTCTAACCTCAACCGCCAGGAACAGTAACAGAGACAGTTCATGGTGGGGTCCCGAGCTCGAAAGAATCAGGAAAAGGTTAGGCGACTCCTAAACAGGGCCATGAACACCAGTGAGGACCAGGACTGGGACAACTACAAAGAGGCCAAAGCACAATACAAGAAACGACTACGCTACAGAAGTTCGTCATCCTGGCGCGGATTCTGTAGCAACATCAAATCCTGCAATGAGGCAGCACGGGTAAGGAGGATCCTATCCGCAGGGCACAACAAAACATTGGGTCCCTATGCAGGAACGACGGCACATATACTGTCTCTCTAGATGAGACGTATGAGGTACTACTCCAAACACACTTCCCAGGTTGTCAGCTCACCCAGAGCATAAACTGGGAGGCGGACAGCTATTCGCCCTCAGAAAATGACTGGCAGACCGCCCAGAAAGTAGTAACGTATGAAAAAACTCTCTGGGCCATCAACAGCTTCCAACCATTTAAGGCGGCCGGACCGGACGGCATTTTCCCCGCTATGCTGCAGTGGGGGGGGGTGCTGAGCTCGCGGAATCTGTAACAACAATCCTACGAGCGTGTCTGGCCTTCCAATACATCCCCCTTAAGTGGCGGGAAGCTAATGTCATCTTCATTCCCAAACCAGGTAAGAGTGACTACACAAACGCTAGGGCCTATCAGCCTCACCTCCTTCATGCTGAAGACGCTGGAAAGGCTATGCGATAGGCATATTAGAGACACAACGCTCTTATTGACTCTACTGCACAGGAATCAACATGCCTACAGTGCGGGTAAATCAACTGAATCAGCACTTCATGCTATCGTAAGTGAAATTGAGGCAGCCATCCAATCCAAATCTATATGTCTGGGCGCCTTCATAGACATTGAGGGAGCCTTCGACAAGACAAAGTTCTCTAGCATTAAATCAGCTCTGAACAAACATGGAGTGGACGCCTTACTATCAGGTTGGATAGTAAAAATGTTGAGTCATCGCATCGTACGACCACCAGGTAATGCAACCAAAATAGCATTAGTTGCGAAGGGATGCCCCCAAGGGGGGAGTCCTCTCGCCCTTGCTATGGAATATGGTGGTTAACTGTTTAATCGAGGTATTGAACGCGCAGCGCTTCTACAAGATAGGCTACGCCGACGATATAGCAATACTTATAACTAGTATCCACGCCAGCACCGCTTGTGACCTGATGCACGCGGCTCTAAGACTAGTAGAGAGATGGTGTACGGACTACGATTTAACAGTGAACCCGTCAAAGACGGAACTGGTCATGTTCACACTCAAACGCTCTCTGGGCTTGTACACACTACCAGGTCTGTATGGCGTGACGCTACAGCTGTCTGACGAGGTAAAGTATCTAGGGATGATCCTCGACAGCAAACTGAACTGGAACAAGCACTTAGAGAACAAGATCAACAAGGCCTGTATCACCTTCTATCAATGTCGTAGAATGATAGGTAAGACATGGGGACTTAACCCAAAGGTCACCCTATGGCTTTATACCACAGTGATCAGGCCAATAATCACCTACGGGGCTCTGGTCTGGTGGACCAGGACGACACTGGCTACAACCATCGCGAAGCTGCAACAATTCCAGAGGTTGGCATGTCTGGCGACTACCAGCGGTATGTGCACTACACCAACGGCAGCCCTGGAGATAATGCTGGATCTGCCTCCTCTCCATTCACACGTGCAGCAGGAGGCGGCGATGTCTGCAATAAGACTACGGACTCTCGGTCTCTGGCATGACACAGGTATTCCTCACACGCGGGTCCTTCAAGACAATCTGAAGCATCAACCCATGCTGCTGGCGATAAGTGATAGAATACCCAAACAGTATGTATTTGATAAGAAATACAAAATTCAACTCGAGGAGCCTCCCCTCCGGGGATCATAGCTCCACCGAGTATAACTGAAGATCACAATAACATTCAAGTATTGTGCTTATCGGAAACTTGGATAACAGAATTACAAAAGAACTTAACTCAAATTCATGGATTTAAATTTGCCGCAGCATACTATAGGAAGAAACATCTACACGGAGGTGTAGCCATCCTATTACGAGAAAACATACAATACAAGGAACGCGTTGATTTGACAAATCTTTCTATAGAATTCTACGTAGAAGCATGTGCTATAGAAATCCCAATAGCAAACGTACTTTTAATTTCCGTGTACCGTAATGATCGTGGGTTTGAGATTTTTTTTGAGTTTCTAGACAAACTATTCACAAAACTTAAATTAGAAACAAAAAAAGCACATTATAATCGGTGGAGACTTCAACATTGACATTAAAAGTAAACCAAACGAATATAACAAGTTATGTGACTATATGCTCGAAAATAACTTCCATCAGAAGATAAACCAGCCAACTAGAATAACGTCCACAACAGCCACCTGTATAGATCTGCTCTTCACAAACAAAGGGCGAGATTGTGAAACTAACGTTGTAGACCTAGGTATTTCGGACCATAAAGCACTTGTTTGACATTAGCAAATGACTCTTCAACAATCAAAATACAAATGATTTCAAAAATTCTCTATTACAAATTGACTGGAATAAAATCATTAACAGTCACAACGATATTAATACAAACTACAACAAATTTGACCACTTAATAAATACATTGCTAAATATTCATATACCTCTCGTCAAAATTGAAATAAAACCTAAAAATAGACGAAAATGGGTTACTGAAGGAATAAGGAAAGCCTGTAAAAATAAAAGAAACCTAAAAATTTTGATTAACAATACAAGCAACGAAATATTGAAACAGCACCACAAATTATATCAAAAAATCTTAAAGAAATGTATTAAAACTTCCAAAAAATTAAGTAATATAAAAAAAATGGATTCTTCAAAAAATAAAACGAAAACAATGTGGACTATAATAAAGGAAGTCACAAACAAAACATCAACTAAAATCAATAAAAATTTCCAACTTAAATATCTCATTTCTAATGAATTCAATAAATATTTCACGTCCATTGGCAAACCTAATACATCAAGTACTGACGAAAAAACAAATTACTCTAGAGAACCAACTACTAACTCTATGTATCTATTCCCGGCCACAGAAAAAGAGGTATTTAGAATCATTAAAAAACTACCAAACAAACATAGTACCGGGGTTGATGCGTTACCACCTACACTCATAAAAAAATGCATCTTAGAATTAACGCAACCGATAACTAAACTACTCAACCAATCAATAGACGAAGAAATTTTCCCAGAAAAGCTAAAATTGCTAGAATTAGACCAATCCTAAAACAACTGGAAAGGCTGATGACATAAATAGCTATAGACCCATAGCATTATTACCAGCGGTTTCAAAAATTTTCGAAAACTTAATATCAAATCGTATTTACAATTTTCTAGAAAAGTATAAATTACTAAACGAAAATCAACATGCATTCCGAAGAAACTCTACAACTTCTCTTGCAATATACAAATACATAAAGCAAATTTTAAACTATGTTAAAGAAAAACAGCACGGTGTCGGTATGCTGCTTGATATGAAAAAGGCTTACGATAAGGTATCGCATACAATACTATTATCAAAACTCCATGATATTGGAATACGAGGTAAACCCTTTAACTGGATAAAATCTTACCTTACAAACAGAAAACAGTTGGTAGAAATAAATCACCTACACCAAAATAGTGGCACACAACATGGTATTAGATCTGATTTAATAACTTTAAACTGGTCAATACCACAAGGTAGTGTCCTAGGGTGTGTTTTATTCCTCATTTATATAAATGACCTACCGAAAATGTTAGATATCCCGTGTGTACTGTTTGCAGATGACATATCACTACTTTTAAATGTTCATCTGATACAACATCTATAAATCAAATCAAAGACATATTCAGGCGCATAAAATCTTGGATGTTACTAAACAACCTAGAATTAAATATTAAAAGTCAAAAATAATTCAATTTCATCCTTACCAAAAAACCCTATAAGTCTAACTACTATGTCAGAACTTTTAAACATTGACGAAACAAATACTTCTACATTACTTGGTATCGACATCGACTCTCACCTAAATTTTAAGGCACACGTTTCCAAAATCAAAACAAAATTGTCTCAGTTCATATATGCGCTATCTATTCTAAAATCAAATACCGATCTAAAGACTGCTAAAAGCGCCTATTACGCGTATGCTTTCTCCTGGTTACGGTACGGTATCGTAATATGGGGAAACAGTTTAGACGCAAACAATCTTTTATTACTCAAAAAAAATGTATACGTATTTTAGCAAATATCCACCAAAGCAATAGTTGTAAACCATTTTTATTAAACAACAAATGCTAACATTACCCAGTATTTACATTTTAGAAGCTGCCATGTTCGTTAAGAAGCACCCTAACTTATTCACGTTTAACAGCAACCCCGACGTAAATATCAGCTTATAGCCCCGGAACCAAGGCTAGAAATAATAAAAAGGCCCAGAGTACATGGTAATTAAAATTTTAACGCATTACCAACCTATATAAGAGAAGAACAAAACGAAAAACAATTTTGTGAAAATTAAAAAGAATGTTGCTTACCAAGGCCTACTACAACGTTAAAGATTTCCTAGAAGAATCTCAATATGTTTCAAACACACGTCATTAACGCTACCTACCGGACAAAAACATTTTGATATTTTAGTCTAATAATAAGTTGTTGTAATAAGTTGTTGTTGTGTAATTTTATCGTAATTGATTGTATTGCTACGCCCTGACAGGGTCATGTACACACTAGATTTAAGTTTTTAAGTCAATGTCATGTACATGTTGCAATTAAATAAATGATATGATATGATATGATGGTCTTCACCGATGGTTCGAGAACCAACGAGGGCGTTGGATCCGGCACCTTCTCGGAAGACTTGAATATCAGGTACCACACATCTCTCGGGGCCCACAACTCCGTCTTTCAGGCAGAATGCGTGGGCATCACGAGGGCTGCTACCATAATCACCGACAGGAGGGTGCAGGGTTATAACATCTGCATACTCTCTGACAGCGCGGCGGTCCTACATGCCCTAAAGAGCAACATCGCTTCGGGACTAGTCCTTGAATGCCACAAGTCTCTGACGGAGGTTTGTGAACACAATCAAATCGTTCTCCAATGGATTAAAGGCCATAGCGGATCGAGAGGTAACGACGCGGCGGACGAACTGGCGAGGAGGGCATCAGCGGAACAGGTTCAGGGCCCTGAACCGATTGTCCCGCTCCCACTGTCGCAGGTACGGAAATGGCTGCGAGAGGTCACTGAAAGAGCATAACGACAACTGGACCAAGAGGTCGGACTGTAGTCAGTCCAGAGCGGCACTGGGGGGCCGTAACTCACGGTACACCCGGCAGCTGCTAAGCCTGAATCGTCAACAGTTGCGACTGGTCACGGGCGCACTGACAGGTCACGGTTTGTACAATAAACACCTATTCAGACTAGGTATTACCGACAGTCCTCTTTGCAGAGCTTGCCTTGAGGCTGAAGAAACGGCCGCTCATGTGCTCATGGAGTGCACAGGAGTGGCGGCGCATCGAGCGAAGTTCCTGGGCACACCGGGGACGCTCCGTGAAGCATGCGGCAACGTTAAGCTGCTGGGCTTTCTGTTGGAGTTGGGTTGGCGGGAGTGAAGCCCACTTCCCCACACGCAAAACAGGCGCACCAAGACGTCGAGTTGCGGAAACAGCCCGCCCACAAAGCCTGAGCGGAGCGCTACTATGACTATGACTATGACCACTGCAACATGTGGTCAAAATACTGGTAAATACCTCGTTAATAATCGACTTCAAAAAACGAGGATTGACTCAATTCTGTTGTAAGTTTTGTTTGTGCGTTGTAGGTACTCGTATGTTCCACGATAGCAGCGCCAATTGTGAATTTATTTTGATGGTAAATTTTTTAAGTGAAAACTTCGTTTGGCGCGCGCGCCTAGACACATTTGTCGTGGGTTGTGAATTGAATTCTAGCGTCACGCTCGGGTATGATAAGAAATCTTCGGGTAAATTCGGGACCATAGGCGTTGGCCATCTAGAAATGCGCCAGCATTTTCAATTGGTTTGTCAGCATTTGGTCCAGATGGACCTAGATGGTCATGGCATGGCTCATGGCCACGCTCTCCGGTTTCCGTAGTTTCCAAAGTAAACTATCAAATTCTGAGTTCGTAAGTTTTCACTTCTATTGGTGGTTCCTATGACTGCCATTTTTTTTGTTTGGTAGACTACAGTTCAGAGATTGTCCCATATACATTTGAACGAATCGAAGGTTTTACGGTTTTTGAAAAGTGAACAAAAAACTGAAATTTGTTTTCATTTCTCTGGATGATTTAGCGATAGTTTCTTATGAAATCGTGTCGAGTCTGTATTGGAAGTCTGAACCAATTGAAGTCGGTTTTTATGGACAAAATAAATTATTGCTTAGCGCAATGGTATTGCAATTTGAAGTTGTCAGCATTTTAAGCTTTATTACCTCCAGTAACAACTTCGTTGATTAAGTTCATGTGTTTTGTATTTAGTTGTATTTATAAATTGTATAGTACTTTTAGGTATACATTTATTTAGATATAAATTTTAATGTAATAATGTAAATGAATATAATAATTTTGGTTCACTAATGTTTCAGAAACATTTTTTGACAAAACATCACTTTAAAAGCAACTAATCGTATAATATTCATTACGAAAACTTTACACCACAAAAATGTTTCATTTTAAAAACAATGTTTTGCATAATATTTATTTCAAAAATGTCTTACATCAACAAATGTTTTATTTTACAAACTATCATTTTATAACCATTTATACGGCAAACGTTACATTTAGACAATGCATCGAATGATATTTTGTTTTTTGTACATTTTTTGTTTCATATACTATTCATTTTACAAATTTAACATTTACCAAAATGCAATTTTACAACAAATTAGGTCCTGTCACAGAGTTTGGACCTAACCTGTCCGATTAGGATCAATTACTAAGATTTGACTCCGGGTGGGCTCCCGCCAGAAGCTCTGCGGTCAGCCCTGAGTGTCGCTTCTCCATACTCGGCCTGCGCTCCACTACGGAGGTCGCCGGATCGCTTCGCTCGCCACCTCCCCCCTTCGCTACGCTTGACCTCGCATGGCTAGCTCCACTCAGGACCTCCCTGGAGCTTCTGGCTCCCGCACTTTTTATATACACTCTAGGGGTAGTAGCGACAAGACTAGGTGAAGTCGGGGTGCTCTGAGTCGGATCTGGGTCCTAAGTTACCTAACCGGTCCGATGAATTAAACAACTTTTTTTTATGTATTTTATTTTAAGAAAAATCCAGAGCAGTGGCATGGCCAAAAAATTTGCCATATACTTTCTGACAAAAGAATTAATAAAAGAAAGTATTTCCAATACTAGTGACATTCGTCAAAAAATGGCAGGAGCCCCACCCGAAAAAAGAAATAAAAGATCGATTACAAGAGAAGAGCGTATAACAAGAATTTTGGAAAAAAAGAACACTTTTCAGAAACTCATCTATTAAAATTATTAGCAATACAAATGAAAATGTAAATTTTGATTGATGATATTTTTTGTTAAATGAAATGTTTTTATGTTTAAGTTGTTAAGTAATTAAAATATAATTTGAAATGTTTGTCAAACAACACTCTGTAAAATAAAAATGAGTCAAGTGTTGGTTTTGTTTTTAAACATTTATTAGTTAACTAAAATATTAAACGAATCAATTGTCAAATAATACGTTATGTACTGAAAGTTTGTCAAATAAATATTTTGAGATGTAACCAATTTGTGAAATGTTTTTTTGTGTAATAATCATTTGACGACCCGTGAGTTTGTCGAACGTTGGTTATCAGGTGTAGATTTGTGAAAAAAAGTTTTTCAAAAGAACGGATACCAATAATTTTACATTTATTTTGTTAATATAATTGTAGTATATTATCAGGGTACTAACCGTATAGGTAAGCATTTTTAAAATAAGTTTTTTGAAACCATGCGTGGTGTTTCCTAAATAAATCGCAGAATTTAAAAAAATAATTAATTAAACAGCATATCGATGAAATAAATACATTGAAGTAGCCTACTAGCTACTCTTAGTTCCAAAGACTACGTTGCAAGCTGTTTTCTTTTATCTTGATCATTACTTGTCTAAAAACTACAGCTTACACTTTTGTCAAGGTAGTCCAAGACATTAACTGAAAAATAATAATATAACTTCAATGAATTTCTTTCAGTATTCAAGCATAACAAAAGGCGGTAGCGACATTTTATCTCAATATCAGCTCACACAAAAAACCCCGCCATCTCTTTGCCTAAAAGGTCTTGTTATGAATTTAAAGAGTGAATTGTGTATTCAGTTGATGACTCTCAAAGCGACTATATTTTTCCATGAAATTGCTGGCATTATTTATGTGGATTATTGCGAATGGGCATTGAGAACGCTGACAGGCCCGAATGGAGCTCGGATTCATCAGACGTTGATTGAATTCAATGTGTTTTAATTTTGTTTTAGATTGGATGTACGGTTGTGGAGTATTTATCCAATTTTATATTTTTATTAAACGGTTCAATACTTGAATGTAGTGAGTATTTGTTTTGTGTGTATTTGATTGAAAGCTTAGTAATAAAACCGTTGTGGTAAGATTCTTTAAAGAGTTAAAATTTGAGTTTGAAGAGTTTGCCAGTTATTTTATTCTTATTAGTTATTATCAATAGTGTACCAATATAGCTTTGTTTTAGTTTAAACGACAATATTCCTAGAGAAATGGCAGGTTATAGAGGTAAATCATCGTATATATCTGAATGAAGATCGCAGTATGATACCAAGCAATGATTTCAAATAATTATCTGGCTTTTTCTAGATAGTTCTGGTGTAATGTCTATGACCTAGCATATTTTGTATTGCTTAGAAGTGTTTTTAGTTTCGCAAAAAATCACTTGTCTGTACAATACAATCCAAACACTTTAAAATTATACCACGAATTATAATTAATCTGAACCCTTTTCTAGATCACTTTTAGGAATCAGGTGTGGGATGAAGTTTTGCTCAAAGCTACTAAGATACCAGTCGAGATGATATATGGTATAAAAAGGTATTCATTGAATGTATGTATGGCTACTTATAGGGTTTTTCGTTTTTTGGGCTACTCAAAGTAAAGTAGAGTAAAAACAGTAGAAAGGATTAATTACAAGTCATATTTACTACCGTAGGTGCCTTTAAAATAAATTAAAGTAGGCTGAAAATAAACAAACCTATATATTAATAGTCTTCTACATACTATTTATATTGGAGAAAGGTTGTATGAAGAGACCTTTACTGGGCAAAGATTGCGTGAAGGGACTTTTACCTTACTGCAAGGACCTTCGTACTTCTCACGTGTACCCATTTCAATATCTTCCAATATTCCCAAATTAGCTAATTGACCACCGAAGCCTAAGTTTGGATTCGAAACCCCGAGACGTTTATCAAGTTACGATAGTTAACATAGTAGTCTGATTTAACTAGGTTTAAACGAATCGAACTGGAAAGTTCTGGTCGAAATTAGACCCTTATTTGAATGTTTCTATTAATCAATATAGGATAACTATTGAATCCAGGTACAAAACTCGATTACAACTAAGCTTTTGATGAACCGATGAAGGTATAACGAAGTTTATTAAATTACTGGCATTTACCCACCACTCTGTATTATCTAAGGAATTTACACTTTTCGGGATAAAAAGCTATTTAAGATTATTAATAATCCTGACTACTACCAAATCTACCTTAGTTCCAAATTTCAGAGCGATTTATTTTGTTCTTGAAACGTGACGAGAAAGAAGCGAAAAAACATTCCATTTATATTATTGGTAGGACAGATTGCAATGGTTATTTATGGGTGTAATGATTGGATCAAAAATCCTAATGAGTATGCCAGTTAGATTAAAAAAATATAAGGAACACGTAAATAAAAAACGTTGATTTGTACATAATAAAACTAAACAGAGGTACGGAAAAACGTCGAAAAAGTTACGGCTGGTCTAGTCTTGAGAAAGGCGACTGCCGGTCCGGAGATCCTAGGTTTAAATCCACTCGCATCTTTTTAGAAAGTCATGTGCGTAATTCCATTAATTTAAAACGGCGAAGGAAAACATCGCGAGGAAACCAACATGTAGATAGAATTTTTTGAAGTCATGAGTCATCCACCAACACGCACTGGGACAGCATAGTGGATTATGGCTTTGACTCTCTGCTTGCCAGAGAAGGCCCCAAGTAGCAGAAATCATTATTCATTGTATACCTCTGGGTAAAGGATTTAGAGCACTATTTGGCAGTGATTTAGACTCTTTATAAAATAACTGCGTGGTAATGTGTTGCTATGGACAGGCTTGTTGTTAACGTAGTGTACCATCACTCTACGTTATATATGCATCACTATAAAATCGTGAGTTTATATTAAAATGCGTGATGTTGCAAACTCACGGTAGGTTTGGTTAGTTAATAATTTGCAGCAGTGTCCAGAATGAATGAGCGTCGAGTTCTCGTCACAGTTGTATTAAATTATCTCTTTCTTTTCCGACGATGATCACTCCTATGCATGGATGCGAGATGTCAAGGAAGGCGGCTTATTCGTTGTGTGCTCATGTTTCGGAAGGAAAAAAATATGTTTACAATTTAACGGCGACATATGTATAAGTATACACTCGCTTATACTAAATTCTCATTTCCCCTCTGCGTCGCCTTAAACTGTGAATTCACAGTAAAACTTATCTTACCAGATGTTTCTCGAGAATTTCTTACTCCTTTGCTTTTCTTATCATAAATTAAAAACTTTAATATAAGTGTAAATTTTCTCCTCTTCTATGGTAATGTTGTATCGTAAACTGTTATTTCATTGCTGGAACGTTGCTAACATTGACCATTAAATTGGCTTAGTACGAAGTAAAAGAAAAGAAAATACCTAAATGAAGGTAAAATGTGAAGTGTATTTTAAGTTAATATAATATTTATCCATAGCATTCTTGTAAGTCATTTCGAAGAGTATATGGTAGCAACGATACGGTCCAAAATAGGGGGTGCTTACCTAGAAAAAACCGATTCACACTCGACATTATACTTCTTTTGGGTGCGTTAGGGATTATTACCATAATTTCTATTCTGAATTCATATTATTTTACGGACAGACCAATTCGTTCAAGACTCATTTTAGCGAAGCGGCGCTCATACATTCATACTATGACAATTGGCTGCAATTTTTGGCAAAGTGCTATCGTTTGCCAAATAGCTTTAACTTTGACTTCGAAATGGGAATTCGGAATGGAAGTTTGGCCGGTGTGACCGCGGCCTTAATTGCGGTATGTAAAATTGCCAAGTAATAGCTGAAACTGCGTAAAATATTCATGCTACGGTTCACAACTTAATTCATTCCATCGTCATCATCACCCGTAGTTTCGCTTGTCAAATCCTAAATGTCCACCAACATAAATACCAATACCACCATTTAAGCGTTGTAGTGGTACGATTCCTTTTAAAGTCTGCCTTGGGAAGTACCACACCTTTGCCAGCTATTCTATTGCCAGGCAGTAATATGAAATTATCACTATCACTGTGTTTCGGTTTGAAGGGCAATAGTTTCAGTAAATTAATTACGTAGAGATAAAACATATTATATATTTGGGTGGCGAGCGCAGTGCATTGCTTGATAAAGATTTGGACTCTTCGTGTTCCAAGAGTGATACTGTGCTGTTATGGGTAGGCGTATTTTTTAGGCACATGTCCTGCTCGTCTCGTTACTATTACGTGGAGGAAATGCATTTGAGTTTACTCTCCACCTGTTGGTCGGGTAACGTTGAACTCGACACCACAAGTGATGTCAAGCGTCCTGACATTTACACACCTTTGGTGTTTTATGACAGGCCAGATGTTTAGCTCCATTACCGTCTTCTATCTAGCTGCAGAGGATAAGGGAGAGCTGCAGTCCAGAATACTGTGTCTTCATTTCCTCTATGCTCCATCACAACCGCTGTCTATCATTGGCACGGCGGTTAGCGCGAACAGCGCACCGTTGTATTTTCACTCCTCTCATGCCACATGCTCTACTTAGTGTAAACAAAATTCCCCTACATCGCAAACCCCACTCGGTTGGGATGATCTGTCACCAAAAATTAGCTACTTCGCTTGAGCCAACCCAACCCAAACTTGGCCTTTGACAAAACCTTGGCCCAACCAAGCGACTGAGCGAATTTCTGGAACTTTAGGAACACAGAACTTGTACTTGATCAGATAAGAATATCAATCAATTAACGACCTCAACTCTTTCCAGTCTTACTCCACCTCACAGAACTTCTTAAAAGTATCTAACTACGGTCGGCTTAGCGATCAGTCAACAAGAACCACCAAGGGAAGTCACTGACTACTCCCCGGGGTGTACAACAAACAGTTTCCCAAGCCACGTATCCCAATGATATGTTATCTGGTCTAAACCAAACTGATAAGTCCCAAGATACAGGTTTACTCGTACACATAGAGCCGCGTCGACAAGCTTATCTAATTAGTAATAATTTTATTATTTTTAGTGAAATTATACGCAGGGGTATGTTAAAACACAAACACAGCAAACCCTGCTAGAAGAAATGCGAATATGACTTGCTTTTGTTCTTGTTATACTCTAAGTTTGATTGTACAATAAATTATAATATGACTAATTTTAGCGTAAGTAATAGTATGGAAGCATATAAACCATGAAACATTGTTATGTCAACACTAACTTGACGTTTGGCTTATACCCTTAAAATAGGTATAACACATCTTGTTTTTTCTGTAATCGTAGTAATTTCATGTTAAAAATACTGGAATTTAGAAAATTATTATTTGTAATAAAAGTTGCTTTAAACCAGCGTTAAAATGGGATAAATTGATTGTCCAAATTAGCAAAATAACGAATAAGTTAGTCCAGAAAACTTGACCCTTATTACTATATTGTTATACTTCATTAAGACTTTTACTTTTTTTTTACATATTTACATACTTTTGACGTCATCTGTGACGTCTGCATCGAACATTTCTATACCAAATCGACTGTACTCGAAAAATTAACAAGTTTGTGGTGCGTGTAAGTATTGAGCATTTTTGAAATACTATAATAAATTCATATAATAAATAAAATATGATACAATTGTGCAATATGTAAGTCGAATGATATCTGTGTGTTTGTATCTCAATTATTTACATTGCAAAGTGTGTTGATAAAAATCATAAAATGTAAAATTATAGACGATGTCACTGTAAAACTGCTTTTATAAATTCATTCTAACTCTTTTAAGTATGTAGTTTCTTTGACTGGCCTCTTGTTTTAGTAGATAGAGTAGCTCTGCCTACGAAACCGAGGTTTGTGGGTTCTTTTCCCATCCAGTGCAAATATTTATATTTATACATACCGCATATTTATATATACCGCCACAGTATAAGCTTTGCTTAGTTTGGGGTCAGATGGTGTTGTGTGTGAATGGTCCACCAATATTTCTAGTCGCGTAGTCTAGCCTGCAACTTACCTTCACTTTTCACTTCTTTGTTAACTGGCAATAGAAGTCGCTATATGCATATTAGAGAAATAGTATGTTCCAATTATGAAGATCAGTATGTTGAACATAAGAAAAATACGCATAGTTAGAAGTGATATTATAAAACATACAACAAACCAAAGTAACCGAGCCAATAGGTTGGCCACTTAGCGCGATATGTGGACACCAAAAACAGCAAAGCGGAAAGGACCTAAAGGGAAAAGAAAAATAGACAGACTGATGAAGATGGCCAAACAACTTAAATCATACAGCAGCTGGTGCTGATTAACAAAATATAGCAGATTATATGATAAATTGCAAGCATCTGGAAGAGGCCTTCACCCGGAGCGCTCTAGAGTAAAGTAACCTAAATTAAAAGAAAAATTAAGGAAACTCGAATAAATATAAACTTAAATGTTACATATTTATGTAGTGGTAGGACTCTTGGCAGAGTCCGCCTGGGGAAGTACCACACCTTTGCCAGTTATTCTACCGCCAAGCAGTAATGTGCAAACATTACTGTGTTCCGGTTTGAAGGGCAATGTTTCCAGAGAAATTACAGGGCTTAGAGATATAAGATATTAGATCTCTGGGTGACGAGCGCAGTGCAGTGCTAGGTAATGATTTGGACTCTTCATGTTCCAATAGCTGCGTGTCACTGTGCTATTATGTGTCCGGCATGTTGCTTACCATCAGGCACATGACCTGATCGTCTCGTCACTCTATATTAAAAAAATAAATATATATATTTACGTCAAGATTGTTATTTAAGGGTACTGAGGCATAAGTATAGCATAAGCAGCGACTAAAAATGTTCCCACTGCTGGGAACCCGGTGCCTTTTCTCGCAAGGCGAGAGACATGGTCATAATCCACCATGCTGGCCCAGTGCAGGTTGTTGGTTGACACATGACATCGAAAGATTCTCGAAATATGTCGGTTTCCTCACGATGTTTTCCTTGTGCTTAACACCGCTTGGATATAAATAAGTATTGAATATTCTGCTTATTACTTACGATTTTGATATCGTGTATCAAAAATAGCAATACTACATGAATATAACTCAAGTAAATTTTGCAGAGGTGTATTTTGTTATTTTCATATTTTATTTATTTGATCCAAATCCACAAAAAACTACCGTGAAATCTCGTTACCAGAATAGTTGTGTTTTCGCAGATATCAGCGGATTTTGTGCCAGAACCGCTCATATATTACAAGTATCAACGGATACAACTCACTCGGAAATTGCTTGTGGGTAAAGGCCTATTTTTACTGCGGCTATAGAAATAACAATTCAATATCTGGAGTCTTTTAGCTCGTACTTATTTTTCGATAATAAGTTTGCATTTTACCGCCTGATTTTAGGTAACGATGCGGTTCATGAGCACGCCCCAGAAATAAAAACGATTTAACTTAAACCCTATATATACACATTGTAAGGTAAAAAAGGGGATAAAAGGAGTTGAGAGGTCAACTCGTTAAAGTTGAGATCTCAATCCCTTGGAAAAATGTTGAGATAAATAAAAATTGTAAAGGACTGATTTCAAACATTTATTTTAAACCCTCCTAGGTAAATCTAAACAAAATAAAAGAAAGAGTCAGGGCTCAGATCGTTGTGAATCTGCTAACCTTAATCAACTAAACTTATATTTACTTGAAATTTATTCCAACTCGGACAGAGAGTTTAAATACATATTACCGCATCCAAGATTAATGAGTCCGGGGTAGCTTATAGAATTTTTTTAATAAAGAAGCTTTAGAAGACCAAGTCCAAGATTTTGGAACCCGGTATTTTATGTAGAAAATTAACAAGAGGGGAACTCAATAATTGCCACCTCCAAGATTCTTGAATCCTGTATGTTATGGAAAAAGTAATCAAATATTCATAAAAACTTATGTTAAGCCTAGACCATTCTGAATGTTCCACATTCCAGGTGGAATTAAGGCACATAAACTCAGTTAGATATGTTGAAAAGGAAATACCTCTTTAAACAACCTGAGATTACTGATTTATAATTATAAGGATATACAGTAACACCTGATACACAAATTATAGCACTAGGGTGTTACATGAGAAAGTTCTACAAGGGGTAACTTGTATAAAGGTACCTCAACAGTTCATATCTAGGTGAGTTAAAGGTACAACAAACACATTATTAAAGTCTAGGAACACATTATAGTTACATGACTAAGAGTAGCCATTTTAAGAAAGGTTCCTATACATCAGGTATACATTATTGGACGCCCTTGCATGGAATACAGTAAAGTAGAAAATAAGTAGCACTAAAGGTAGGTAGGTAATAAGCTGGTAACCTAAGTACAGATGGTAATTCTGTCTAAGTTACAATATCTTAGGTAAATATAGCCCGCCTATGTAAGTTAGAGGGGTAAAAATAAGTCTATCTTAGGTACAAAGCTAAGAATAGTTTATAAGAAGTAAAACATAGCCCGCCTATGTAGGTTAAAGGGGTAAAAATAAGTATATCTTAGGTACAAAGCTAAGAATAGTTTATAAGAAGTAAAACATAGCCCGCCTATGTAGGTTAGAGGGGTAAAAATAAGTATATCTTAGGTACAAAGCTAAGAACAGTTTATAAGAAGTAAAACATAGCCCGCCTAGGTAGGTTAGAGGGGTTAAAATAAGTATATCTTAGGTACAAAGCTAAGATTAGTTTATAAGAAGTAAAACAGCCCGCCTATGTAAGTTAGAGGGGTCAAAATTAGGTATATTAGGTATAAAGCTAAGAGTAGTTTATAAGAAATGTTCCAATACAACACTAAGTAGGTCAAAGCTACCCATTTCTTATTAATGAAATGTAATGAGATATACTAAGTGATAAGTAAAGTAAAAAAGTAAGGAGGTACTAGATGGAAACCTAAGCACAGAGGGTAACCCTAAACAGTTTAATATTATTCTCTCAGGTCGGGTTAAATTGTAACTATAAAGACCGGCTTGCACTATATTATGTTTATCCCTCAATCGTACGGCACATCGTCCTCAACTGATGACACCTTAACATCAGTTGCAAACACATACCGTAGACAGTAAGACACGGAGGCTCACTGGAGCAGATAAACACAAGTACAAGCTCCGGTTTCAGGAAACCTCAACTATTGAGTATTGTATAACATTTACATTTTCATTAAACTGGAAGGACCCTCCATTCATTATAGCTGAAAGCTTCCTGGTCACCCACACTCAAAATATAATAAGTGAAAGTACCTAACTAAAAGTAAATGGAGTAAGTAGATATGTTGTAAGATTAAAGACTAGGGACAATACAACTAACCTAATAACCCTAACTAGTATAATTATGGAACTACTTCACCCATACTGGTGACGTAGCGCAGGCGCCTCTGCGCTCGTCTCGCGCGGAGACGGATAGCCGCGCGAAACACCACCCGGCACGGCCGCGACCGCATTTACCAGCAGGTCGTGCCATCTGCCCAGGGTGCGGCGTGTCACGGGAAACGTGGCACGGAAGGAAAAGCTGCCGGCTACTACCGCCACCGAACAGCGCCCTCCTTGAACACCGCCCCTATAATGACAAACGGGTGCCTAATAAGCCCTTGCCTCAGACTACGGCGAGAAGTTAGTATGGGCCTCGCCCATGCGGTTTTAAACATTCTTTCTAAAACTTACCCCTAGGGAGGCGGCGATTGGCGACGAGGACTCGTCAACCATGGCTGATCGTCGACGACCGTCACGCAACGACGACCAGCCACTACCACGCGGTTCAGAAAATCCGCCCCTCAGATCTCGCTACGCTACTTGAGAGCAGGTCTTTATAATCAACCCGAGTGCGAAGAAAATACTCACAAGTCAAAAAACAAGTTGTTGTTTGAATTACGACTTCTCCCAAATGCAGGTCGCCCAAAATGGCCTCCGCCCTTGAAAAACTACGAAACCGCGACCGATCAGAACGCGGCAAATGGGGAATGACACTTGACAGTGACATTTTTTAACGTTCCGAATCGGAGAGAAAAAAAAAGGTGTTACAACATGAGCCTCACAATCAGAGGAAATTACGTAAAAGTAGTGGGGGAGGACCCTACATCGCAACATATTATTGGTGATTTATGGTCCTCCCCAACAATTTTGCGTAATTTCCTCTGATTTCAGGGCTCGTGTGTAGAGGGTTTTAGGCTTGAAGACAACCAGATTATATCAGTTAGGAAATACCCACTCAGGTAACGCATTCCAAAGTTTAGAAGTTCTCATATGAGAAATGAACTGAAACCTCTTCGATCGTTTCTTTGGAACATTAATCACGAAACGATGTCGCTTTCTGCAGTTATGAGAGCGCAGTGCAGTGCTAGGTAATGATTTGGACTCCAATAGCTGCGTGTCACTGTGCTGTTATGTGGCAGGCATGTTGCTTACCATCAGGTACATGTCCTGCTCGTCTCGTCACTCTATACTATAATAAAAAAAACTTATAAGCGGTCCGATAGAAAAAAAATCATTATTTCATTTTCATTATTAATATTTGGTATGAAAATAAATGCCTTTTTTAGATACCATAGAAACAATAGTACCTAGATAAAATGAAGTTAACTTTATACATAACCATAATAAAATATTCATTTATGGGTAACTAAATTGATAATAATCTACCTACGTAAAATCTAAAATAATTGTATGCTTGTTACGTGTGAAGGAATCCTAACGCAGAACGTGACGAGGCCGCCATACAGGAATAAACGCGATTTTTGAGACATTTGATGAAGGTTATGAGTCAAGGTCGATAAATATTATGAATTTCTGAGGTACCTTCATTACAAACATCTTTTTCGCTTTATTATTTCCTTAGGGATCAAAACGTTTCAAGGTCCAAGTAAATGTAAATCTTAAATATCGAACTTCACTTTCTACTATCATTCATTATTGTAGTGAAGATTTACTGTTTACTGAATTTTATCATCGTACACGTATTTATATTTTGTTTAGTTAACGATAGCATAATTTCATGCGCCTGAAGTTTGAGAGGACACACCCATTGATTTATATCGATGTTTCGATTGTCATCACAACTTTACAATTATTTATACTCACGCAACGCATTCCTCAACATAGACGTTTTAAGGCCAGGTAATTCTGTCAAAGTAGGCATTTAACGCTGTCTTGTTCTCGCAACCGTCACCGACCGCGGAATCGGTGCCACAGTGCAGAAATAACATTAAAATATTGGACTATGTAATTTAAACTCATTTTTTGTTCAAGATTTGTTTACGTTTGTTTGTTTATGATAAGAGTTTTGTTGCTATATAAACGAATAAATATTAAATTTATCTATACTCGTAGGTATACAAAACTCAACCTTTTCTTTTTTGGTCACACTATAAGTTGAGAACGGCTTTTAAAATTTCATGCATTTTTTAAAATGTTTCCTAATAATTCACAAGTTCGTCAAAAATTTAAAAATGTGGTGAAACGTAATGAAAGACCAGTACAAATAGACGGTTTTTGGCCAAGTTTGCACTAAATTTCTAATCCAATTTTTTCTATGAGGTAAAGATCACTTACTGAGCATAAAATTACAAAATGCTCACAGATTCAGGTAGAGTTTCAAACGCCAATTGAAAAAAACTGTTTTAGCCGATATTTTGGAAACTATATATTTTGACAACAATTGTAGAAAATAAAATTTTGCATCTTTTGTTGCTTGTAAACTTTTTGTAAAACTTACCGTTTACGATTTATAGGCCATTTAATGATACGGTTGTGATGATGCCAAAAATAGTGGATGAAAATGATGTGGTCTACGATGGAACTTGCTTCTCTAATAGAAACAAACACAGTGTACCTCGTAACCCCAAGGATCGAACCTTCGACAAAACCCACTCTGGCAATGCGTTTCACAGCTTAGTTGTCCTTATTACAAAAGTGGAGACCAAACTCTTCGTTCAACTCTTCAATCATGATGATGAACGGTGCTGTTCATTCGAGCAACGAGCAATATGATAGAATTACTTTAATTTAAAAACCGACTACAAAAAAATCTACACGTAAAAAAATATTACCTACTATCTAAGGAGTCTAAGGACACTTTGGCGAATGAGACCAGTCTTAGAATATCTTAGTTACCAAAATCCATCCAGCCGTTTGGAAGATATGTGGAAATAAAAGTTTTACAAACATAAAGATACGCGCGAAAAACATAACCCTTCTTCCATTCCGGTAAAAAGAGACATGTTTATGCTACTGGGAACGGAATTCACATCTTATTTTTTTACATTGTTATCATTAAATTGGACATAATAAATCGTAATCGGTAAGTTCGAAAAAAAGTTTACTGGCAACAAAAGATGGGAAATTTTATTTTCTACAATAATAATAGCCTTTATAATTTTTTCGGAATATCGGCCAAAAACGTTTTTTCGAGCTGGCGCTTGAAGCTCCACCTGGATGTGTTATTATTTTGTAATTTTATGCTCAGGAAATGATTCTAAACCGAAAAAATACGAATCGGAAATATAGTACAGAGTTAAATTCTACGAGTAATTTTACTGCCTTCTTATCTAATTTGGTCGAGTGTCTAAATTTCATTTTAAATAAGTTTTAAATGAACGAAGTTGGGTTTTTAGGGATTCGTAGACAAATTTTAAAATATACGTTATGTCTGTTCATCCGTATGTGACAGTCATTTTCTCCGAAACTATAAGAAGTATACTATTAAAACTTGGTAAGTACATGTATTCTATGAACAATATTAACAGTTTCATACAAAAAACGAAAAAACAACAAATTTTGGTGGTGTCACAAACTTGGAAAAGAAATTTAAAAAATCTATCAAAACCATACGTGTATCTATGGATAGGTGTTCAAAAATTGTATTGAAGTTCCTAACATTTTTTTCTAAACTGAATAGTTTGCGCAAGAATCTCTTCCAAAGTGGTAAAATCCGTATGTGAGGACTTTTCTTCCAAGTACTAAGTACCTTACTACCAAAGAATTTACCTAAATGGCATATAATGCAAGTTAGGTATCATTTATGATACCTAACTTGCATTTATATTAGATTTACGCAGGGATTTCTCCTCTCATTATTTCCTTATCCCGATCTCTGATTTGACGGACGAATATTTTACCGATACTAATCTATTTTCCATTGCATCTGCATTGAATTTTTTACTGATGTGTTATCGACGTCAGTTTTTTGAGACTCCCCTATTGGTCTACAACATAAAGTAAACAGCGTACTAATTAGTATCAGCGTCTATTTGCAATTCTAATGAAAACGGTATCAAAAATCAAGATCATAGCGTGCTTCACTAGTAATACCTACTGATATTGTTATACTGTGACACTATGATCGTAATATTTAAAATTTATTGGTTGTCAAAATTGCAAAATCAAGCACAGGCCCGTCGTCCGTGAGCGCCGAAACGCGACTGATCAGGCCTGCCGAACGGCGCGCTATATATATGGTAGATATTAAAACATAGTGAATAACTGATACTTTTTATCAAGTCAAACTCTGCGAAAGCATCTATAACTTTTTAGTGGCTTTCGTTGAGTACAAAATTTAGTAAAAAGATCATTAGTTTAGTCATAAACTTGAAAAAACTTTTTGAAAAGGGGTAACTTTGGGATTTTTTTTCTATCAAGTAAAATTCATTAAATCGTGTTATTGACTGCGAATTGCACTAGATTAGATCCTTAACTAATACATATATTTTTTTCAGAGTTTAATACACTATTTTAAAGGTCTTAAAGTTGTTTTAAAAATTCAAAATTACGGCCTACACGCCCTTAACATTTTTTGTCGGTTTTTATTAGTATTAACCATGAAACGGTATTGCTTTTCTGATCTACGTTTGTGCTTTGTTTTAGTTTAATTTAAGTTAGTAATAATTTGTGTTACTAATATTACATTTACTCAAATCCGAAAGTGACAATATATAGTGTGTAAAAGTAGCCGGTTGACGTTATGAATAAAAAAACCGTTGATTGGCTTCGAAATAGTAAAAGACACCTTAGTTCATTTTGAGGCTAAGCATTCAAAGCTACGACGACAATGACGGTTTACAGTGATATATCTGAATAAAATCTATGAGCTGTCATTTCCAAAGCAACTTTACGACTTCAGTCCCGTAATCTTTACCTTCCTTAATCTCGAACAAAATTGACCCAAGACAATTCACTGGCAAATTCTGAATGATATCGTAGAAAATCCAGTCCCTTTTGTGAGCTCGATTATTTATATGCTAAAGAGGGTTAGGCATGCATGGCGGCGGCATTTATAGGGTAACCATAAATTACTATAGAAAGATAAATTAAGATATTCCCACAAAATGAGTAGCTACCATGAGTTACAACTATGGTTCTAAACGGAACATAAACTGCAGTCATTCTCAAAACTGGAAGGCGACCGGGTGAAACGAGCTTCAAATTCAGATTCAGCGAGTCGAAATACATGTCTGTGGGTGGGTCCGGTCCAGAGTATAGAAAACTTTTTTTTTATTGTGCCGGTGTAAATGTATTGCTATTTAGGATTGTCTGGCAAGGGGTAGCAACTGTCAAAGGTGTTGAATAATAGATGACGAGATTCCGAAAGCTATCTCGGACAAAATAAAAAATTTGGACTTTATACTTTGACGAAACTAGGGTACCATTTTATAGAGTAACGAAGGTCTGGCGGTCGCATCGTGGGCTTTTGCTCTATGCTCTATCACTCTATCAGCACGTCACACATTCGTCTCGAGCGGTACTGAGAGAGTCTGCGGTCACGTACATATTTACAGCGTGTTTATGAACATTGTTACCACAAGTAATACTCGCATCGCTTCGTGAGATAAATGTAAAAGTGATTGATAACGCCTGTTATCGAAGCATACCTGGAAATATCAATTAAATCTTGCACCAAATCTCTCTAGCGTTAATAACGTTCCAAGAAACTTGGAACCGCAGCAATATTCCTAGACATGTAACAGACTAACCCAATACCGGGTCAAAACTAAACTCTAGCCTCAAACTGGTTCAAACTAGGCAAATCCAGTTTTCGGTGTAAAGTTCGTTATTGCGGCTGTATAGGTAAGCCAATATTGAAAATTTATCGTAGGAAACTTACGAATTTGCAGTAATTGAACTGAAATTCAACAATATTGTTAAAGTTAAACTTAGCACATATTTATGAAATCTAAAGAGGACTAAGTGAATTTCGCATTCAAGAGGTCATAACTTGAATCTCGCTTGCACCTCTGAATATTTTTCCAAGTGTATGATGATGATCGTTAAGAAGATGTACGATCGTTACCATTAACTTAAACGGTGAAGGAAAATATCGAAAGAAAACCGTCGCGTTCCAAGAAACACGTCTTTTCACGACAAATGACAAAGGATATCTATCAACTAGCACTGGGTCAGCGTGATGAGTTATGGCCTTGATTCTTTCCTAATGAAAAAAGTCCTGAAGCCCTGGTAGTCTGAACATTATGCGCTCATTCAAAATTTAAGCTCATACTAGACGACGAGAACGACTAATTTACATGCATATTGCTCTAGGTTCGAGCAATACCTATGTATATGCACTGCATACTCGCTTGCGCATCTGTTGTTAACCCCCGACCAAAACACAGGAATTATAAGTTTGACGTCGATGTCTGTCCGTCTTTGTGTGTGTCTGTCTGTGGCACCGTAGTAACTCTGAAACGGATGGCCCGTTTTCATGACGTTTTTTTTTCATTTTAAAGCTAGTTCTTTGTGGTTGTTCTTAGATTTGTTTGGTTAATATCAATTCAAGATGGCCGCCTCCGCAAAATGGCGGATAAAATATTTTTCACAACCTTCCTCAATATGAATATCAAATGAATGGACTTGACTAGTTAAATATAAATACTATGACAAATTTCTAATTCAGGACGGCTGCTACCACTTATAGGCGGATTAAATTATTTTTTTACTACTCCCTCAACATGGTTAACAATTGAAAGGGCTTCACTAGCAGAATACTATACACATTTCATATCCAAGGTAGTCAGGGGTAAATCTTTTTTTTTTTAATTTCGTTCTTGTTTTAAAGTACTTACAGTTCAAAATGTTTGTCGTGAATACTCCTTTGAACGGTAAAAAGAGAAATTGACTTTCTCAGAAAGGCATCTATCGAGGACGACACTTTTTAATAACAGGAAATGAACAAAAAACGGCCCATATGATCGAAAGTAGTCACTATCTATTATTAACTTAACACGACCACATACAAATCCGTACTTGGCTAGTATGGTGGGTCACAGTCCTGTAACACTGCCTGTGAGGGAAGGCTTTCAGCAAGAGGAACATTGATTGAGCTGCTTATGAATTTATACAGAGCTGTTGGTAATTGAGGCAGTAGTTATTTAACTCAGGAATTCTGAAGCTTAGCTATGGTCACCCTTTCATGGGATAGATAAGGTATATTCCGTTATTATCTTGTCTTTTAACCCGGGCCGGCCGCACATAACTTATAGTTGGGTATGTACTCCGCTGCTGCTCTGGTATGCCGGCCGAATCAGTTGATAAATTATTTAGCCTGTAAACCAGAATAACAACTAGGCAGAGAAGCAACTTTGTAGAATTCATAATAACGAATTTTTTTTTTTTTTTAAATGCTAGTAGCATATCTTGAATCGTGATATGTGTTGCTCAACCACGTTGAACGGATCTGGCTGCAATTTAAAACACAAATTGAAATCTTTTAATGATGATTCGAACACAGCTACTTTTTATATATCTTTATATATCGGGTGTTTATTCTCGATGTTTTAATACGTGGGTAAAACCATAGGGAACTGTATAAGTTTAAAAAGGTTTATATTGCAATTTTAATATTTTGTGTCCTTAAAGAACAATTTAATTTTCGTTATTGTAATTTTTTTAAAGAGTCAGAACTAACACTTGCATTATGATAATATGGAATAACTTAAGCTTTTCAAAAAAAATAGCGTGTGGCAATTGATAGGATTAATTGATGTAATAAGAATGTAACTGTTTTCAATATAATGCCTGAGCGACACGAAGCTAGTTTTTCAAGCACACGAGCAAGTTAGCGTTAGTAAGCTAGCAAGCTTAGTACTTCTAGTTTCGTGTAGACAGAACTGGCATTGCGTGGCGTGGTCTACACGGAGCTAGAAATAATAGCTTGCTATTTTAGCTTGAAAAACTAGCGTCATGTCGCTCGGGCATTATGTACAACTACTTAAATCAAAAATGTTACTAAATCCATTGAAACATAAGATCAGCTAGCAATACAATGTTTTTTTTGATACTGTAGGTAACTAACTATTATCGTTGATATCAATGAAAAAAATTTAACTTGTTTATCTGTAAAAAATCTAATTTGTTACTTTTAAGGCTGATGGAATGCGGTTAGCGTTATTTGATTTACGCTGACGGTTTTTGGTATAGATAATTGGCCTAATTTGGTTAGATGCTGACAATTGTGGCTCCATCAATCATCTCGAAGGCAATATTGCTGAGTCTTCATAAATATTAATATGCCTTTACCGCAAATGTTGATTGCATTTCGGTGCTGAACTGTATTGGACATTTTGATGACAAAGCAATTATAGAAACTATTAAATTGCTCAAGACTTTCGTGAGCAAAAAATCACAAAAATTCTGCTAAAACTGTAATTTCTAAAGGTTGGAAGTAAATGTAAATGTATAATATGTATTACTTGTTCTTAAAAATATTCAATAAATAGATCAGAACCGAAGAATATTTGGAACATAAATAGATTATAGCTTGAAATGTTACGCTTGATATATTATTTTCATCGTGGTATAACGGAAACAGAAATTTCGTGTATAAAACTGCTAGGTGCTGCTAGTTTCCAAATGACATCCAATAATTTATAATACATGAGATATAAATATAAGTTATGTAAAGGAATTTAAAAAGGCGAAATTGAGCTCCGCTCCAGTAAAGTTTTGTGATAAGGCGGTCAGTTGTAGAGTATGACGCTACGGGTTTCGAGAGCGTAGCAACGTGTAGCACGGTAGCGCGATAGCGTAGCTAAGTTTTGGATGAGTACAGGAAATAACTAACAGGTTTTAAACAGATCTTGATATTTTATCTGTAGCCTGTCACCGCTAGTCCAGTAGTCTAGTAGTGGTGAAGAGTTTACAATGATAGTACATATTCAACTGCTTGTGTTAGATTGCCATGTAAAACTATTTACAGTTCGGCTGTTTTGGGATATATTTTCTAAAAATATTTTTGGAAATCATAGTAGTCGCCAGTTCGTCACAAAAATGTATAATGCATCTCTTTCACAAAGCTTGACAAAGATGAAGTTTAAAATCTGGGTTTGTGATTGAGGGAGTTGTGAAAAAAAAATGTTATTCGCCCATTTGTGGTGGCGGCCATCATGGTTTTGAAATTTATCATAGTGTATAGTGTTCTACTAATGAAGCTCTTACATTTTACATATCCGTGTTGAAAGATTTGTGTTAAATATTTATGCGGAAATTTGTGGCGGCGGCCATCTTGAATCGTTTTTCATAAAACATAGCCAGTAATACTCCCGGCTAATTCACCTTTAAAACAAAAAAACCTAAATCGTTTCACCCGTTTGGGAGTTACGATGCCACAGACATACACAGAGAGAGAGAGAGAGGGAAGGAGAAAGAGCGATAGATATAGATACATCAAACCTATAACACCTCGACGTTTTTGCGTCGGGGGTAAAGAGTTATTTCGTGAACAACTGCTGTAAACACAATCCATAGGAATCAATAGTTGAACAGTAAAAAAATATGTTTTGGTTTGTATCTGCATTGCTTTTTCATTTTCCACAGGATCATAAATTTACTGAGAGCAATCAATCAACGTACACAATTTCTCTCTTGATTAAGCACACATTTTTGCCTCATATAATTAATATTTAAATTATTTTTTAAGAACAAAAAAAGTTAAGCGAATTATCGTCTTAGTAAGATATTGGTAAATTAGCATGTTTCGTAATATTATGAGTAGGTTTTGGAAGTATTACGAAGGAGTACACATGTTTCGTTTTTAGAAGTAATATTATTAAATTTGTGCTATACCATACTATTATATTTATGTATGTAACCACTCATGTTCGTGTAAACGTGTAAGTGTAACGTAATGTAACGTGTAACGGAAATGTATGTAACCCGTAATTGTATAGAATTCCTAGAAAATGTATGTAATTCCTAAAATCGCACGGAAATGTGTAAAATAAATTATATTATACTTACACATTACATATTTCCTAGGAAATCTATACATTTCCTAAATAGCAATCGGAAATGTAAAACATTTAAGATATTGTTGGGTAGATTAGGTTAGGTTAAATTTGATTTTAAAAGAATAAATATAATTTGATTTTGTGATACGTTAAAAGTTAATAGATAGTTGATTTTAGAAGTTTTAATTAGTAAGATAATATGAACATATCATTATTATTTTACGGCATGGCTGTTACCCAATTGTCTCAATAAGTGCTATAATAAAAAGATATTATTAATAACGAGTTTTATTACAGAAAGCATTTACTTTATACATTTCCTATTATATACGATTTTTACGATTATTATTATATACGATTCTGAGAAAATGTATACATTTCCTAGGATATATATAAATAAATAAATAAATAAATATTGGTGGACAATTCACACACAACACCATCTGACCCCAAACTAAGCAAAGCTTGTGTGATGGCAGCCAGATAGCTGATACAATACTTATATAGTTTTAAATACATACTTATTATACATAGAAACACCCAGACACAGTGCAAACATTTGAATTCATCACACAAATATTTGCACTGGGTGGGGATCGAACCCACGACCCTCGGCTTCGCAGGCAGAGCTACTACCAACTAAGCCACTAGGGCAGTCAATAGTTATATAATATGCATTAAATAGTTTTTCAAACAAAATTTTATACATTTCCTAAATAGTATCGGAATTGTACACATTTCCTAGGATTTGTATACAATTCCTTGATTTCATACATTTCCGGTAACATATCTAAATTACAAATTCCAGAATGATGAATGTGATTGAAATGAAATGAAATTTACTGCACTTTTTTTTTGTGAAATCTTAATTATTTAAAGGGTTAGGGTAGTCAGTATGCTCGAATAAGAGAATGAGATCGAGCAAGAAAACAGCGATGATTTTAATGTAGGTGTTTAAGTGAATCGGTTTCTTAGTTTTTTTCTGGGTAAGCATATTCCATCGTAGATCGCATCGTCACTTAAGAATAAACAAGATGGAGCTCAACCATAAACCTTTTACAGTAAAAAACGTCCAAACTTTGTTATTTATAATAGCAGAAGGAAGCATTCTCAATTTACCAGTACGTTGCTGAAAGAGATCGTAATGAAAATTTGGTATGTGTTTATGGCGTCGTGATAACTTCTCTCATATTTGCAAAATACGCGGTCGCACATGTATCGTACATGCAAATAAAAGTGAGAATATTTGTCGGCGAATTTTTTGACACGATAAAACGCTTTTATGTATTTTATATTTCATTTTTATATTGAATTGTGACTTACTGATGCGATTTTTAATATTGCAGGTTACAAAGCTAATAAATTTCGGTCATCAAGTAAATATATTTAAACCTATTAAAATATATTTCACAGTTACAGGTTTATTTCATAGAAACAAGTTATTAAGAAATGTTTAATAAATGTCAAAATTCTAATATTTAATATTAGACGTTCACATGAGATAGCACAATACAGTAAAACCTCGATAAGTTAAAGTCCAAGGGAAACAAAAAATATATTAAGTTATAGAGTTTTAAGTTATCAAGCGTTTTGGTTTTGAGATCTGAAGAGAAGGGAACATATTATTTTTTGAAGTTATAGAGGTTTTTAAGTTTTAAGATCTATAGATCTTGTAAAATACGCATACACATAGCCGTTTTTTTAAATAGGTATTATATTTTTTACAAAATATGAAATTCATTTTTTGGCTTGATGATCAAATATGATCTAAAAACAATAAATTTTATTGACTTAGTACCTTTTCATTATAAAGTTTCGGCAATTATTTTCCGGTTCAAACCCTGGTATAGGTTAAGTCAATAGGACTGCATAATTTGCTTTCAAAACTCTCACAGCCACCCTTCGCTATCATCACCAGCCTTGATTAACGTTACAGAAAACTATTTACCTAAAAGAACAAATTCTTACATCTTACATCTGAAGAAGTACACATTTTTTACGTTTTAATTATTCTGTTCACCATTCATGGTCTGTGTTAGAGCACACTTACCTAGAGCAAACCGATCAACTCTCGACTAGAAGGTATCGGATCATTGACACACAGAAATAATCATTGGAAGGTCAACCATAAGACGATAAATTTATTAATTTGCGAAAGTCCCTAACACGTAACTTGATCCAATACTGAAACGAACAATTTACAATGATTTATATTTATAATTAATTACATGACGCTATTAAAAAAACATATTTCTAGGCGCCTTCAATAATACTTAAAATTATTGTGAATATTGTTGATATATCTAAACGAGTTTTATTTTATTTTTTAAACACTATAATCTCTTTGTTTATACATATCTAGTATAAACAGAGGGAGATTAATTCCCCAACGACGACCCAAGTACTCAACACACAAGAGGTGTGCCCTAAACAAGGTCAGGTTATAATCAAACTTGGGGACGGTTACGGTGGCCCTAACTAAACTAACTAACCGTACATTGTATATCCGGCAGAATTAATAAGTTTAGTTTAGGTTAATTAAAGAGATGCCGCGATATGAGCCACCTAACCACAGAGAATAGTGCCAACCTGAATATACAAAGTAGCTACGTGCAACTTTTTTTATTTACAAAACAAATTCAAAAACAATAAACAAACAAAACAAAACCACTTTATTGAAACAAACATTTTACAAGATTAATTGGAACCCATCAGTTCCGAACTAGTATGTAATGCTGTGTTTCGGAACCGATGGCCTCTCCCTTAACACTTAGGACACTAGATTAAACAAATTTAAAAATCAATATTAATAAAACATAGCGCGTAGCAAAAACTACTACACTTATTATGACAAAAATGTACATGTCAAAATCATACCAATATTATAAATGACTGGATTCGTGGCTTAGTGGGTAGTAACTCTGCCTGCGAAGCCGAGGGTCGTGGGTTCGATTCCCACCCAGTGCAAATATTTGTGTGATGAATTTAAATGTTTGTACTGAGTCTGGGTGTTTCTATGTATAATAAGTATGTATTTAAAATTATATAAGTTGTATATCAGCTATCTGGCTGCCATACTACTAGCTTTGCTTAGTTTGGGGTCAGATGGTGTTGTGTGTGAATTGTCCAACAATATTAAAAAAAAAAGTTTTCACATATGTAAAAACGTGAAATTTTAAATTTTAATTGGATAGTACCTATATACTAAAAAACTAAGACTAAAAAATAGGTATTATCAAAAAGACAAATTATTTTGGTAGGATTTTATACCTGCCGAGTGATTTAAATTGAGAGATCTGAATTGAATTCATTTTGCCCAGATACTCACTAGCTTGGTCTGCACTTCCGTGATATAATAAGAGAGCTATGTGACAAGCTTTCATCTTGCCTCGAACACCTACCCAAAAATCGGTGCCAACTCTCGGAATATTATATGATGCTTAAGTCTTGTCGTGAAGAGCAACGATGAGACAGATATTTTAAATTTAAAGAGATTTTATAATATAATAAGCGCCTTAAGGCAAGCAATACTTACGCCTGCCATTAACATCACCGTGATGTGAAACTTTTTGAACACAAAGACGCTATTAATTTAGTAGAATTAAATTAAATTTACTAGTTTATGGAAGCTCTGGACCGGACTAAGTGGAGAAAATTGGGGGAGACCTTTGCCCAGCTGTGGGAGTTGAGTTTGACAAAATAGTATACATGTACACATAAACACTATCTTCGTCAAGCTTGAGTGAAACATGAAACCACTTCACGTAAAATGCATTGGAACCATATTACAGCCTTACACCTTCGCGCACACTCATAATTCAGATAAAGAGTGCTTCCCCGGTAGGTATGTCGTTACACATTTCCGTTCACGAAATCACGCCTACAAAAAATACCTAGCAACCAGGAAGAAATAGGTTACAGATAAAAAACTTTACAGGTTGCGATAGTTCAATATAGGAACAAAATAAAAAAAATTGATTAACCCCCGACTACCTCAGATTTGTCATCTGTTCAACATTCTACTAGTCAAGTCCTTACATTTGATACCCATATTAAGGGAGCTGAGAAAAAAGAAATGTATTTCGCCATTTTGTGGTAGCGGCCATCTTGGATATTTGATACCCATATTGGGGTAGTAGTGAAAAAAATAATGTAATTCGCCGTTTTGTGGTGGCGGCCATCTTGGATTTGAAATTTGTTGTAGTGCATAGTATTATTCTACTAGTCAAGCCATAGTCATTTGACACCCATATTGAGGTAGGTTGTGAAGAAATAGTTTGTCCGCCATTTTGTGGAGGCGGTCATCTTGAACCGATATTAACCAAACATAGCTAGGAACATCTGCACGGACATTAACCTTCAAATAAAAAAACCGCATCGAAATCGGCCCATCCGTCTGAGCTCTACGGTGCCACAGACAGACACACAGACAGACATCAGACAGACGACAAACTTACAACACCCGTTTCTTTGGTTGGGGGTTAAAAAGTACAATTTCTACCTAACCTTACCATCATTTCAGCAGCTCACAACGGCCTATAGCCGCTAGCCATTAGAATTGTTGATGACTTTAGGCTAACAAAAGAGTTAAACCCAAAGTGGGTTCGTAACCACCCATCTCCGTAAAGATGTGGGATTACGTGTATTTTCTACTGGCTTTGTTTTTACGACTATTCTGAAGGCTTTATAATCTAATACCAGTGTCGGAATTTCACTACCGCACGACCCGAGGCGGACCGTGTGCTTATTGATATCCTGCAAAAAACACTGCTGGTAGAAAGTGCGAGCTAAGGCCTAACGTAACCTAACGTAGGCAAATTACGTATGTTTTTGTGCTATTCATAATAAATAAATAAAAATGTTAGGATATAACTTACTGATTTCACTGTGCCTATGCATTAAGGGTTTACGGCAAATAGGTTTAAAGCTTACCGCTATGGATCACCGGTCTCTATTATAACCTCAGTTACTAAGCCTAGCAACAATAATCTGAAATTCTACGTAACACCCCAGGCTTTACAAATTCTGTTAAAAAAAAGGTTTTGTTTGAAGGTAAAAATTAAACATCTTAACGTATCGTGGTATCGGAGTTGTAAATACATCTACGATCTACGATGAAAATACATCTAACATCTTCGAAGGGACAGTCCAAAGCACCTTTAAAGGTTTTTTTCAATTCCTGGCATATATCTGATATATACATATATGGCGACATGCCTGCCATATAACATTGACACGCAGCTATTGGAACGTGAAGAATCCAAATCATTACCTGGCACTGCACGGCGCTCGTTACTCAGAATTCTAAGATATTATATCTCTAAGCCCTGTAAATTATCTGGTAATTTTGACCTTCAAACCGGAATACAGTGACGTTTGCATATTACTGCTTGGCAGTAGAATAGCTGACAAAGGTGTGGTACTTCCCCAGGCGGACACTACAGAACCTACTACCTAGCACGGCACTGCGCTTGTGACCCAGAGATATAAGATGTTTTATGCCATCTGTATCCTGAAATTATACAGTAAAGATAGCCTTTTAAAGTAGAATACAGTGATGTTTTTTATTACTGATTAGAGGCAGAACAATTACTGACAACAAGAACAAAATTAAAAATTTTGATTAACCCCCGACTACCTCGGATTTGTTATCTGTACAAGATTCTACTAGTCAAGCTCTTTCATTTGATACCCATATTAAGGGAGTTGTGAAATAAGAAATGTGTTTCGCCATTTTGTGGTAGCGGCCATCTTGGGTTGAAATTTGTCATAGTGCAAAGTATTCTACTAGTCAATCCCTTTCGTTTGATACCCATATTGAGGTAGTAGTGAAAAAAATAATGTAATGCGCCATTTTGTGGTGGCGGCCATCTTGGATTTGAAATTTGGTATAGTGACTTGTATTCTACTAGTCAAGCCCTTTCATTTGATACCCATGGTGAGGTAAGTTGTGAAGAAATATTTTGTCGGCCATTTTGTGGAGGCGGCCATCTTGAATCGATATTAACCAAACATAGCTAAGAACATCCGCACTCGGAATTCGGCTCATCCGTTTGAGCTCTACGGTGCCACAGACAGACACACATACAGACAGACAGACAGACATCGACGTCAAACTTATAACACCTCTTTTTTTTGGTCGGGGGTTAAAAAGTGTGGTACCTCTGCAAAAAATCCTACCAGTACAGAAGATAAACATGGCGTACCGATAAAACTAGCCCCTAATGGTAGGTACTTTAACTCCACCTAGAATCAATAGGAAGTTGATCCACGAATCAAATAATACTAATAATGCCATAATAACAAATAAAAGAAATTGAAGGGCAAATAGAAGTGTATCTTTGTGTGACGAGCTCCGTGCATACTGTCCTGTAACGGGCAGATGTGTTATACCATTAAACCAGAAAAGTGTCATGATGACCCCATGACCCCCCCTTCCTCCCTGTAAGAAGAGTGACCCAGGAGCTTGAACGGCGTGCTATCCGGGAAGTCCCTCGTTTTGATCGTGGTAAGCGCGAAAGTGTTTTGGTGATGGAGGAGCAAGCCACGAATTTTATTCCTATAAGATTTTCAAATACATATTACACCTACTCGAAGAATGCTTGTCCGATTATTTAACTCGAGTTAAAAAGATGCTATTAAAGTTGAGTTCAATAATTTGTCATTAAACTAGAGAGACATCTCTCAACTTTAATGACAGTCTGTTACAGCTTACAAGTGCAGTTGCATGCCTCAGTTTCTATGACTTCGTGAGTTACGCCATGACAAAAATCGAATTGCGAAACTAACTTTGAAAATAGAATAAACAATCAGCACATACAATTCGAGTTTAGGATTAATTTTAGATTATTTTGTCTCACATTCGTATCGGTAACAATAGCAATCTTTTCGGGATGGGAAGGGATGGGGTTGATACCTCAACCTACGCTCTAAAATACACCTTATCAAACACTACCCACATCTTCATAAAACAAATCCCACGCTAAATTAGGTGATCAATTTTCTGTGCCTAACTTAGTTGTTTGGAAACCAATCAAAGTCTGTCTTTAATCAAGGCATAATAACCTGTCGAAGTCAGGCACGCGAGATCGACGTGCCATATTCAAGTTCTCTTGAAACCCCTATGGTTGCTTTTAGATCTCTACGATATATTATACAATACATCGTTTATTTTTCATTCCATATTTACATTTTTGGGTTAACCTAATGTTGTATAGGTTAACCCAGAAATGTAAATATGAGAGTTTTAATGTTTGTGACTCAATCAATTCGCTACAATTGAACGGGCTCGATAGATTATAATGTGAAAAATAAATAATAAATATTGGTGGACAATTCACACACAACACCATCTGACCCCAAACTAAGCAAAGCTTGTATTGTACTATGGCGGCCAGATAGCTGATATAATACTTATATAGTTTTAAATACATACTTATTATGAATAGAAACACCCAGACACAGTGCAAACATTTGAGTTCATCACACAAATATTTTGTACTGGGTGGGAATCGAACCTACGACCTTTGGCTTCGCAGGCAGAGTTACTACCCACTTAGCCACGAGGCCAGTCAAAAAAAGGCCATTGGTGAAAAAGCACGCATGCTATTGTTAGTCCCAAATACAAACAGACTTCAGACATACTACCTTTTTAATCCGTAAATATTAATGGCTGTAAAGTTCATACCTCATACAGGTTATACCGCAGGATGCAGCTAGTCACTACAATATTTCCTTATTACTATTTTATTTTGGTTGCCTGGAAGAGATCACTTTTAGCGATAAAGTTGCCACTCCATTCACTAGTTTTAGGCTAAGTCCTTTGTTTTTTAAGTTTATATTGTGGTTTAAGTTTCTAACTATCTATCTATACTTATTTATGTTATGTATATACCCAATTATTGTGTATTAAATTAATAAATAAAGCTTCTGTGTATTTATATATTGCTAGTAATTACATTTAACGTTTTTTACGTTTTAATCAACACATATTACAAAACTAAATCAATTGTAAACTAAAATACTTTCCCAGTGTATCTAGTGTATGTTTGGGTCAAAAATCAAAAATTTAATCTCAGTATAAATTATTAGTATTCTTTATTAATGTCTATTTATATTTTATGTTTTTATTATGTTTCCTAGTTAACTTAGTTGGTAAAATATAATAAGAAATTTTGTAACTTTAATAGAATCCATGTCCATCCATGAATATTTTATGCAAAATGTCACCGTATAATTCGCGTTTCAATCATACTTAATGCCGCAAAGCTCTGGAAAACGCAAGTACCTATTAGTATGTATAGTTTAGGACAGACACAGGGTATTAAGTATACTCTGTGTACAGCCTTTGACAGATGTTTGCTCGTTACGGTCAGGTGTTAAAGCAAAAATGTTGTAAATATAATTTTTTTATTATTTTTAGGTGAAAACTCAAATTTTCGCGCTTTGAAATGTTGGAGTTTTACGTCTGCAATAACAATAACTGAGTATTTATTTATGATCGAGTTAATGTATTTTTGTATGAAATTTTTAGCACTTGTTTTTTTTTGTAGCATAGAGTGAAGAGACGAGCAGTACAGGGCTTAGAGATATAAGATCTTAGATCTCTGGGTGACGAGCGCAGTGCAGTGCTAGGTAATGATTTGAACTCTTCGTGTTCCAATAGCTGCGTGTCACTGTGCTGTTATGTGTCAGGCATGTTGCTTACCATCAGGCACATGTCCTGATCGTCTCGTCACTCTTTATTTAAAAAGAAAAAAAAAAAAAAGTACATGTGCCTGATGGTAAGCAACGTGCCTACCACGTAACAGCACAGTGACACGTAGCTATTGAAACATGAAGAGCCCATTTGTATCGGTTTCTACGAGGATAGTCATAGGAACGAGCAGTCATAGGAACTGCCGATAGAAGTGAAAACCTATAATTATAACTTCTTTATGTTGTATAATGTGTATAATGATTTAAACATAAAGATAAAGTATCCAAGGAATGTGTGTTCTGTGAAACGCTCCCATTCTTTTCTTAGTAAACTTTTCTAATATAGCACTAGACATCAATTCATAGTAGGAAGTTCACTATAGAAAACAGTGTTAAATGTTCAGTAAACTTAAAACAACTAGTACCTAAATTAAGTTTCACTCTTAAAGTTTTCATAATTATAGATATTATTATTTGAGCATAGTTGCAAGGCAATTTGTGTTTTCACGCCACAGAAGTAAGCATAAAATTTTATAGAATTTTCCAAAAACCCAGTTTTATAGATTTAAAAGCTATCGATTCCTTTGAAAATTAATTATCGCTAATTGTGAAATCATAAAAGTGTTTTAGCAAAAAATGTACCTACCGGCTGGACGTGGGGTCTATGTCCACGAGCAAAGTAGAATAGCTTAAGGTTGGTTTCACACATGTGTGGAAGACCCGAATACATAAGCCGATCGTATGCGGAACACCCGTACAGGTAGTGTCCGTAATGCTCTGAAACTCATTCGAATAGGATGCGGTTGCGAGAGGGGAGCAGCGAGATTTAGATGGCGAGCGGGTAAACGAATTTCACCACGTAAAAATGGTGAGCAACGATGAGATAATAATTCACCTGATTATTATTTGTTGACTATCATCACATCACATTGGATGTTAGACAGTGATTTTAACTCTTTGTGTTCAGAATTCTGCTTGGCAATGTGCTGTTCTGGCCCGGTGAGTTGTATTATCATCAGGCGTACGTCTAGTTGGTATCTTTGCTCTATTTAAAAAAAAAGGGATATCTATACTAATATCATAAAGCTGAAGAGTTTGTTTGTTTGTTTGCTTGAACGCTAGGCTCTCGGGAAGTACTGGTCCGAATTGAAAGATTATTTTTCTATTGGATAGTTCATTTATCGAGGAAGGCTTTAGGCTATAGAAAATAACTCTACTATTAATTGAAGCGGAGCATGAAACAAGAATGTAACAAAATCGGGAAAAAATATTCCCCTTTTTGAGAATTTTCGTACGTTTCGTGCTTTGACATGACACATGACAGCATTTGTCAAAGATTGCGTCATTGAATTTCAGTAATCTGTGCCTTGAATATAAACCTTTGCTAATTTTTTTTTCTAAATCTGAGTTGGTACGACCAATTTCCGACAGGTGGCGTAGCAGGTTGCTGAAGAGGTTTTTTGTTTGAAATCGATATTCTCAGGAATGAGTGAACCGATTTCAGTCATTCTTTCACCGTTTTCACGGGCGAAGCCGGGGCGGGCATCTAGTATTGAATAATCTTTCAATGAAACAAAGTACTGTCCAGACAAGATAAAGGCAATTAAAACGTCGTACTTCTGAAGACTCGAGCTCAGCCGAGAGAATGGTTAATTTTAAGTCAAGTATCAGAGTTTGTTCACTACTTACAAAGAAATCATTGCAGAATATGTTTAGTGTTAAAATTGTGGGAAGCTGTAAAAATGAGACGCCGACAAAGGCGTTAAATGAAAAATAATGCGATTAAAAGTCACCAGTAGGATATTAATCATAGTGTGACCACGGTACGAATAAGACCTAAGGCCCAGAGAACAACACGGAAGGGAGTAGGCATACACAGCGTTTCCCCTCTGTCAAAACACAAGTCCGCGTGGACCATGGAGTTCAAAAATATACTGTGGCCGAGGGCGGGGCTAGATTTGTGAATGGTGCTTTATTTTTTATGTGTTAGTGGTTTGGCTGAGTAAGTATTATCGGTAATGGATCAGTACAGGTATGTTTTATATGTAATAGTGCGGCTTTGCGCTAGTGTGCAACTTTCCCCTCCCGCAAGAAATGACAGAAAGATTTTAACAATAATTTTTAGTTAAGGCCCTCTCTCCGTGCTCCCGTGCTTGCGCGGAAGATCGAGTTGTTCGATGCTAAGAGACGATTTTCTTAGCATTCCATGGATTCACCGTGCGGGTGCCGGGTCCATCGTGTGGCAGAGAGAGAAAAACTCGAGTAGTTCCCGAGACTTGTGACTCGGGCGTAGGTTTAAGGGGCCCCTTTCTGACGTACATCAACACTCACCTTCACTACTTGTCTTTCTCTCCCTGCCCAGCCAAATCTGATATGAGCCTACTAGTGCAGCTTTAGATACTCGTTCTAGTATAGAACTTACTGCATTTCTGGATAAGCCAAGGTCTTTCAGCAGGTTATAGAGAGATTTTGCTGGTATACCTCTCGCTCCCACTTCTACAGCGTATAAACTAACTACATAGCCGTTTTTGTTAATTCGTTTAGGAGGTCGTAATACTTATTTTGTTTCATCGCGTGGTCTTTAGGTATATTAGTTTCCCACGGTACGGTAAGTTCTACAAGGACTATGCGTTTCGTAGCTCTAGAAAAAAGGAAAATGTGCGGTCTGGATGACGAAACACCCACATCCTCTGGGATCTTGTAGTGCCTTTCATACGTGTCCATTAAAATAGTCCAATCAGGTGCTGTACCCAGGATTGAGTAAGGCTTGTGCCTGGAGTTTGAAGTCGAGCCTTCTTTTACAAAGTTAATTTGTCTTTTGTTTGTCGTCAATCCCTTTTGGGCTCTAGTTACTGAAAGGCTCATGGCTTCACGTATGATTTCAAGTACTCTGTCATAGCGCCGCGAGTAATGACCCCCATTAAGGAGCACCTTGCATCCCACCAATATGTGCCTTGCTGTACATATCGCCTCTCCACAAGTATAGCAACATTTTCAGAGGCTTTTCCCCACCTTACCAAGTTACTCTGGTCAGGGAGGGTCATTTGGAATGCATTTAGATAAAATTTTAATAAGGCAGGAGACCAGTCATAGATCAAGGTGCGCCATTTTAGAGCTAATGGGATACAGAACTCACCTATGGTTAACCACTCACTTTGCATTTCTAAATTCATAGCGTGCCCTTTGTAACCGTCATTTTCGTCTTGTTGTAGAAAGGTTTTTACCATGTCTCGGTCTTCCCTTTTCTTCCTTGCACCCAACCCAGCAGTATTTACTTGTGCACCTGCCATAAATTGTTTATGGAATTGAAGTCTAGATTCCAGGTCTGAAGTAGTTTTGTCTTTTGGGAGAGATGTAATTAATTCGTCTTGTGACTTTCCCAAAACATGCGTTTTTGTAACTCTTAGGTGTTTGTAAAGTTCAGACGGTTTCTTTAGTTTCAGCCCAAAACTATTGTGATCCCTAAAAAGAGTAGAGGGATCAGCCGGGTGTGCCAATCCGAACCATGACTTCAATATCTTTATGACATTGGCATCTAGCTTTGCCAGGAGAGTTTTACCGATGTCATATACTAGGAAAGGCCAAGTGAGACGTGATGTGAGGTAGTTGTCATATATCCATGCTTTTTTGATATTGCTGATAGGCCTAACTATCTACATAATTACGTAAATTCATAAATTGTCTAAGCCCTAGTAGAAAATGCTTTCGAAGCTATAATGCTCAATTCGTGTTGGTCCGATGGTAAGAAAATTTGATTTCACAAACGTGTAAAGTAATAAAGTTGAGTCATGCCCAACATCGGGTCAGCTTCGGGGCATTTTTTCAAGTTAGATCTACGAGCTTATCATTCATTCACATTAGCTTGAATGGTGAAAAAAACCTTTACAAAGAAAACGTTACTAATTTAGGTAGGTACTAGGTAAACGTTAAAGGCTAAGTGGCGAGAATGTCCGATTTCTACATTTCCCAAATTCTGATAGCTCCCATGCTCGAATCGCGGCATTGAATATTTTCCCAAGTGCAATATTATGTTCTAGTTATCGTTGCCGCTCACTTTAATGATAAAAAACCCCTATAAAGAAACCTAGAAACACATCTTTCAAGGACATTTAAACTGTATAATTTACTGGCCGCACTTGGTCAGCGTAGAAGATTGTAGCCTCAACTCTCTCCTTGTGAGAGAAGACTTCGAATCCAAGGAATAGGAACTTAAGTGAGCTGTTTGCTCTTTTTTGCATTTCATGGCATTTCATCATAGCATTAGCATCTTACTTAACCCACTGTACAGCATAGTATCTTTTTGGAGTGGGCGTAAAGACAGCAATAAGAAGAGACGTGGACAAACATGAATTGGTGATTGATGAACCTTACATCTCTCAGTGACGATAAATGCTGTTATAGGCAGGCATGTTGCATCATGTGGTTTTAGAACAGATCCATATATATGTATGTATCCGTTCTATAAACTGATTATCTCAGTCAAACTGTATCTTAGAAAATTAAGCTTGGCTTGCGCGCAAAATATGCACTTGTCCTAGATAAATGTAGTTTTTTGCTCTTGAGTTATGTGCTAGGTGTTTTAAACTCGTTAGTAGAGTGAGAATTCAAATTGAATTTTAGCCTTGGATTCGATTTTCGAACTGTGAAAAGTTTGGTATAATTTCGAATTTTATGATTCTACTCTCTGTAAAGTTTGAATTGAAATTCGTCGAGAAAAACGGGGGTAATGTTTTATGGAAATTGACTACAATACAAGATACATCATCAAAATATCATCATCTTCAGTTCAGTCAGTCAGTCTATTAAATAACAATGTTAATCGTATGCTTCTTTTATGAATTCAATGGAACGAGGTGATAAATTCGTTTTTTTTTAATATATGTACATTGATTACTCCGAGAATAATGAACCAATTTATGTGATTATTTTTTGTTTGATGCAAAATAGTATCTGCCATTCGGTCCGATAGAAATGTATACAGTTTAGCTTAGTAGTTATCATTATCTTCAATATCATCAACCAGCCTTCACACTTTGCACTAGTCGTCGCTCCACCAGAACGCAGACAATATTTACATCCTTCTAATATTATAAATGCCAAAGCTTGGATGTTTGTTACTCAATCACGTTGAAACTCCTGAACGGATCACGTATGTATGTAAGGGTTGGAATACTGTTAGATTAGTTTTAAATAACACATAACCAATATTTTACCCCGAGAAAAGAAGTGAAACGGGTTACTAGGAGCCACACAACAATTTGACAACTTTTGCCTCCCGTAAATTTTTAGTATACATATATTTGAAATACGATAGTAGGTTTCTACTACGTACCAGACATTCAAGAAGACGAAGAAAGGGGTGTTCTAAAAAAAAATTTGCAAAATTTGACATTTCGGCAGCGTTACAAACGCCGCGGTCACGCTAAGACTGCGAATACAATAAACTATACCCACAACATTAATAAAACATACTTGTAAATAGGCAAACTCTTTATTGCACTCGGTAACACAGAAACAATAAAAAAAATTACGGCATGTTTTTTCTTGTCTCAGAGTCGTGTTCATCCAAATTTTTATACATATAGAAATGATAGCAGAGGAGCTAACAGCGCGTAATATGAATGACAGCCACCGCTTCTGCGGAGCTACGTAATTAGGCGTAGTTGGCACATCGTCAGCTCTTAACGAAATTAATAGACACATTTATCAAACTAATTATACTTCTGTGGAAATACCATTATAGGAAGGATTTATATGATAAACTTGCATTATTTCACACATGGTATTGGTATGTTGTAGAATTGAGCGACTATACTAAATTAATCGTGTGAAAAGGTACAGTTCTGCTAGATTTAGGGATCAGTTCAGCGTGACTCACAGCCTTCTGCGCTAGTCCAAAGTTTGGTAGGTCAAATGAGGCGCGAGGCCAAATGAGGCCAACTGTCATAGGTCCTTTTTTAAAAAGCTGAAAGTACCAAGCGGTGACGAGTATTTATACCTCTAAATTTTATCATAGAGTGACGAGACTAGTAGAACATGTGCGTGATTGTAAGCAACATTCCGCATAAGAGTACAATGACACGCAGCTATTGGAACATAAAGAGTCCAAACCTAGTACAAAAGAGTACAAACAAAAGTTGTTACCTAGTTCCTGCGATCGTCACCCAGAGATATAAGATGTTCTGTCCCTATGCCCTGTTATTACACTGGAAACAAATTTCCTGAATTGAATTCAAACCGGAACATTATAATGTTCGCACATTACTACTTGGCAGAATAACTGGCAAAATTGTGGTACTTCTCCAGATGGACTCTGCAAAGAGTACTAACACTACGATAAGTATGATAAGCTTCTTGATATTGTAGGTATGGTATGGAATTTTAACCTATAACAGTATGATTAAATTAAATTAAATGAGCCACCAGGTTACCATGGCTTTTTTATCCTCAATGCTATATACAATGTAGGTCAGCGTCAGAACCCCTGGAGCTTCATTTTTCAAAACCGTACACAGCGCAGTTTATACCAGTATGGTTGTCGCTGTATGCTGACTGCAAATCAAGACTTTTTTTACTAACTTCGAATGTCTTACTTATTTCTTTATATCTCATTATAAGCATTAGTCTAAAAGTTTGTTTTATGGCGTCAAAAACTACGCAACTTCCAAACAAAGCTCAAAGTCCCACAGTGAGCTATGGAGAGAGCTATGCTCGGAGTCTCTTTGCGCGACAGAATGCGTAATAAGAACATTCACAAATGAACGACAGCGGCCGATATAGCTTAAAGAGTAAGCACAAGCTGAAGTGGCACTGGGCAGGCCACATCGCTCGCAGTACTGACAACGGATGGGGAAGAAAGGTTCAGTGGCGACCACGAAACGGAAGACGCAGTGTTGAACGGCCTCTCACTAGATGAACAGATGACCCTACAACGACCGCTGGAAACCTCTGGTAGCAAGTTGCGCAGGACCGTTAATTGTACAAGTCTAGAGGGGAGGCCTATGTTCAGCAGTGGACGTCTTACGTCTGATGATGCTGATGATTTCTCAGAGTCTAGACCATTTTTGTACAAAATGTCATCAAAATCAGTGCTATAGGCCTGAAAACGTAACAGACAGACAAACGACAGACAGAGTTACTTTTGCTTTTATACGTAATATCAATAGGGAATTAAGTTAGTAGAGACGTCGGAAAATAAAGATAGGGAATTACACTCGAGTCAAATATCTACATAGTGTGATGGGCACTAGGTATGCTAACATTAATTTATACACACAGATAAGTATGCGTAACCAGATACTCATACGTGCATGTGAGTTTAAAAATAAGCTTTCCGGTCGCACAAAAAGCATTTTTTACCTATGCTTTCGGGAACAACGTATTTCTTCAGTACCGAACCGTGAGCAGTAAATCATATTTTTTGCTCCTTTAGAAGTCCCAGCAAAAATCTCGCCAAAAGTCCCACCTCATCTCGCCTAATCTACCGAAACTGTCCAGTCGAGAAATTTAGGTACGTAACTAACAGTGACTTTTCGCGATTTTAGCGAGGATAATCCTGGATAAGCTGAAAATCCCTGAGTGTGCAGGATTTTCACGGCTTTGTTTCCCACTGAGAACTTGTCCGGAATATTTGAATTAACAACGCTTTACTTAAACTGTCATTTAATTTTAGCACTAAAATTTTGTGAACATCGGAAGTCACGTAATGCGTTCCTTTTTAGGGTTCTGTAAAACGTAAAAACGGAACCCTTATAGATTCGTCATGTCTGTCTGTCTGTCCGTATGTCACAGTCACTTTTTTCTAAAACTATAAGATACATACTGATGAAAATTGGTAAATAGATGTATTCTGTGAAATGCATTAAGATTTTTACACAAAATAAAAAAATAAAACAATGAATTTTGGGGTTGCCCCATACTTAGAACTAAAAACAAAAAAAATATTTTCATCGTACTTGTACGTGAATATCTATTGAGTAGGCCTTCAAAAATTATGTTGAGGTTACTGACATATTTTTTTTCTATACAGAATAATTTGCGCGGGAGACACTTCTAAGGTCGTAAAATGGGTAATGTGTGTTTGAGTAATGTAGGGTTTTGTTTGAACGCGAATTGTCTTGTGTTATTGTAATATAGGTATTATTGTTACTAACCGCAACCTTGAATGTGGTAGAACGTTTACTTAAAAAAATATGCTTACACCAGTATTAAAGATACCTCTATTGTATTTATGTGACATGTCAACATCGTTTCAATGATTGGAATGATATATTATGGACCAAGATCCCAGAGCCGCCAGACATTACGTATTGTTTTGGGAGTTTCAAAGCATAGATCTGTTAAGCAAAACGGCCGACGGAAAGTGTCTGGGATTTTAAAGATATTGCCTATAACATACGTGAAAAACAGATATCAGAAAATACGTGAAGTAAATAATGTATCTTCCGGACCCCATATCTCAAAATTGGCTGTCTAAGTAAGTTAGCAGGTAAGCATGTGTTCTTAGTACGTACTAGCTCTACTCAATCGTCCACATTTCATCCATCAGAAAATATTTGACGTCTGGTGGCCCTGGGATCTTACTCTATTATGCTAAAGATAACACAACGAAGTTCTTCTTTTGTTATGGATGCACGCGTTACGTTTTACTCTGCGATATACTTGCCTGAAAACTACGAGCATACCTACTCTTAAACCAGCTGTTAATAAATTATTAACTTTTAAACTTGTAATATATTTTAGCTTTATTACACAGTACTCTGTAGTAACCCGGTTGTTAAGAAACACTGAAAACCGACGTCATAAATAACCTAGTTTTTTGTTCTGGGAACCATCTGTCTTATCAAGCTAGAAAGAAAAATCTTTTAGAATTTATCCCATAAAGTTTTATGTCCAGAATTTTGATACTTACACAAACTGTCACAAACTATGAAATATTAACTTGCAGTCAACAGAATGCAAAGTGTCTGAATAATTGAATAAAAATTCTTGAGAGATAAAATATTAGGCAAGATGCACACCAAGACATAATAACTGTGTTAGAATTCGTTTATGTCTAAATCCTATGCTAAATTTTCACTCGAAATTTAAAATTACTCATTCGTTCATTATCTTATTTTTTGTACGTTGTTTTTTTAATTTAATTTAGCGACTCCATAGACTCCGGGGTCCGTAACCTTTGTTATTTGGGGTCTTTTTTTAACGTAGTTCGTGGATTAGGAGAAGAAGAGAAAACTGACTATGCGTGCTGTGTCGAGGATGACCGCCTTTTGCATATGACCCTTGATCTAACCGTCTAGTGAAAGTGTCTTTAGATGTTGATCTGAGTTAGAAAATGTGGAACGTAAACGAAGAAGAAGTTTTACAGTTCTTATTTTGAGAGCATTTATAAAAAGTTACCTAATTTCAGCATAAATCTATTGTAGGATATAGATTAGATAGATAACTCTTTATTGTGACACAAAAACAGAAATATTACACAGTAGAACACTTATGCACTAGTACCAAAAATGGCGGCCTTATTGCTTAGAGCAATCTCTTCCAGGCAACCAGCTTAAAGGAAATTCGCCTACAAACATGGTTAGGCGAAGAGAAATACTTTTTGATTTGTAATACTTTTTGTTAGATTAATACTTTTTGTACCGTTAACAAGCTCGCATTATGCCCACTGCCCATCGTTGTCGTCGCCTCAACGTTAAACGCAGTTATCACGGTCTGTGCCACAAGTCGACACATTGTTGCCTCAGTATAACTTCAACTTTATGTTGCCGCATTGGAGAGGTTGGGCTCAAGGGCTTTAGATAAGTGCATTTGTGTTTGAGCTTGTAATAATTTATTTTCATCCCTAAGATCTCAGATAGTATTTTTAAGGTGAATTTTTCGCATGAAGTGAGTAGAATGAACAAGTTGATAGCTTAATGTTTAGTGCTGGGTAAACGTTCAAGCTAATTCTAATTATTAGATTGTAAAACATTGGAACTAATTAAATTATTTTAAATAAATTAATCACTGGAACATACAATAATTAAGCATTAAATTAAATTTTTCAAGGAGATTGTTGCTAGTACCTAAAGTTTGTAATTTTAACAGTACCGGCCCTGGTAATAATTTAAGAGACATGAGAATATGTCTGATTATTCCAAGTTCAAATAAGTTTTTTTTGTATAGAGTGACCTGGGAATGTGCCTGATGGTAAGCAACATGCCTGCCACATAAAAACACAGTGACATTTAGCTATTAGAACATGAAGATTCTAAATCATTACCTAGCGCTGCACTGCGCTCCTCACCCAGAGATATAAGATATTATATCTATAAGACCTGTTATTTCTCTGGAAACATTGCCCTTCAAACCGGAACACAGTAATGTTTGCCCATTGCTGCTTGGCGGTATAATAACTGGCAATGGTATGGTACTTCCTCAGGCGGACTCTGGCAAGAGTACTACCACTAGTAAACACAGACGGCACAGTTTCCGCTACTTTAGAGCTCACCGAAGTATGTCATACGATCTTCAGTTTACACCCGATAGTCTACCATAATCTCCCAAAGAACGTCTTCACGGCATGCATTATATAGATTTAGCTATTTTCAGCTTAAAACAAACTGTAAATTACTACTTGACCCGTGAAACGTCAGTTTATGCCTGTTTCCTGGACCTGAGTCGCGCTTTTGATCTGGTCAATTATAGCGTTCTCTGGAGCAAGCTCTCTGCGACTCCGGTGCCGGAATCAGTCATAAACATTTTTAAATACTGATACGGAAACCAAACCAACCTGGTAAGATGGGGCGACACGACTTCCAGTGAGTATAGACTGGACTGCAGTGTTCGTCAAGGGGAGTTAACCTCGCCGGACTTCTTTAATTTATATATAAATGACCTGATCGAAGAGTTGAGAAGCACCAGAGTCGGATGTCATTTTGGCGATCTGTGTGTAAACAACCTTAGCTACGCGGACGACATGGTGCTTCTCAGTCCATCGGTTAATGGATTAAGAATGTTGTTAGCAGTATGTGAACGTTACGCTGCTAAACACGGGCTAAAATACAACATAGCTAAAACAGAACTGTTAGTATTCCGAAACGGAAGAGGTCCGGCGACGGTGCCAGATGTTTACTTGACAGGTTTACCAGTAAAGGTGGTTAGGCAGTTCAAATATCTTGGCCACATGATGACGGAAGATATGACGGACAACCTTGACATGGAGCGGGAGAGAAGGAGCCTGTCCATCAGGTGTAACGTGCTTGGGCGACGTTTTGCAAAATGTTCGGATGAAGTGAAGCTGACCCTGTTCAGGGCTTACTGTATATGCCTATATACATGTCAGCTTTGGACGGGGTACACTAGAGCAGCATATAGTACCATAAGGATCCAATATAATGATGCATTTCGGATCCTTATGAAAAACCCGAGGTTTTGCAGCGCGTCGGCCATGTTCGCGGATGCACGGGTTCCTGATTTCTTTGCTGTTGTTCGGGCGCGTATTGCATCCTGTTGGGACAGGATACGCGCATCGAACAACAGCATAATACGTACCATGTCCGAGGATTTATATAGTCCTATATATAGATCGTGGATTGCTGTCCACCAGAGCAAAAATCGCAAATAGTATTTAAGATTTTATAGTTATTTCTGTATTAGGATTTTAATATAATAATATTTAAATTGAATAATGTAGAGTGTTTATTGTAATGTACAGCATAATTGACATACTTATTGTTCTTCTCTAAAATTTGATGTTTTTTTTATGGGTTGTTTGCCTGAAATAAACGTATTTATTATTATTATCACATATTCATTTATTTTCTTATTTTTTTAAGTTTTTTACAATAGATATTAAAAATAAACAAAGATCATAAAAAACTTAAAAACTAGAATGCCGCCTGCAGCGGGGGCAGAGCCCAAGCTACTGGTGGTTAAGGCTGCAGAGACAGAAACCTCCTGACTATGCGTGCCGTATCCAAAACGACTGCCTTTTGTATCTGAGCTTTGACCCAATCGTCTAACGAAAGCCTCTTAAGATGTTGGTCGAGGCTTTTCGCTATAAGACCGTTTACTGACACGACTATCGGGACTATGCTCGTCGAATCAACATTCCACATGGCAGTAACCTCGTGAGCCAAGTCAAGGTACTTGCTAAGCTTGTCCTTCTCGGCTTTCACGAGGTTATCGTCATGTGGTATGGTGATATCGACGATCACAGCTCGGCGCTGAGACCTGTCTACCAGGACGATATCAGGCTTATTGGCGACAATAGTCCTGTCCGTGATGATAGAGCGGTCCCAGTAGAGTAGCGCACGACCATTATTATTATTATTATTATGAGTATGTTTAAATCAAAGCTCAAAACCTGACTTGATGAGCAAACTTTGTACAGCAAAGGTTACATCAATGTCGATGCGTCAAAAAGTAAAAACACTGAAACACTACTTTTTCAACGACCAGAGTATTTATTGACATGACTTAAATTAAATGAAAACTTTACGGGACTTTTTTACTAATAATAATAATTAATTACTTTGAACTCGGTTATCTATCTTACGAGTTTATCTACCAAAGAGATAATGAAAAGTTGAAGTACATACTTACTTATGGATATTGCCGGCATTATAGCGCTAAATGCCATAAGAATTACATAAGATGTCAATTTTAATAGAAATTAATTGCTGGTTACTAATTTAGATAATTGTAGTGGAACATGACAATAACATTGTTAATTTAAGAAGGTAATTGTTTTATGGTCGAATCCTAGACACATTAAGACAATGAGCGCTAAGTTTCAGTTTCCTCTCTCAGGCACCAACGAAACTTTTTACCTTGTTCCACTAAACCTGTACTCGCATAGTCTATTTTCGCGGAGAAGTGCGATATAGCATCGTCCGCCGCGCAGGTACTGGTAGGATATGTCGGGAGACCGCTTAGTGTGGTGGCCTTACCGACTAAAAACGCCACGGGTTTCTGTGCCCGTAGCTTAGACCACCACACAGGCTACCCCTGCGTCTTCATAGCATGAAAGGGAGGACCAACTTTGTAAAAATGCTTTAAGTTTTGATGGGCTTAGAATCAAAACTTAAAGCATTTTTATTAATTTTCCAAAAACAAAAAAAAACATTTTTTGCACTGAGCACAATCAAAAATCGTGGTATGTAGCAATAGTTCGTCTGAAGCTGAGCAAGACAAATTGCTCACAATATTGTGCAAGAACGTCGTGAAATTCACATCACAAATTTGGGGCTTAGCGTGCGTTTGGCAAAAGTAGTAACAATTAATCTGGTAGACTGCCGTGTGTCGTTGGAAAAGTGCCAACGAAAGCTTTTTCCACATCGATCCTAGATTGGAACGCTATTTATTCCATATTTTACAACTGTTTGTCTGTTAATAGCCGATATTTTGTGAAATTTTCGATTGTTTACACTAAAGCCAACTGAACTATCCATAGATAGATAGATAGATACTCTTTATTGTTCACACCAAAAGAAAAAACAGATTTACAGACAAAGAAAATAATAACAGCTAGTGCTACAACAGGCGGCCTTATCGCTGAAAGCGATTTTTTCCAGGCAACCTTTGGGTGGAAATGGTTTTTGATATCTTTAATAGCGGGGTGTGCCAATCCAGACTACATCAGTTAAATACAAATTACGTAGATATAGATATGCGTAGATATAGATATGCTAACAATAGAATAAAATAAACATACATGCTAATAAAAATTACGTGCTAATTCTTACATACTTCTATGAAAAACTAATACATATATGTAGGTATATAAAAATATTATTGATACTTATTTATGACAGATATCTAAAGATAAAAGTAGACGGTAAATAATGACACATTATGTAACAGGAAACTAAGTGGAATAATGGGATATTATGATTGTAGTTTCGACAGATAATATTCTTTGACGTGACCTTTAAAAGACTCCAATGAGGGAGATTTTCTTATGGAAATAGGCAATTCATTCCACAATTGGGCTGCTTGGAAGGCAAAAGACTTCCCATAGTATGATTCGGAACGTGCTAATGGGATCATCAGAGTTAGATTTGTTTTTGATCTTAATGGGCGAGAATGTCAGTCTTGACATAAAGTCAAGCGTTCTTTAAGATAGAGTGGAATTTTAGGGTTAAATAGAATATTGAACAGCAGAAAAAGAATGTGGGCATTACGACGCAGACGAATGGGCAACCACTTGAGTTTAGCGCGAAATTGGGACACATGATCATATTTGCGCAATCCAAATATGAATCTAATACAGTAGTTTTGAAGGCGCTCAAGTTTTTCTAACTGGTCTTCTCTAAGATCAAGAAAACATACATCAGCGTAGTCCAGGATGGGAAGAAGCAGAGACTGTGCGAGTGCAATTTTAGTGGCAGTCGGTAAAAAGTTGCGAAGGCGTCTAAGAGAACCACCTGATGCAAAGAGCTTACCACTTACTGTTTTGATGTGACTATCCCATGATAAGGATATCAACGAAAGTCTAGAGTAAATAGCCAATAGTCAATCTTACTACCCCATTGGAAACAAGGACGTCATTATATAATAATAGCAATGATTATTGGACTATATATTTCGATAAGCCAAATAAGCGCAAATATTTTGGCAATGATTTGCGTTGACTAAGCGATCAGAATGCTTAATAAAAGATATGATAGAAGAATAAAAACAATGTTTCTCCAGTTAAATATACGTCCTGTCTCGAATGAAACAATGTTCCACAAGCGTATGGCGTCTCGTCACTTCGTATTTCAGACGCTGTCAAGCTGAGTTTCCAGGACACTCGTAATGTTCGGCACAAAAGTGCATTTGAAAGTAATTCAATTAAAAAACAACCTACACACCTAATTGAACACCTTGCAATTTTGTACTATTATTGTCATACGATATCATGTGAACTGTTGAAATAAAGGGGTTTTGATTTGATTAAACTTCTTAAATGTAATTCGTAGTTTCTATGAGTAACTCTCAACTCAGTGCAACAAACAAAATACAATACATAAAGTACAAAGTAATGTAATTTCAATAAAAAATAAATATGATTATCAAACTTATAGACAAGAACAAAATTTTGATTTACCCCCGACTACCTCGATTTTGTAATCTGTAGGTACAACATTCTACGTCAAACCCCTACTAGTCAAGCCCTTTCATTTGATACCATTTTGTGAAGGCGGCCATCTTGAATCGTTATTAATTAAAAATAGCTAAGAACATACGCACGGAAATTAACCTTCAAATAAAAAATTACATCCAAGTCGGCCCATCCGTTTGAGCTCTACGGTGCCACAGACAGACACACACACATTAGTAGGAGATCCCGCTATACACCGACCTTCACCGAGCTGTTTATTGGATGAAAAGTGTTTTATATGTAATTTATAATATGTCAACAAATATATTGCAAATGGGTTGCCTAAAAATTTGATCAGTGAGGGTGATCAGTGCAGTGTCAGGCAGTGATTTTGTTTCATTCATGTTGAAATAGCTGCGTGATAATTAGCAGTGGCAAATATGTCGCATATAAATTAGGTACATGTTTTGCTTTTCCGTTACTTTATTTTACATGAATAAAAGTGGTCAAGTGCGAGTCAAACTCGCCCATGAAGGCTTCCGTTGCAGCAAGTAACATAATATAAAAGTTCTTGTAATTCGTTGTTACTTAAATCAGTGTTTTAACAATAGTGAATTTATGACGTATTAAAATAAAACTACTTACTAGATATCATTCAAACCAATTTTCGTTGATATTTTACATGGTAATGTACATCATACACTTTTTATTTTTGTCATTCTCTTATTTTAGAAGTTACAGCGACACTTTTTACCACTTTGGAAGAGTCTCTCGCGCAAACTATTCAGTTTAGAAAAAAAAAGTGTTTGAAACCTCAATATCATTTTTGATGACCTATCTATAGATACACCACACGTAAAGTTTAGATCAAAAAAAAATTTGAGTTTCAGTTCTAAGTATGGGACACCCCTAAAATATTTGTTTTTTTTTTTGTATTTTTTGTATCAAAATCTTAATGCGGTTTACAGATTACATCTATTTACCAAGTTTCAATAGCTCTTATAGTTTCGGAGAAAAGTAGCTGTGACATACGGACGGAGAGACAGACAGACAGACAGACAGACAGACAGACAGACAGACATGACGAATCTATAAGGGTTCCGTATTTTGCTACGGAACCCTAAAAAGAGTAGTCACTATGCTGCTGTATTACGGTGTATTCCGTATATACGTACGTGAATATACCTATTCACTTTTGTGGGAGACTGTACTCGAGATTTATAGCCGGAACAATGTGCAGGTGGCTTTAGGTGCACCCTTATACATTTAGTTCCTTTGTATGCTCGATGGGCGAGAGATTAGCTTAGCGTTTCAATCTACGTACTTATCTCGCTGAAATGCTTGCAGCGTAGTAAATAGCTCGACTAAAGCTTGAAATAGGTCAGGCTAAGAGTGTGTATCTTTAATGGTACCCTTTTTATTATAATGTAAAATGTAAATCAGGTGTTGGAATAGTCCGTATTCTGTTTACAGAGTTAAATGCTGAGAGAGCAGAATGTTTATGCTAAAACAACATTTGAGCTCAAAACGTTTACACATTGAACAAAATAAATTCCTATTTATTATAATATGCAAAAGGGGACATTCCGATATCAATTCAAACTGTTTATTTGTCAGAAATATGCTCGTGTGAGCACATACTCATGAATCAACACAGTGCCTCTCAGCTATTGGAGTTGTTAAACTCACTTTTAACCCCGACAAAAAAAAAGGGGTGTTATAAGTTTGACGTCGATGTCTGTCTGTCTGTCTGTCTGTCGGTCTGTCTGTCTGTCTGTCTGTCTGTGTGTGTGTCTGTCTGTGGCACCGTAGAGCTCAAACGGATGGGCCGATTTCGATGCGGTTTTTTTTATTTGAAAGTTAATATCCGTGCGGGTGTTCTTAGCTATGTTTGGTTAATATCGATTCAAAATGGCCGCCTCCACAAAATGGCGGACAAAATATTTCTTCACAACCTACCTCAATATGGGTATCAAATGAAAGGGCTTGATTAGTAGAATACTTTGCACTATGACAAATTTCAAATCCAAGATGGCCGCTACCACAAAATGGCGAATTACATTTCCTTTTTCACAATTCCCTTAATATGGGTATCAAATGAAAGGGCTTGACTAGTAGAATGTTGTACAGATATCAAATCTAAGGTAGTCGGGGGTTAATCAAAATTTTTAATTTTGTTCTTGTATTTATATAAATATACATACAAATATAGGTAAACCATTTTTTAAATATTTTATTTTCAAAACAAACTCGCTTTGAGTACTTGAAAAAAATTAAGACTGGGTTATCCGCAGACATTTTATGATCTTATTCTTGTTTTTTATTTGTTTTCTGTCATGGAACAAAGTAGTTGTTATCTTCATTAAAACCTAATATACATAAATAGGTATTTGTGGTCATTTCACACACAACACCATCTAGCCCCAAACTAAGCAAAGCTTGTGCTATGGAAGCCAGATAGCTGATATAATACTCGTAATTTTTTTAAATACATATTTATGTTACTTAAAAAACACCCAGGCACAGTATAAATATTTGTACTCATCACATAAATATTTGCACTGGTGGGGATTGAACCCCCGACCAATGGCTTTGCAGTATATATCTCTTTATTATCCTACGTTGAGTGCATTGCGTTATTTCATAGATCTAATAGGATTGAAGTTTCATTATCAAAGACCGCAGTTTCATCTTAATCTGTTTCGTAGCAGTTAATTCAATAATTGAAACAAATAATTGGTCACGACTAAGCCGTCGCATTGTCTAGTTGTCACGTACTGACTCAGTTAAGATTTCGGTCTAGATGATATATACCTAGGTCTAAGATTAGTGGTAAGAAAGACTAAGGCGGGCTGGGCAATATGGAGTTTAGGTGCTTTTTCATTAGTAGTTTCTGACGAGAATGATATAAATAAATAGCCAAAGCAGTTTGATTATATTATAAGTAGATACTAGCAGGCCTCTGCGATTTTACCCGATTTGTTTTATTTTCATTTCGGTTGTTATCCGTTCTCTAATTACAATTCTGACGTGATTGAGCAACACATCTAAACACCTAAATATCTATCTTTCGCATTTATAATATTAGTACGATAGCTTTCGAGTGTTTGAATCTAAATTAAACTATAATAAGTACATACTTATAAATAGTCTACAAATTTATTTATGAAAACGTTCTATTGGAACTACAAAATTGCATGAACCAGCTTTTGTATCTTGTATATGAATAGATTTTTTTTAAATAATATTATATTAAACATCAGAGAAACAATATTTATTTATGCACGTTCAAAGTATCTACAAAAAAACTCTTATATAATAGTATCTCTGAATGTTTATTCATTTAACTGATTTTTACCCCAATTGTTCGTTCTCTTGTAATAGAAAAATATTATTATCAAAGTGAGAATTAAAATAATAGACATCGTTAGCTGCCCAAAATAATTAAATTTTGGAGGACGGCGCTGTGACGACCCTTGAATTATCTCTTCTTGGAAAAGCCGCTTTATTTATTATCAGTTGTGTGCCATGGCTTCACTTGGAAATTTCACAGAATTGCTAAAATATAAAGGTAGGATAAAAACAAATTTGTGTTACTAACTCTCTTCTAGCATTTATAATTTACACTTTCATACTGTAGGTAATGATGTAATTTATGTACGAAATAAAGTTTTTATAATACTAGTGGTTCGCCCCGGTTTAAGTCCAGGCGCCGCAGCAAATAAAATAGGTTTGTAATGCAACGTACGGGACCTGGTATTTTTTTTTAATATGTACAAGGCAATGTAAATCCAAGTAGGCGCGGCGGGAGGGGTTCACTTCAGCTGCCATCTTGGGAAACACGTTTTATTGAATATCTCGCGAACCGCGCATCGTACGATAAAAATTGTCAAGATCATTATTGTAGATAATAATATTTATCATTTTTTTTAGTTGAAATATTTTTTGTATAACGCATAGGTTTTTAATTATAGCGCTCCAAACTTTTTGTAATATGGTTGTCACTAAATATGGTTTTTACTAAATGTTTTGTTTATAAATTAAAAATAATAGTAAATGAATTGTAGAACATGAAATTACCTATAAATTTTATTTGAAACTTTTTCCCGTAGCATATTTAGTTTAGGAGCTATAACGCTGTAAATCAAATCAAATCAAATTCTATTATTGTTCAATTGGTGTAATATTATGTGGATCTAAGTAAATTAATAATAAAATAAGTTAATTTACAAAATCAATCAATTACAAAATAAAGCAAATTTTATTACAAAATAAAGAAATTAAATTACAAAATACAAGAACAAAATTAAACATTTTGACTAACCCCCGACTACCTCGGATTTGTTATCTGTACAACATTCTACTAGTCAACTAGTCAATCCCATTCATTTGATACCCATATAAATAAATGTATTTCGCCATTTTATGGTAGCGGCGATCTTGGATTTGATATTTGTCATAGTGCAAAGTATTCTACTAGTCAAGCCCTTTCGTTTGATACCCATATTGAGGTAGTAGTGAAAAAAATAATATGATTCACCATTTTGTGGTGGCGGCCATCTTGGATTTGTTTTTTTTTTATAATGTATAATATTTTACTTGTCAAGCCCTTTCATTTGATACCCATATTGAGGTAGGTTGTGAAGAAATATTTTGAATCTTGAATCGATATTAACCAAACGTAGCTAAGGATGTTCTTAGCTACGTTTGGTACGGATATTAACCTTCAAATAAAAAAACCGCATTGAAATCGGCCCATCCGTTTGAGCTGTACGGTGCCACAGACATACACACACACAGACAGACAGACAGACAGACATCGACGTTTAATTTAATTAAATTCCAAGATTGAATGAGATTATAATGCTGTATATTCAATTTTTGAAATCGGTCCTGTAGTTCCTGAGTTTTTGGGCATGTAAAATAATTGAATTTATTAAGAGAATATAATATTATTGTATTATCTACATAAGAGACAAGATCTTTATATATTTAAACATAAATGGTTTAAAATTTACATAACCATACTAAAATTTTAGTATTAAAATTAACGTGGTTGTTACACATATTTAATTGGATAACGGGACACTCACGTATATCAGTGCCAAACGGGCAGCCACCGCGCGTGTGCACTCGCCTTGAAAAAGGCCGCCGGACGCGACCGAAACTCGAGTCGGATTGACCGACCGTATATACGTGAGTGTCCCGTTATCCAATTAAATACATACTAAAATTGGTACCGCTATCCGTTTTGCCCAATCCGGCGGGTAAAGTGGATCGAATCACAGTGCGAACCGCATATACAGTAAATATATAACAAGTACACAGTAAAAATATAACAATGTCCTCCTTTCTTATCAACATATGGGTTAAGAAAGAAGGAGATAAGAATAAAGATTAATGAATTATAGTCTCTAAAAATTTGCGCACTCCAAAAAAATTTCTCCAGTTACCCTCCCTGATGTGGAGCAGGTTTGCTAGATCTCAAGAAGGAGTCCAACAGGAGATTTTGACCTCATTCTGTGTCAAAAATAACGTAAACTAGTTTTTTTCCCATTGATGATTGATTGATGGTTTCTTAGTTGACGTTTAGATCCCAGTTAAGCGGTACCATCAATTTTATAATTTTCTATCTTCGCACTGGAACTATATTTTTTCAAATGCCTTTACAGAGTTGACAAAAATAAATAATATTTTACAGCAATATCAGTATTATATTACGCTATTGTAAGCATCATACTATCTTCGCTTCTAATATCTACTTAGTTATGTCTCGCTTTTTCTTTATATTCAGGTATCGTTAACCATCTCCAACAATAATCATGACATACATACAAACAAACTTAGTTACTGTCAGATATAAGTACAAGAAATAAAAGCTCGTAAAATTAGTACCGGGTCAAAAGAACACCTCTTGGGTGTCTACTAATACGGTGTCCACTTTTCCCGAAGGGTACCTAATTAATTTAAACTAACCTAAAACAAAATAAAAAAATATATTAGCACTAAATCTAACAGTATTTCTTCTAGAAAATGTGCACTTTGAAGATTAAATCAAGCCAATACACTCAATACATAATACAATAGGTTATTCAAATATGAGTCAAAACAGGATTACATAGGTACACTCCGCGAGGTATAAGCTGAGCTTTGCATTAGTGTGAGGGATCACCAATCAGGCAGGAGCTTGAAATTTTGTCCGCGAGATATAGGCTGAGCTTTGCATTAGTGTGAGTGATCACCAATCAGGCAGGAGCGCGGCGAGACAGAATGGCGCCGCGCCTAAGGCCGGTTGTCACACCTACACTATCCATGTACACTTACACAAATGCAAAGCTCAGCTTATGCCTCGCGGAGTGTAATACCTTGAAAAGCCGTAAGAAATGTTCACTGTTCAAGTTTGCTTTATTTTTTTTCAATCGACGCGTGACCTTTCGCTTTTTCGACTTGTTTACGGCTGAGGGATGCAGGGAGCATCTTGTAGCGCGACGGGAGCGAACTCGAGTGCGTCATTTTAAAATAATCGAGGGTATCCACTTTGCCTGGGCTATTCACTATGCACGACCTTCCCCTAAATGCATTTACGCCAAAAGCCCTGTACCACGATCTCTTATATCGAACTTTTTAAGAAAATTTACGCTCAAAATTGTGTGTCTTATGATCGCAAACCTTATCGTGAGAACGAATACGGTTCAGTTTTGCGGTACTGTATATGCCAACCCTGTATGTCAATTGAATAACACAATAATCGCAATAAGAGATGATGGTACGGCCACTGGTCCACTGTTCAAACATTAAATTTATTGCTCATACAAAACATGATTAATGCTAACGAAACTCGGCAACTGGACCACTTCACTCCAACACACCATCGTTATTAACATTATAAATGCGACCGTTAGTTATTGCTCGAACATCATGAACCATACAAGATTACGCGAAATACGTAATAAGTCGTTGGGCGTGTTAATGTATGTACCATAATGAATAAATATAATTATACTAGTTTTACCTTACTATGCGATGAATAAAATTTTTATTTCATGGTTTCAGGGTATATGGTGCTGCAGAAAATGAGCTCTTCTACATTACCCTGTATTTTGTTCTTGATAGTCTCTAGGATCTAGGAATAGGCGGTGTTTTGGCCGATTTCATCATGGTTACGTTAAGTATTTGTTTGTTAGTGACATGGAGGTCCCCACGGTAAAACTTGATCCTATTGATGAATATTACACAGAACCATTTTTTTCAGTTTCTACCTTAAGTTCTGAGCGATCTGTAAATATTTATCGATGCCGTTGATTTTGGGTTCAGGATGTTGGTTTCTTTTTTGCGTATAATTTAAAAAGTATAATATTTCACGGGGACATTAATAATGAGAGGTAGAAATTATAGTTTTTTTTAATGTAGTAAATTTAGTCCTATTAATATTATTAATGTGAAAGTTTTGATATTTGTTAAATCACGTTGAATGAACTGAATAGATCAGTCGTAAATGAAGATACATAATAGTCTAGAATAGGAAACATGTACCTACTTAGTATCCCGAAAAATAAAGAGTTTCTAAGATAGTCCCTTTCATGCGGATTAAGTTGCGAGCACTTACAAAAGTCACAGGCAGGTAGGTACTAGTCGTTTTTATAAAAATCCATAATCAAAACGTGATAGAAATTACTTTTTTCCAGTAATATTACAAAGTTAAAGCTTTTGCAAAAAAAAAATAACACGAGTTTTTCGAATAACAGATTTTTAGTATTGAATTTAACGTGGTTGTTACACATAATTATGTAATTAGGTAAACGGGTAATTCATGATGTGTAATATGGTCGGTCAATCCGACTCGAGTTTCAGTGCCGTTAATCGTTTACCCAATTAAATACGAGTAAGACTGTTTAATCCACCTAGTATTTCATACTCGTAGCATACTCTCTCGCCGTATTTGTCGTAGTTACAATATTACCGGCTCATTTCGTGTATTGCCCACAAATCCACGTTAGCGTACACTCATGTTGGACTATGGAGTGATCCAGTATACAAGATAACTTCGGTAGAATGTTTTGTGCATTTATTTCGTTTTTTTTCTATTGGATTGTAAAATGAGAAAAAAGCCTGGAATCGCTATTAATTTGAAATATTAAGAAGACTTTTTTATCATGAGTAAAACCAATCTTTCAACTATTGCTGGCTCGGCGTCGTAGCGATAATAAATGGGTGACGAGCGCAGTGCAGTGCTAGGTAATGATTTGGACTCTTCATGTTCCAATAGCTGCGTGTCACTGTGCTGTTATGTGTCAGGCATGTTGCTTACCATCAGGCACATGTCCTGATCGTCTCGTCACTCTTTATTTAAAAAAAAATAAATAAAAATAAAAAATAAATATAAATGTATTGTAGCTGTTCGTCTCTCTAAAACTCGAAAACGGTTGAACTGATTTGACTGATTTTAATTTTGAATTACTTTTGAAAAAACTCAGAAAAGATTGAAACAGAGAGGAAATGTCAAAATTTACGAAAAAATATATATTTATGCAGGAGCCTACGAGGGAAATCTACGTATAGGTATAATGCAATATTTTGTTTATATACCTATACCTATATTTTGTTTATATAACCTTCATGTTATAGTGTCACAATCTCCTTTAGCATTATACTTTCATTCAAATCAGTTCATTTACATATCGAACACGGCAATGTCAATGTATGTAGCGTAGCCGTGGTGACACTCCATTATTGATTCGTATTGTGAACAGAGCAGCGATATGATGTATTATTGCAGCAATCTCTGGAAGTACTCGATGTATATGAGAGTTGTATAGACAATAAATGATAACTCTTTATTGTTCATACCTTAAAATAGTACATAAAATATAGGAATACAATAAAACTAGTGAAATAAATGGCGGCGTTATCGCTGAAGACAAGACAAGAGTGTGCTACTAAAGTTGATACGATAAAATAATGGATCGACCCATCGAACACGCTGCTCGTACACTTTACTGTAATCCTAACTGAATTGTGACACTCAATATACATTTTTGAAGACTTTAATGATTTTCATTTGTGCTAGCCGCTAGCACTAGCCCATAGCCGCCCACGATAAGGATCCTATATGCCATAATAAGGCCCTCCTGATATCGATGAGAAATTAATGAAAGTAATGGTTCCCCGACTTATATATATTTAAATTCTTCAAGTAAACAAACCTTTGAAAATTGCCGTTTTTGGCCGTCAGTAGCGCTAGGCTTTATTGAAATTGCCTTGTTTAAATAAGAAACAACATTTTTACCAAACAAAACACTGATGCTAGTTTTCACATTTTACGACACATAATGGCCTAGTTTATGCTCTGTTTTACGCTGCATTTAAGAGGAAGCCGTATAAATGATTCAGTCCTGTACTACCGGCGTGTCCCGGTGGATTGGGCGCGGGATGGAATTGGAATGCCGGTTGATTTTGTAGTTTCTCTGCGGTTCGGGAAGTACGTACCCGAGTTTATCGAATCAAACGAAACATTGATTGATTAATCGGATATTTTATTTGGATAGATACTGTTTGATCACTTAACGTTAATTGATTAATCGAATAATTAATTCGACTATCATTATTGTATTTCAATATTTCAAATACATCTGTCTGTCTAGAATTAATCTTGTCGTTCCTATGAGATTCAAATTTTCTGGTGGGTTAGTTTTCTAGTTTCTTATACCTTGATCCTTTGAAATGTGATAAAAAGTGCACGTTCAATCAAATAATAGTCCAATGTCGAATCTGTATAATAAATCCCATCAAAATCATAAATGTGAAATGAGAGTTCAATACTCTATAATATATGCCTCGATTTAGTGTCCGACCGAAACTGATATTCCGGCCGAAACCGAAACCGAATGTTCGGCCGTGGCTTCAGTTTCGGCCGAAACCAAAACCGAAACTCACGTGGTCAAGTATATAATTTATTAAAATACTGAAATTTGGTGCATTTTACCTATTATTTTGCCTTAATTAGAGCATTAAATGGAAACACACTATATTAAGATTGTTGTAATTATTTATTGAATATAAAATAAAAATATATTAATAACATTTTTAATAATTTTTCAAATTAAGTTCTCTGTCAAATCAGTCATCTAACTAAATCAAATCAATAATTGTTACTGTTTGTTGTCCTCGTACCTAGTACGAAAGACTACAAATCTCGTATTTGTACGAGGAACTTCGTACGGTTGGCATCGCTGGTTGCTACAGAACTATCCGAACGGCGCACTATAATTCCCGAAAAGGGCCGACAGCGTCCGTCAAAGCGTTGCCGCGGAAAACAAAGTTAGGCGATCGTGAACGTGCTTGAACTTGTTAAGTTTCGGTTTCGGCAAAAGTTTCGGCCGATTTTGGCCGAAACCGAAACTGTGGCCGAAACTTGATTTTTGGCCAAAACTCGGCCGAAACCGAACTTTCGGTCGGACACTAGCTCGATTGTTGACTTCAACAACAAAAGAAGTGAGATGGAAATTAGTGCCAATTTCACTGATCAGCCCTGTAATTGATTAAAACAACATAGAATGTTTTGTAAGAACTTAAAATGTATTATTCTCATAACTTAACATATTAAAGCTTCAGATCAGGATAGGAAAATAAAGGGAAAACCTACTCAGGCAACGCATTCCGCAGCCTAGACGTTATTATCACAAATGTAGAGTCAAACCTTTCGAGTCTTTGGAACGTCAACCATGAAACGTATCATTTTTTCGAGCTACAAGTTCTCCGATAGAAATTATTAGCTATTTTATAAGTGAATCATCATTGTATCGTTTTATGTATAGGTACATATTGCCAAGTTCAAGGGTAAAGTAGTAGAATCGCTCAGCAAACGCTGGGTTCATTTGAGTGATCCTTAACGAGCCCTGACGAGGTCAGCTTCGCTACAATGTCGCTCGAGTTATGTCGCTTATTAAATTGCGTAGAATTTTCTGTAAAATTTGTAAGATTTTTCTTCGTTGGGGTGTTTTGAACTGCATTTGTACCGTATTTTTGTAGGGTTACGCATTGCGTATCTTTTAAGCTGACAGAGTCAACTCTATATTACGAAATGTTCTTACGATCCAACCCTTGAAGCCTTGATAAAGAAAATATTGATTTTCATACTTAATACTGCACTGCACACGCCACATAATTAAAAAAAAAAATTTATGGGGCGATCAGGATATGTTTCTGGTGGTACACGCCTGCCCACAATAGTATTTTATCATAAACTTATTGGCACATGAAAAGACCAAAACTATCACTACGGGATTCCTTGGAATCCCTCACCTAACATTAAAATTGAATGAATGGGTGGTTTATACGTATCAAATCGTCAAATTAATTGATGATATTTTATAAGTTATTATGTTAAAAAGGATTTTTAAACTTTTATAGATTTAGGTACATTCTACCACCAAATCACCTGATGTTAAGCGACGATGCGGTCTACGATGGAGCGTGTTTACCTAGAAGAAACCTATTTACTCAGGAATTGATGTATTATCGGAATTATATAATAAGACTAGTAACTATATTTGTAATAAATAATATTACATTTAAAGATAATTAATACACAATGATTATTGTGTAAATATTATGCTGTACAATAATTCAACGTAGTCAAATCCACCGCTTATTCCGCCACGAGTTGAATGAATTGAACTAAGAACTTGGCGAGTGAGGTTGATAACGAGTAGTATAAAAGTGGTCTTCGCTCTGTTTATTCTCTTGATCATTCTCTTGCTCTTATTGTTCTCCATCGGTTGACACATTGTAAAGATAAGAAACGATTTTCTTAGCATTCCATGGATTCACCGTGCGGGTGCCGGGTCCATCGTGTGGCAGAGAGAGAAAACTCGAGTAGATCCCGAGACTTGTGACTCGGGCGTAGGTTTAAGGCGTACTCGGGCGTACTTTCTGACTCACTACTAACTAACTCTAACTAACTCGCAATCTACTTCGCAATCACCTATTATAAATGTGAAAGTTTAGATGTTTGTTGCTCAATCACGTCAGACGTTCTGAATGTATGAGGTATAAATTCGAATCAAAGTTAAGTTATGGTCTGGAATAGCATATAGCTAACTTAATATCACTGGAAAATAACGTGTACGAAAACTGCGCAGGTAAACCCACGGGGCGCTGCTGGTATATAATAAATACGTTTTCATAATTATTTATGCATTAGCAAGTGCCTCGCGGTTTCACCAATGTGGTTTGTTTTCCCCGATACAAAAAACAGACAAAACGATATTTCATAAATGCTGAAAAATTAATGTTTGCATACAACTACTTGGCGGGACAATAACTGACAAAAGTGTGGTACTACCCTAGGCGGATTCTGCTAAGTGCCCCACCACTACAATTTTACTTCGTTTGGAATTGGTGGTGTTGTGCAAAAAGCTGTAGACCAATATTTATTTAATTAGTTTACTCATACATTAAATTGGGTCAATTGTAACTGTTTTGCGCAAACCTAGAGCTCTTAATATTCGAGACTGGAATAAACACATCTAGTAAGTAAGTCAAGGTTCGTGAGACCCTAATAATAACCCTCAGTAAAGTTATAATGTTAGCAAAGCTTTGGGGTTTATACATTTAGACTAAATGTATCCCAAGTCTCGGACAATTATTTTAAATTCGCGCTGCTGGCTTTTGTGTTATTTTTAATTTAAAATGGTTGTTGTTTAATTAAGTTATGGTCAAGAAGACGGTGACTGCCGATCCGGCCCTTAATTCGAATCCCACGCCCACCACTGTCTTTTCAAAGTCATGTGCGTAATTTCACACGTCATCCATCAACATACAATGGGCCAGCGTGGTGGATTATGGCCTTAATTCTCTCCTTGCGAGAGAAGGTCCATAGTTCAGTGAGAACATTTATGCCTGGGCCACACTAACGGGAAATGCCATTAATTATCGCGTTAACGTACGTTAACCGTAGGTGTAAAATACACCTTCGGTAAACGTCCATTAGGTGTATTTTACACCTACGGTTAACGTTCGTTGGCGCGTTAATTAATGGCATTTCCCGTTAGTGTGGCCCCAGCATTAGAAAGCTGCCTAAGCTTAAGCTAAGCTAAGCGTTTGATATTGTCAAAACATTTCAATTTGTTACGTAAAAATCAAATATATATTTCTTGATAGATAAAGTCATCACTCACCTTCGATTTGCCGACGACATAGTCATTGTGGCGGAGTCGCTGGAGGACCTTGGTGCTATGCTCAGGGACCTCAGAAGAGTATCCCAACAGGTAGGTTTGAGGATGAATATAGACAAGACGAAGGTCATGTCAAATATTCATGTCTCACCTGTACCGGTTATTGTTGGGAATACCACACTCGAAGTTGTTGACGAATACGTCTACCTGGGTCAAAAAATCCAATTAGGTAGATCCAACTTCGACAAAAAGGTCCAGCGAAGGATCCAACTTGGATGGGCAGAGTTCGGGAAACTTCGGCACATCTGTGAGTCCAAAATACCCCAATGCCTAAAGACGAAAGTCTTTAACCAGTGCGTGTTGCCAGTGATGTCTTATGGAACTGAGTCGTGGTCCTTCACTGTGGGCCTCATAACGAAGCTCAAAGTCACACAGCGAGCTATGGAGAGAGCTATGCTCGGAGTCTCTTTGCGCGACAGAATCCGTAATGAGGATATTCGCAAAAGAACGAAAGTGGCCGACATAGATCAAAGAGTAAGCAAGCTGAAGTGGCAATGGACAGGCCACATCGCTCGCAGAACTGACAACCGATGGGGAAGAAAGGTTCTCGAGTGGCGACCACGAACCGGAAGGCGCAGTGTTGGACGGCCTCCCACTAGATGGACAGATGACCTCACAAAGGTCGCTGGAAACCGCTGGTTGCAGGTTGCGCAGGACCGTTCGTTGTGAAAATCTAGGGGGGAAGCCTATGTTCAGCAGTGGACGTCTTGCGGCTGATGATGATGATGATAGATAAAGTGACAAGCAATCAATGGCCCATCTTATGGCTAGTGGTAATCGGGTCTATATGTAGTAGCATAACAATTTTTGTTCCTATTCCTAACCGCACTACCAAGCTGCACTTACTACTGGTAGTGTCGTGGGGAATTTTTAAGGGTCTTCTTCGTTCCCTTCGACACTACTGTGTACAAAAACGTTTTACCAATAGTGCTGTAGAGAATATTTCTGCACTACCACCCAGCAGCGTATTTATCAATATAAAATCAGGCGAAAAGCAAATACTAAAGAAACGAGATAGGTGATGTCCTGCCGCAACACACGCGTATGTTTGTGAATGAAATGCGACGAAAGAGAATTAATGCATTTACCTATTGACTAATGTTAAATGTAGTCTTTCTCTTTCTTTAATTTTTCACTAGTTTCGTGCTAGCTGCCGGGATGCGAAGTTGACCGTGTAGTACCTGACAGATTTCTCTGAATGGCGCGCTAAAACTTTTACTGTAAATCCGTAACTAGGGAATTTTGAAATCAAATTATTCGCGAAAAAGACGCTTACATGTTATTTTTGTTCGTTCTTTTAGTGTAATTTATTTTTAGAGTCAGTGTCAATAAGATTAGGCTGCTTTTCGTTTTGTTTGTGTGTGACTGATTGTGTTGTGAATAGTTATTTAATTAGTGACGTCGAACGTACAGTGTTTTCTGAGTACCTATGCCCATGTGATTTTAGTCTGATAAGTCCTACAATAGGATTTTGGATTTTGAAAATCGACCCAGAACATGTTTTCGACCGATTCGCGCGCCCGTTCAGACCGGGTGGGCGTTGGCATTCCGCTGCGACTAGGAAAGTTGGTAAGTACCTACTAGCAACGGTTAATTCGATTTTAAACAAAATTACCTTTTCTCTCAACGGGGTTTATTGGTTAGATTGTTTACGAAATTAAAATCGTATTGCGAAGTTGTATTTATTTTATTTTTAAAGAAAGTTGTAGGTACCAACCAATACAGCAGCTTTCACGCTAAAATCGGTACTTAATGCTCTTTGTTATTACCAAGTGCTGGTCTAGTCCCGCGTTCAAATCCTACTGTCTTATCGAAGTCATGTGCGTAATGCTGTTAACTTAAAAACGGTGAAGAAAAACATAGTAGTGAAAAAACCGACATGTACCTATAATCTTTCAAGGTCATATTTATGTTAACCACCAACCCGCACTTGGCCAACGTGGTGGAGTAGTAGTAGTAGTAGCGCTCCGCTCAGGCTTTGTGGGCGGGCTGTTTCCGCAACTCGACGTCTTGGTGCGCCTGTTTTGCGTGTGGGGAAGTGGGCTTCACTCCAGCCAACCCAACTCCAACAGAAAGCCCAGCAGCTTCTTGACGTTGCCGCATGCTTCACGGAGCGTCCCCGGTGTGCCCAGGAACTTCGCTCGGTGCGCCGCCACTCCTGTGCACTCCATGAGCACATAAGCGGCCGTTTCTTCAGCCTCAAGGCAAGCTCTGCAAAGAAGACTGTCGGTAATACCTAGTGTAAATAGGTGTTTATTGTACAAACCGTAACCTGTCAGTGCGCCCGTGACCAGTCGCAACTGTTGACGATTCAGGCTTAGCAGCTGCCGGGTGTACCGTGAGTTACGGCCCCCCAGTGCCGCTCTAGACTGACTACAGTCCGACCTCTTGGTCCAGTTGTCGTTATGTTCTTTCAGTGACCTCTCTCGCAGCCATCTCCGAACCTGCGACAGTGGGAGCGGGACAATCGGTTCAGGGCCCTGAACCTGTTCCGCTGATGCCCTCCTCGCCAGTTCGTCCGCCGCGTCGTTACCTCTCAATCCGCTAGGGCCTTTAATCCATTGGAGAACGATTTGATTGTGTTCACAAACCTCCGTCAGAGACTTGTGGCATTCAAGGACTAGTCCCGAAGTGATGGTGTTGCTCTTTAGGGCATGTAGGATCGCCGCGCTGTCAGAAAGTATGCGGATGTTATAACCCTGCACCCTCCTGTCGGTGATTATGGTAGCAGCCCTCGTGATGCCCACGCATTCTGCCTGAAAGACGGAGTTGTGGGCCCCGAGAGATGTGTGGTACCTGATATTTAAGTCTTCTGAGAAGGTGCCGGATCCAACGCCCTCGTTGGTTCTCGAACCATCGGTGAAGACCATCAACTCGGTGGAGCTATGATCCCCGGAGGGAGGCTCCACGAGTTGAATTTTGTATTTCTTATCAAATACATTCTGTTTGGGTATTCTATCACTTATCGCCAGCAGCATGGGTTGATGCTTCAGATTGTCTTGAAGGATCCGCGTGTGGGGAATACCTGTGTCATGCCAGAGACCAAGAGTCCGTAGTCTTATTGCAGACATCGCCGCCTCCTGCTGCACGTGTGAATAGAGAGGAGGCAGCATTATCTCCAGGGCCTGCCGTTGGTGTCGTGTACATACCGCTGGTAGTCGCCAGACATGCCAACCTCTGAATTGCTGCAGCTTCGCGATGGTTGTAGCCAGTGTCGTCCTGGTCCACCAGACCAGAGCCCCGTAGGTGATTATTGACCTGATCACTGTGGTATAAAGCCATAGGGTGACCTTTGGGTTAAGTCCCCATGTCTTACCTATCATTCTACGACATTGATAGAAGGTGATACAGGCCTTGTTGATCTTGTTCTCTAAGTGCTTGTTCCAGTTCAGTTTGCTGTCGAGGATCAACCCTAGATACTTTACCTCGTCAGACAGCTGTAGCGTCACGCCATACAGACCTGGTAGTGTGTACAAGCCCAGAAAGCGTTTGAGTGTGAACATGACCAGTTCCGTCTTTGACAGGTTCACTGTTAAATCGTAGTCCGTACACCATCTCTACTAGTCTCTGGAGCCGCGTGCATCAGGTCACAAGCGGTGCTGGCGTGGATACTAGTTATCAGTATTAATTACTATATCGTCGGCGTAGCCTATCGTGTAGAAGCGCTGCGCATTCAATACCTCGATCAAGCAGTTAACCACCATATTCCATAGCAAGGGCGAGAGGACTCCCCCTTGGGGGCATCCTTTCGCAACTAATGCTATTTTGGTTGCATTACCTGGTGGTCGTACGATGCGATGTCTCAACATTTTTACTATCCAACCTGATAGTAAGGCGTCCACTCCATGTTTGTTCAGAGCTGATTTAATGCTAGAGATCTTTGTCTTATCGAAGGCTCCCTCAATGTCTATGAAGGCGCCCAGACATACAGATTTGGATTGGATAGCTGCCTCAATTTCACTTACGATAGCATGAAGTGCTGATTCAGTTGATTTACCCGCACTGTAGGCATGTTGATTCCTGTGCAGTGGAGTCAATAGGAGCGTTGTGTCTCTAATGTGCCTATCACATAGCCTTTCCAGCGTCTTCAGCATGAAGGAGGTGAGGCTGATAGGCCTATAGGACCTAGCGTTGGTGTAGTCAATCTTACCTGGTTTGAGAATGAAGATGACATTAGCTTCCCGCCACTTAAGGGGGATGTATTGAAAGACCAGACACGCTCGTAGGATTGATGTTACAGATTCCACGAGCTCAGCGCCCCCCCACTGCAGCATAGCGGGGAAGATGCCGTCCGGTCCGGCCGCCTTAAATGGTTGGAAGCTGTTGATAGCCCAGAGAGTTTTTTCATACGTTTTTTCTGATGGCGAATAGCTGTCCTCCTCTCAGTTTATGCTCTGGCTGAGCTGACAGCCTGGGAAGTGTGTTTGAAGTAGTACCTCGTACGTCTCTTCTAGAGAGACAGTATATGTGCCGTCGTTCCTGCATAGGGACCCAATGTTTTGTTGTGCCCCTGCGGATAGGATCTTTCTTACCCGTGCTGCCTCATTGCAGGATTTGATGTTGCTACAGAATCCACGCCAGGATGACGAACTTCTGTAGCGTAGTCTTTTCTTGTATTGTGCTTTGGCCTCTTTGTAGTTATCCCAGTCCTGGTCCTCACTGGTGTTCATGGCCCTGTTTAGGAGTCGCCTAACCTTTTTCCTGATTCTTTCGAGCTCGGGACCCCACCATGAACTGTCTCTGTTACTGTTCCTGGCGGTTGAGGTTAGAGGACACGATGTGTGGTAACTTCCTATAACTAATTCAGTGAATAGGTTTACCTGTGTTTCGATGTCTTGTTGGTTGCCTGGCCTAGTCTGGAGCCGAGCCGACAACTGGTTGCCACTTAGCTTACCTTGCACTGTTTTGGCAAAAGTGGCCCTGTTTGTCTCATTCGGGTTCCTGGTTGGCTCAGGAGTCATCGTACATGCCTGTAGGTCGAATCGGATCCACCTGTGGTCGAAACAAGATGCCTCGTCCGACACGTGCCAGTCCTAGATAAGTTCCGCCGCTCCCTCCGTTGCAAGTGTCACGTCGATGATCGTTCTACTACGTCTAGTGACGAATGTTGGTTTAGAGCCTCTATTAATAATAGCTAGCTTGGTGGAAAAGAGGTAGGTGATGAGGTCATCACCCCTCTTGTTACTTGCCTTCATACCCCACGCTGGATGATGCGCGTTGGAGTCTGCTGCGATGATCAGCTCCTGGGCTTGGCGCTCGCAGTGCTCGACCAGCCTTGAGACCTCTGGTGGTGGCATCATCTCATCATCTGCCATATAGGCAGAGGCCATCACCAGGTTCGGGAGGCTCGAACCCTAAGCCTGCAGGATGCTGACGGTTATCAGATCCCTGGAACAGAACTTAGTTAGCGTAAACACAGGAATGTTATTAGGAATTAAGATGCAGGCTCTTGGTACTTGTGGTCCACTATAAGCAAGCATCTTACCTCCGGTGTTGTTGAGGCCGCATATCTTCCCCCCCCCCCCTGATCCACGGCTTCTGGATCAGGGCGATGGCCCCGGTGTTAACCTCCAACCATTTGCGTAGTTGAGCCGTTGCTGTGCGACTGTGTTGGAGGTTGATTTGCAGGACTTTAAGGGTCCTGGCTGAAGGGGGTGCCGTCGCCATCGGGCAGAGTGCCCTCCACGTCGAGCTCCAGCCTACTCATCCTCCCTGCCCAGCCCTCGTCGTCCTCATCGTCGGATTTCTCCTTCGATTCGGGCTCAGTGGGCACAGGCACTGACGGAGGAGGCACCACTACCAGCTCATCGTCACTCCTAGGAGCAATGTCAGAGGAGGCTGGTGGTGCCGGAGTAGTGTCCATGTCCTCCAGTCCCCCTAGCCGGGCCGGGAGCGGTCACGGACTCAGCCACTAGATTGGGTAGTTCAGTGATCAACTTTCCCTAGGGCCTCAGAACTTGACGTATACGGAGTCTAGGCTGAAGCCCAGTCTCTGATCTCTGGGTATTATGTCCTTGGCGACACCCTCCGGTATGCTGAAGACGCAAAAGGTGTCCTTCTTCGTTGCGTCTACCCTCAGCAAAGTCCACTGGTCCACTTGTGCTCAGGGGTTCTGCAGCTTCAGCAAGCAATCAATTACGCTTGGCTTCGTCCACGATCCCGGCACAACCAGTCCGCAGACGACTCTTTTGGGGATGTCCACCTGCCTTATCACAGTGACCTTCTCACCTGATGGCAGGCACACACTCCCAATGGCTGACTTTAGCCAACTCAGTGTTTGGAGGTCTTCGCACCATAGTTTGATAACCCCATCGGCAACAATGGGCTTACCGCGGAAAACCGGTCCAAACGTCCTTGCTTCGGACACAGATAGCGAAAGCTTCACTATCTGGTCCTGAAGGCTTGCCAGCACTGAGTTGGCATCTGTGTGGCTAAGGCGTCTCGTCACTGCCGTCGTGACGGCTACGACAAGATCTCCTTTTTGCCACGTCTACGTGACTTGGCTTCTGCCTCGTTGGAGTTGGCCCAAACTTTGTCTTCTTGGACGTAGACTGAGGAGGGGTCTCCTCAGGCCTCGGCCTTTTAGACGCCCTAGGCGCTGGTCCCTTCCCTTTGGGATTCCGTTCGTCTCCGGTCTCGTCCGCCCTGACGCCCTGCTGGGGTGGTTGGGCAGATTTCTCCGCCCCTCCCTCCCGTTGAGGCCGGTCAGACGGGCCAGCGACATTGGCATGACCCAGGGAAGTGGTTAAGTTGGCGCGTTTGGCTCGTCCTTTCCTCCGACGTTTGGAGCTGGGTTTCGTTTTTCTTGGTTTTCACTAGCTTGTTTTTGTGACGACTTCTTCTTTTTCCTGCTCTTGTTGTATTTAACCAGCGTCCAGGATTCATCAACACCTAGGTGCTGAGATCCAGACGGCTGGCTTGATGGGCAGGGTTCGTTGGAATTCCCGTCCTTCGGTTACCCTTTGGACGGGCCTCCACTATCCTGAGATGTTGTTGACACTGCGGTTTCAGGTTTCCCCTTAACCGCAGGTGATGATTTTCCAGCGTCACCCTTGGGGGCGACAGCCTGTCGCTCAGCGTCACCCTTAGGGCCACCAGCCAGATGTCTGGCGTTGCCCTTCCAGGCAACAGCCGAGCGATGGGCGTCACCTTTGGGGGGCGACAGCCGGACGTCGGGCGTCACCTTTTGGGGCGACAGCCTTCAATTTCTTGTGTTTGTGTGTGTGTGAGGGTGTGTGATGGTGTGGGTGTGTGTTTTGTGTTGTGTGTTGTGTGTTGGCCTTTAGGAGGCCCGGTGTTGTGCACAATTTGCCCCCCCCCCAGAATACGAGGGCAGACCGAGCTAGGCTAGGTGAGGATTCTCCACTAGTGTGACTAGTGGTACCCTCCTGGGGTAGTTGTCTGTTTGATTGTGCCGACATGTTGGATTTGTTGGGCTGGTGGTAATACTCACACACTACCCGCCCTTGGTAAGTGTGGTACGATCTTTTAGGGGTGTTTTTAGGGCCCCCAGAGCCTTGTGGGCTCGGGTTGTGGTTTTTGGCCGCCACGGTTCGGCACTGCGGGAAGGGATGGATGGGGTTTGGGATAGGGTATGGGAGTTGCTATAGGGTGTAGGAGTTGGGATAGGGTATGGGAGTTGGGATAGGATAGGGAAGTTTTGGTACGGCCAGAGGTTTTAGTTATACCAATTACAGAGGGTAATTGGTCTAGTAACAGGCGGCAACCTCGTGAAGGATAGTCCACTGGCCTTGTTTAGGGGATCTCTGCGACCTGCGCTACTCCCTAAACCGTTTGCCAAACTCAGCATCGGACAGATGCTGAAAATAGGGGGTTGATCAACCAAACTAGTTTTGATTGATTAACCCCCCGCCCAACGTGGTGGATTATGGCCTTGACTTTTTCCGAGCGAGAGAAGTCCCCGAGTCCCAGCAGTGGGAACATTTGGTGGGCTGTTTATGCGAAGTGTCTGTCGAAGTGTCATTTTGTAATGTTTCGCTAAAGTTACAATAGATACCTACCTACGCATTTATCTATGCACTTTACGTTATTTTAATATTTTATTAGCTTTATTATTTGGTGGGTATTCGATTTATTAGTGATGAACAGGCATAAAGTTGACGGGGAAGTCCCCGTTCCAAATTATCGCGCATTTGTAAGTACCTACCTCTCTCGACCGGGGCGGCGCGTGGGCGCACGGCGCGGCAACGCCGCCCCGGTCGAGAGGCGTTGCCGCGCCCGCTTTGCGCCCGCGCGCCGCTTGCAGATAGATAATTTCTGCAGCGCGACGTTGCCAGCTTGTTTTACGAAAAGCGAACGTAAATCACGCACACATCTGACGTTGTCTACTAATTTAGCCTTAATTTGTCACGTATTTTGATGAACGAAATGTAGACGATTGAGTAGAGTTACTACGTACTAAGGACACAAACATGCTTACCCGCTAACTTGCTTAGACGGCCAATTTTGAGATATGAGTCAGTCCAGAAGTTGTGAGTCCAGAAGATATATTATCAAAACATTACTTACTTTACGTATTTTCTGATAACTGATTTTCACGTATGTTGTAGACAATATCTTTAAAAATAAGGCCCCAATAGGTACACCCTGGCACGTACCGGCGGTTGCGGCTGTTTTGCTTAAACAGACGCTTTACAACTCCCAAAATAATTGGCCTGATTGGCCAATTGGGATGATTGGCCCCTTAGATCGGTCTGTCTTTTTGGAAAAGGCTTTCAAATAGTAGTTTGATAAACATACTTATGTAGAACTAAAAGTGAAATATTTGTTTTTTTTTTTCATCAAACCTTTACGTGTGGGGTAACTATGGATAGGTCTTCAAAAATGATGTTGATGTTTCTAATACAATATTTTTTCTACACTGAATAATTTGCTTGAGTGCTTTTTTCCAAAGTGGAAAAATGTGTTCCCCCCTGTAACTTCTAAAACAAGAAATGAAAACTAAAAAAAATATAAAATATGATTTGACCATGCAAACTTCCAACGAACATTGGTTTTAACTCGATCAAGTTTCATGTTCGATGTAGTTAGATGAAAGTTTCACCAAACTACAAGAACTTATGTATTATGTTACTTCCTGCTACGGGACCCTTCATAGGCGGGTCCGACTCGCACTTGGCCGCTTTTATTTCTCCTCTCCTTACTTAAGCCCGAGTTACACAAGGCTAGTTTTACAAGCTAGGATTATTATTATTATCTCAGCCTATATATTGTCCCATTGCAGAGCAAAAGGCCTCTCTCCCCTCCCTCCAACATTCCCTGTTCAGAGCAACAGTCCACCAATCTTCACTAAATGTATCGAGCTCGGTCCGCCATCTCTTCCTGGGTCGCCCGGCTGGTCGTACATATTGTGGGACCCAAATAGTTGTTTGTTTTGCCCAGAGTTGTTCCGGCATTCGGCATACATGACCCGCCCAGTCCCATTTGAGCATGGCTGCTTTTTGAGTGGCATCTATTATTTTAGTTTTTGAGCGTATTGTTGTGTTGCGTATGCGGTCGGTGAGTTTAATTCCAAGTACACTGCGCTCCATTGCGCGTTGACAGACCCCGAGTTTGAACTTCTGCTTGCGTGTCAAAGACCACGTCTGTGCGCCGTACGTAAGGATGGGGAGAATACACATGTCCAAAAGTTTTCTTTTTTAAGGATATAGGAAGGTTTCCTTTCATCAGATCTTTCATGGACCAAAAGCTCTTCCAGGCGTTTTCGGTGCGTCTAGTAATTTCATTGTCTTGTCTCGCCTGGAATGAAACTATTTGGCCCAACTTTACTCTTCGACATATGCAATCTCCACATCCCCAACATAGGTTCTGCGTTTTACGCTGTTGGTCATTAATTTGGTCTTTGACATGTTCATTCGGAGCCCAACTTCCAGGCTCACTGTGCTCAGGTCTTCGAGCATTGTTTGTAGTTCAGAAACGGACGGAGAAAACAAGATAATGTCGTCGGCAAAACGAAGATTCGTTAACTTCGTTCCTCCAACGCATATGCCTCTATTCTCCCACTTAGTGGTAAGTTTTCTAAAAAGTTGTTCTAGAGTGGCGGTAAATACTTTTGGAGATAGTGGGTCGCCTTGTTTCACACCTTTTTGGATGTCAAATTTTTGTCCTGTACTGTGAAGTTTTATTGATGCAGTACTGTTTAAATATATTTGCATGAGTAATTGAATATACGTGTCGTCTATACCTTGATCCTTAAGCGCTTGAAATATTGCGTTATGCGTTATACTGTCAAAAGCTTTGGAATAATCTATGAATGCAACAAGCTAGGATAGGAAGCTAATACTTCTAGCTTCGTGTAGACAAAACTAGCGTTGCGTAGCGTTGTCTACACGAAGCTATAAGCTTGTTATCTAACTAACACTAGTTTGTTATTCTAGCTTGAAAAACTAGTCTCGTGTAGTTCGGGCATTTGATTCAAATTTGAAAGGCACGTTCAGATAGAATAAAGCAACAAATTTAACATAATATGTGAAAGTAGTAAAAAGTAAAACCCCCATTGCCTATCGAGAGTCATAACCGTGGCCTCAAGAAACATGAAACTGTATCCTCCGGTATCGCATCTCGTTACCGGGTTTGTCATGTAAATGGTCCGAATGGCCTTCCCAATTCGCTTCGTTGATTTCTTCCATCGAAAAACTCGATTATATTCTTCAGGATTCAATTGATCGGAGCAACGGTGGTGTTGATTTGTTTGAAGGTTTATGGGGCTTTTATTATTTTCTGATAAAGGCTGAGTGAGAAAAGAAAACGTAAATAGAATAGCATGTTTATTTATTTGCTATAATGTTATCAAATAATCTGTTTGTTTTGATGGTGTTTTATAGAATTAGTCATATTGATTAAAGAGTCATCCCAGACGTTTTTTTATCTAGACATACGGTAGTGCTTTAAGAGTTTGTATTTTTTTAACAAGTATTATTATACATATATTTGACTATTTGACAACCACTCATACATTAACAAGCTCTTGACGGTTCATCATTCAATATCTTATGTTACGTTATTCTGGATTCAGATTTTTATATGGAAAACGGACCGATGTGAACTGAGGTTTGTGATTATTATTTTTGATGTAAAATGTATCTTGTGAGACTGCGATGACAGTGAAATGTGATTAAAAAGCCAAAATGGATTTACTTCGTTTAATTTCGTTCTACATCTAAGGTGTATATATATATTTTTTTACTTTTATAGGTTTACACTTGACCGCCATCTCTCCTGATGTTAAGCGACGATGCGGTCTACGATGGAGCGTGTTTACCTAGAAGAAACCGATTCACTCTCGATTTGAAGACACAAAGATTGTAACCATCGGGAAAACCCACTCAGGCAGCGTATTCCACAGCCTAGACGTTCTTATCACAAAAGTAGAGTCAAATCTCTTCGTTCGTGTCTTTGGAACATCAACCATGAAACGATGTCGCTTTTTCGAGCTACGAGCATTGCGATAGAAAAAAGGGCAAGGTGGAATCAGATCATGCAAATCAGTCGCACACTCTCCAAAGTGTATCCGATAAAAAACCGATAGGCTGGCAATTTTTCGGCGATGATCAAGACTTTGTAGTCTTTTTCGCAGAAGAGAGTCATTGCCTATGAGCCTTTTGGCACGTCTCTCGATCGATTCCAGGGCCTCCAGCTGATACTTAGCCGATCCATCCCAAAGGTGCGAACAGTACTCCATACAAGAGCGAATCTGTGCTTTGATATATATTATACATATATTTAACTTAGCATCCTTATTAAAATATAGTACTTTATGCTGGCGGACACAAGAGCAAAAGAATTATTTGTCACCATGATAATTATGTTCAATGGATAAAATATAACCAAAAAAGATTCTAGCGGAACAATACACGGGAGTAACCAATTTCATTAATAAACTTGCCGATAAAAATAATGCCACAGTTGGTGAAACGATTATTTTACTTTCCTATTTTCCTGGTTCAACGAGATATTACACGGAACATTCCATCCCCTGACTTCTTTATCACCATGACATCAAACCCTAACTGGCCAGAAATAAAACAGGCCTTGCAGATAAATTTAGAAGATGGAACAATCTTGCAACAACTTCCACAAGATCGACCTGACGTCGTGGCCCGAACTGCTAAGTTAAAATTTGACCAAATTATAGAAGATTTAGATAAAAAAACAGTTCTTTGGAAAGGTATCAGCTTTTGCATACACCATAGAATTTCAGAAACGAGGATTACCACACATGCATCTGCTTATTATTATGACATCTGATGACAAAATTCATCAACCAGAAGAGCTCGATGACTTGATTTCATCCGAAATACCCGGAAATTATGACTTAGAGTTAAGAGCATTAGTACTCAAATGGATGATTCATAACCCATGTGGTGATTTAAACCCCAATGCAACGTGTATGGTTCATAAAAACGGTAAACCAAAATGTCGATTCAACTTTTCGAAATCTTACCAGGAAGTTACATCTTTAGTAAATGATGATAAACAAAATTACCGACGTTACAATTCACAGTTGGACCCTCATAGCCCCCAATTTCTGCACGAAAATGCGGTTTATCGTAAAGATATAAATGGTCATCGTATAACACGAGATAATCGTTATGCAGCCCCATACAACGCATATTTGTTGAAAAAAATTAATTGGCATATTAACGTTGAGTACGTAGGAAGTATATTTATAAATATATTTATAAAGGACACGACTGCGCATCGATCAAAGTTGTAGAAGAACAAAGAAGGCTGATTTATAATGAAGCAAATACATACATTGAAGGACGTTGTATCACGCCACCGGAAGCATGCTGGCGATTATTTGCTTTGAAAATTCAAAAAAAGTCATAGTGTTCAACGACTGGACATCCACTTACCAGGACAGTATCGGATTGCAAACTTAGATCAAATCTAAGAAGATTTAATCAACATTGGTCAAAAAGGGTCTACTCTGGAAGCTTATTTTAAGCACAATGCAGAAATTAAAAGACACTCTCAACCGAGCTGCAATGTTTCACGACAATATCATTTTTATTGGCAGATGCCTGAAAACTTGAAATAGACTGGAAAATCTAGCAAATGGGAGCCAAGAGTTCGCCATTTGCGATTCATTGGTAGGATTCATAATGTGAACTTCGTTGTTCAGCCGGAACTCTACCACTTGCGGTTGTTACTATTTCATGTTAAAGATGCAACAAGTTTTGAAGATCTTCGAACCGTAACAGACATCCGATATCAGACAAATAAACAAGCCTGCTTAGCACGAGGCTTAACATACGACAATCAACAATGGGTAGAAGGCTTATGAGAATCTGCATTACTTATCTAAAACGCTTTTAGCAATGAGAAGCCTTTTTGTTCAAATTTTAATTTACGGATCTCCTGAAAATCCAAAGCTTTTGTGGGAGAAATTTTTTCAGAAGATTTCATACACGCAGCCCGGCAAGATGAGAGAAATTGATCTATAGAAGATGCTATTAATCGTGGTTACAGAATTATTGCTAAAAAATTAAACACTGAAGCAACAGAAGGCCGCAATTTCCAATGTTGGGTACAAACTTTTGGCTTTGACGATATTGATAATAGCGATCTTGAAGATAATCAAGAGAATTTACAAACGGATGATTCAGCAGTATTAGGTGAGCAAATGTACCAGTTACTTAAAGGAAAACAAATTGAAGTCGTTAATTCCATTCTCCAAGCTGTAAATAATACAGCTTCTGAAACGAAATGTTTCTTCATTGATGGTCCGGGTGGTACTGGAAAGACATTCATATATAAAACTTAATACTACATGCTGACTGGAAAACGATATAAAGTAAAATGTATGGCTTTCACCGGTATTGCTTCCATATTATTGCCTAATGGACGTACTTGTCACAAAACTTTTGGACTAAAAGTACCGTTGACATCAGATTCAATCTCAAGTATTAAACTTTACTCTTCTAAAGCGAGACAATTAGCAGAAATAGACATTTTTCTTATGGACGAAGCACCGATGCTACCAAAATATGGTTTGCAGAACATTGGTCAACTTTTACGATCTATTGGAAATTCGGATCTCTGTTTCAGTGGAAAAGTAGTAGTACTAGGAAGAAATTTTTGACAATGTTTGCCTGTACAGCCCCGTGCAAATAAAAGTGAGTTATTAGATCTTTCTATTAAGCGCTGGTCTGTTTTTAAGACTTAAACTAGAAGAAAATATGCGCGTTGATGTAGAGCAACGATAATTTGCTGATTATTTACTGAAATTAGGCAACGGCGAACTGACCATAAATGCTATGGAAGAAATTGAATTGCCCCAGAATAACATTTCAAGCAATAATAAAACAAATTATTGATGAAGTGTTTGGTAACTGCTTAGCCAATGGAAATTACGAGGGGATGAAAGATAGAGCAATACTCGCGCCTCTTAGTTGTGGTTGTTACGCTCTCTGTGACACTAGCTAGATGTTGAACAGAAAAGATTTGCATCTTGTCTGTGGACGAATGATTCATTCGAATTTTAGTTTCGCTATATTTTGTGGGTGAAAGTGGTTGTGTTTTGTGACGAAAATGTGATTCTAATTGGATATATCTCACGTAAGTACTGTTTCTCATTGTAAATGTGATTAGTATGCTAAAATGATTCTAATTAGATAATATGTAGCATGAAATACATCGTATTTTCGTCAAAATACGTCGGATAAAAGTCGTGACGGTTACGAGATTTGTCAGTAAATAGAGTAAACATGCTATTGCACCTGATTAGAACTCATTTACATAACAAAATAACTGCATATTTGTAAATTTTTACGAAATACATATGCAAAAATTTGAAATGGCGCCAAACACGCGCGTTTCAAAATGGCGTTTTCTGTCCCTTTCTGGCTAGGCATTTTGTTCCTTGGTTAGATAAGGACAGAAGTATATTCCAAACTGATTGTTTTTCCGTTGTTCCGAATAGGGAGAGGTAAATGTCGAGAGTGTTGTACGATAAAATTCTGTTTTGTACGATAATATTCTGTTTTGTCGATTGATTCGGGTATATAGAATCTATACTAATAAATGATTACATTGTTTTTTGGAAAGTTATAAAAGTGAAAATTTACGATTTTGAACATGAAGAATCCAAATGATTACTAACAGTGCACTGCGCTCGTCACCCGGAGATATAAGGTGTTTTATGTCATAGCCCTGTAATTTCTCTGAAACATTTACCTTACAATCATCATCATCATCATCCAAATTATTACTAGCAGTGCACTGCGCTCGTTATCCGGAGATATTAGGTGTTTTATCTCTTAGCCCAGTAATTTCTCTGGACATTTCCCTTACAATCATCATCATCATCATCCAAATCATTACTAGCAGTGCACTGCGCTCGTCATCCGGAGATATTAGGTGTTTTATCTCTTAGCCCAGTAATTTCTCTGGACATTTCCCTTACAATCATCATCATCATCCAAATGATTACTAGCAGTGCACTGCGCTCGTCATCCGGAGATATAACTACAAAGAGCTCTATCACTACTAAAATGGTGTATTAGTACTATTTCAAAACTTTCTTATTTTTTTTTTGTAAAGTATGACTACCTGGAGAGCCACCGGCTGAATTTTTGCGGCTGCTGTACGCCGACCACATCAGCGACGAATCAGACCGAGAAGAGAATGTGTCTGATGAAGATTGCGGGGACGACAGCGAGGGAGACGATGAACTGGGAGAAAGTGGCGATGAGGTTTTTTCTTTTTGTTTTATATTATGTTTTCTTTTTATTTTATATTATGTTACGCTAATTGTGGATCGAATTGGTGGTTTTTTTTTAAATATAGAACATACATCAAAGGTACAAATACCTTACATACAAACAATTACCTATCGATAAAATCAATTTTTATCGATAACTTTCGTGTCGTGATTTTATCGATAGTTGTTGTTGATAGTTGCAGTTGGAGTGACGTCCCTAGTTGTTTTATGGTTCGTCGCGTCAGGTTTCAAGTGGTTTCAAGTGTGTTTACAATAAGTAATCTTTTGTTATTTCAAGACTTTGTTGACAGATTTAGACAGTTAGATACTTGTTCCTTGCATTGTAAACGAATATTCGTTTATTTCTTGTCACGTAACCCACAAAATGGGTTTGAAAGTTTACACAACATGTAAACAAATAAAATGATCAATAATAGCTTTATTTTGATTCTTGATAGATAGGACATATATCAAAGAGTAACTCATCGTTTACAGAAACGTAAAATATAGTTTTATTGTCGAGTAATCATTTTTTTTATATGACGTCGCGACGCCCGCGCGGCGCTCCGGATCTCGCAGGATCTCAGGGGTTAATAATGTTATTGCGAAATCTAGATGTATTAGAAAGACTGTATAATGGTGTAAGGCTAATTGTAACAAATCTGTGCAATCATATAATAAAAGCAAAAATTGTAACTGGTGAACAATCTGGAAGAGAAGTACACATACCAAGGATAACCCTTGACTCATCAAAAGGACAACTGGGATGCACCATGCAGCGTCACGAGTTTCCCGTTAGATCTGCATTTGCCATGACTGTCCACAAATCCCAAGGGCAAACATTTGAATTCGTTGGGGTTGACTTACAGTCCAGTCCTGTCTTCATGCATGGTATGTTATATGTAGCATTTTCAAGAGTCAAGGGACCAACCACTTTAAAAATCCAACTTCCAAATGAAAATCCACGACATACCCGCAACATAGTATGGAAGGAAGTATTAGGTTAAGGCTCAATTTCATTATTAAAGCCATCTATGATGAGAAAAATATATTACACATTTGTAATTGATTGGTAAACTGTAAATAATAAGTACTTGTTTCAATTAAAATGTTAAACTAATTGGATTCGTGATGTTTTATCTTATCTTATTTCATTCTTATATCATTAAAAAAACCGAGCAAAGCTCGGTCTACCAGGTACTGGAGTCATTAAACGATGATTTGTGTAGATCTACCGATGCAATTCACATAATGTTATCACCGCATTCTGAAAATTTGTTTCAGGATACTAATTCAGACTACATGGACATTGCTTCCGTGGACGTGGCTCATTTGACTCGTCTCACCAAAAATAACTTCAAATGGCGGTGGTCAAGTGAACAAATAATGGCTTTCAACAAACTACGAGAACTACTTGTGATGGTCCCTAAATTAGCTCAAGCTGAAGACACACGTCCTTTAATAATAAAAACTGATACCATCGGTTATGTGATCAGAGCATTTTGGTGCAGAGGAGAATACATCGAGACTTGCAAAGAACACAATACAGTGTTTAACTATTGGTTTTAGTCCAACGTATCTTACGCTTGGACATGAATACCTGCTGCTACCTAGAACTGGCTCTCTCGTCGGGTCGTCGTCGGAGCCAGAGGGGGAGACTATAACACAAGTATACAATAGTGAAGTTCCAACGAACGTCAATAGAGTGCGCCACAGTAGAATTAGAACACGCTAACGTTTGTTAACCAGCGATCGACATACATCCAGTGTATCGTCCATTGCGGTATCGAAAATCGATCTACCCAGATCGAACCGATCAATCCATTCGTAGACTACTCTAACGAATATAGCGGACAGCTGCCTGGCCCTATACCACGTTTACAGAGTACCAATTACGAGTCACAGTATCGGACAGCTGCCTGGCCATACTACGACATCTCTATCCTCATATCTGTGTTTTGTCCGATTTTATTTTCTTTGGATAATAATAAAGTACTACACCGTGTGAATTCTTTCTATTATTCTCCATCATCACCCACTAGAAGCCTTTATTTCCGAAATATTTACAGATTTTTACATACTATTTTGCCTTAAGTGTATATTTTAGGTAGAAACTGTTTAAAATTAAAAATGTTTAACAATTTAAGAATTTAAATCACACCTAAATTATAATATAATCCCTTAATTCGGTTTGCCTTACAGCATAGGCCTCCTCCAACTCTCTCCATTGATTTCTGTCTGTCGTTGTTTTCAGTCTGCCGCTATTCTTAACCAAAGTGGTCCTAAAGTCATTTTTAAGTCATCTTCCCACCTTATTGCTTTACTACCTCGGCTCCTCGTGCTATCCCTTGGGTACTAAACTGTCACCAGTTTACTCCACTTTTCCATCTTGCAGCGATCCATCTGGCCAGTCCACTTCCATTTAAGTTGATAAATGCTTGACAATATGCCAGGTCGTCTGCAAATCTTAGGTGGTTCAATCGTACTCCATTTATTTTCAGCCCCAGATGCTTCCAATTTAGTTTTCTGAACATTTTTTCAAGCACTGCTATGAACAACTTTGGTGAGAATGGTTGACCTTGCCGGACACCCCTATGTAATGGAAAAATATCTCCTGTAGATTCTAGGTTTACTTTCCTTGTAAATATTTATTTTTTCCCCTTGTAGGTGAGTCTGGAAAAAATTATTGACTGAGCTAACTAAACTAATTAATTTGATGTTAGATGGACAAGTTCCGGTAGAGGTAGTGCCGATTGGGTACGGGGCCAATTTAATAGCCCTAAACAAGAAAGATGGTGGCATACGGCCCATTGCTGTCGGCAGTACTTTAAGACGCCTTACTTCAAAATTATGCTGTAGAGCTATTCAGGAACAACTCACCTCAAAATTTCAACCTCATCAGCATGGTTTTGGAGTAAGGTCTGGTTGTGAGGCAGCAGTTCACGCGGCGCGTACTTTTTTAAGCTCAACCGATTGCGAAGTTTTTATCAAAATTGACGTAAAAAACGCCTTCAACAGCATAGACAGGGGTATATCCTTTTGTCGGAAATTAAAAATCATATACCCGAATTATACAAATACATGTGGCAATGCTATAGAGCCATACAAAGTTAATGTTTGGTGATAAAGAAATCAATTCAATCACTGGATGCCAACAAGTTGACCCGCTCGGTCCGGCCATATTCGGTTTAGGTATTCACTCTATAATTTCGGAATTAAATTCAAAATTTAACGTGTGGTACCTTGATGATGATTCTCTGGGTGGTAGTGCCTCAGATGTGTTGGGAGATCTTAAAAACATCATCGACCGCTTTGATTCAGTAGGTCTATCCTTAAATTTTGATAAGTGTGAATTTTTTATCTCAGAACATATACCAATAAATATCTTTAATTTATAATAAAATTAGTTAATTATGCCCTTACATTAGTAAAAAAACGAAAGATTATTTAACACTGTTAGGTGCTCCTATAGTACCACCCTTGTTGAACCAAAAAATTGAGGAGTTCTCCAAATTTTCACACCGGCTGTTCCAAATAAAACCACACATGGCAATTTACATTCTTCGGCTCTGCTTTTTTGCCCCAAAATGTATGTATTTAATGCGCTGTTCACCGTTATGGTATTTTTTGTCCATTACTGATTTAATAGATTCAATTATGAAAGACACGGTAACAATGATACTAAATTTACATATTATTATTATTACATTTTATTGATAATCATTCTTGGGCACAAACTACACTTCCCATTGCTTTCGGTGGACTGGGCATTCGCCGGAGTTCGAGCAGCGTTTCCAGCCTTCTTGGCTTCCAGTCACGGCTCGCAATCTCTCATCGCCAAAATACTAAACTATTCAATGGCTGATGTTCGAGTTGCTTGCCAGACTGAAGCTTTGTTGGCTTGGCACGCATTGTGCCCTGGTGCTACTCCACCCACAGAAACGTACAGTCTAACTGGGATCTTCCACTCAACAAAATGACTTATGATGCTTTATTATTGCATGCTCACGATGTAACGGAACGAACTTGTCTCCTGGCAGTTACTGAACCTGAATCAGGTTACTGGCTTCACGCATTGCCATTAAAAATTTGGGAACTATCCTAGATCCAAATTGTCTACGCATAGCGTCAGGTCTCCGCCTGGGCGCTAAGTTATGTGAGCCTCATCAATGCCAGTACGGCCGAGCAGTGGATCAATTCGGTCGTCACGGGCTGTCGTGTGTGAAGAGTGTCGGTCGATTTTACAGACACTGGACAATAAACGACTTAGTAAAACGGGCAATCTTTACAGCGTCAATACCTGCAACACTGGAACCAACCGGAATGTCGACAGACGGAAAGCGGCCTGACGGTGCCACGCTAGTACCATGGTGTCTCGGCAGTTTGCATTCGTCAGCATTAGACTGGGATGTCACCTGTGTCGTCACCTTGGCACCGTCACATGTCGGTAGTACTGCTCAAGTTGTTGGAGCGGAAAAACAACGGAAATACTCCCAGCTCAGCGCAAATTATGATTTTTTTGCGTTGGCTGTGGAGACTATGGGTCCGTGGTCATCCGATATGAAAAGGTTCACAAAACAACTGTCAAAGCGGTTGATTTTAGCCTCAGGGGACCTCAGAGCTGGCACTTATTTCGCCCAAAAAATAAGTATCGCGATCCAAAGGGGTAACGCTGCCAGCGTTCTGGGGACCTTGCCGCGCGGCAGTGATCTCGACGGAGTGTTTGTTTTATTGGTTCCTTCTTTTTATATTTAATGTATATATAAATTACAGTTATGTATATAAGTTTAGTTGTTATGTTTCTTGATATTTATTGATGTTGTATTAATTGCAATAAATTTTTGATAATATTAATGTAATTATTTTGAAGCTCTTGTTCTTTTAAAGTTAGCCTTACAGACTTATGATTAAGACTATCGAACGCCTTGGAATAATCTACAAAGACCAAATAAATAGTTTTGTTGTATTCATTTTGTATGAGCTGTTTGACTGTGTGTATATGATCAATTGCACTAAAATCTTTTCTGAACCTTGCCTGTTCCACAGGCTTATTTTTATCTAACGTGAGAGATATTATATCCAGAATCACCTTAGCAAAAACTTTATACACATTTGAGATGAGAGAAATGGGTTTATTATTTCCTATATTGTCATTTGGACCTTTTTTGTGTAGGAGAATTATGTGAGATTCAGCCCATCGGCTTGGTATTCTGCCGGTGTACAGAATCTCATTAAAGAGGTTTGTTAGTATGGGAATTAGATCTAGAATTGCCCCTCTCATGAGTTCGTTTGTGATTTTATCTGGGCCATGTACTTTTTCCGTTTTTTAAGCTATTTATAGACTTTTCCACTTCCGATAACAATATTTCTGGAATAATCTTATTTCTAATTCTCTCTAATCTAATCTAATTTTAGCTTAAAACTTTATTATGTTTGCTATTTGACAATTGTATTATCTCCTGGTGTAAACTATTTTCTTTGTATATACAGCGTTAGTAGTTTGTTGCCATATTTTATATTTTGCTGCATGAAATGTATACCGATTTTGGTTTGTTAAATTTGGTATCCATTATTTTCCTTGTTCTCGAAGTTCCTTTTTTTCGTGCCTCCTGTTCTGTTATTATAAGTCTCCAGGTTTTTCATTCTTCTGTTTTCCTTGTCTTTTCTCATACTTTCGTGGATCTGTTTGCTACGGTTACTAATTTCTTTTTGGCTTTCTTTGTCCTTTTTTATTATTAAATTTTTCTGTCTTCAATTAGGTTTTAACGTTTTTTCACTGTGATGTAATTTTTTACTCTTGATTGTTTTTATTTTATCTGTTCCTTTAGTTTAGTTTTCTATTTACATTACTGATTGGCAGTAGAATAACTAGAATAACTGGCAAAGGTGTGGTACTTCTCCAGACGGACTCTGCAAAGAGTCCTACCACTACAATAAAAAAGTAAAATCAATTATAGAGTTTCACTTGACTGTTGTTTTGTTTTATGATAAACGATGATGCGATCTATAGAAAAATGCTAATTAACTTTTTAAAGTCAGTTTTAACCTTTAACGTCACGGGCGTGGTCTACGCAGACCCCACGCGCTGTTTAACGGTATTTTTTGAATTTGAGAAGTTCGTTCGCGCATTTTCGGCTAATTTCAGTGCGACGCAAGGCCTTTTGGCGAGCGGAAGTTCGTCGATCTTCTGCGTTAAATTAAAGTAAGTTAAATTAAATAAGGTAAGTTAAATTTTTGCTTACGTGGGGATACCTGTGGACCCCACCCGTGATTTAACGTAGTTACTTTTTTCAATTTGGTTACGTTTTCATTTCTTTCTTTTTTAGAATTAGTGTTGTATAAATAAAAAAATGAGTCGCCGATTAACTGAAGATGAAACTGCTCAAATTATAAACGATTTTAGTAACTCAACATTGAGAATTGACAACAATCGAAAACATTGAAGAAACGCCTCAAGAGAACATTTTGGAAGAGGTAGGTAATATAAGTCACTGTAAATCCTAGTGCCCAAAAATGAAGCAAAAATGCCATTATTGGCCCAGATTCAAAGATAAAAATACTATTATCTGTAAGTTTAGTGTTGCAAGATAACTATTTGCAAGCTTCACTCAGTAGCAATTACTTATTGCTTACCATGCCTACCCAAAAATATTTTAACGATAGTTTAGGGTGGTACATTTCAAGAATTGTGTTTTTTTTTCTAGAATCGTTATTGTTAATTTTTCTTATAATTACTTGTTTTTGGTTCTTATTTTATTAGAAAAAAACAGTAAGTTAGTCAGAAGTTGACTCTTTTGTTAAATTTTAGTCAATTAAACATGTGCCTTAAAAATTCTATGTATGTGATTGTTAATTTAGTAAAAATGTTCCTTACTGTCTAAAGATTTATTGTTTTATGATTAATAAATACGTTTCATAAAGATTATAATGTCTTTTCTTATAATCTAAAACGGCTTTTAAAAATTATTAAACAATTCTTAATATGTCTGTGTTATATTGGGGATACTTCTAGACCCCACGCGTGGCGGAGTGTTATCCTAAACAATGCGTGTACTTAAAGATTAAATTCATCCAAATTTGATCTGTCAAGGAATATCCACTCAGCTAACGTCTTCCACAGTATAGATGTTATTAATATGGAAAGGTAGCCAAATCGCTTCGTTTTAGTTCTTGCAACATCAACCATGAAATGATGTCGTTTTTTTCAAACGACGCCAACGAGAAGGCCAGTGGATACAAAGTAAAGAACTTGGACTTTAAAAAAAACATAGAGGTATTTTTTTCGAGAGGTAAAGGAAGTTTAAAAAAAGACTAGGTGAGACGACTAAAAAACTAATAAGTCAGTCAGTTAGATCAGTAAAAACTATTGACAACATATTTTTTCTTTTGTTTCACAAACAAAAGATGACGAAGATACAGTGCTCAGAAGTTTCAAGTGACGTCACGATAGGGTACGATTTTTACGATAGAGTGACGTCACAATCCCCTACTTTAGAAATTTGATGATCTATGTCTCTGTCGTTTTTTGATAATTTGAAGAAACAAAAAATACGGGTCCCATATTTTTCTATAATCTATGTGACGAACTAATTAGAATGGTAAAGTTTTGACCCTGTTGTCATCCCAATTGAAGATATGTTGCCAGTTATTCTACCGTCAAGCAGTACTGTGCAAACATGATAAAAAGTAACGTTTCCAGAGAAATTATAGGCCAACGAGAAAAAATATTTTATATCTCTGGTGATGAGCGCAGTGCAGTCCTAGACACCTTTTTATATGTAATTTCTCAGTTTACCTAATCATCAGCTACTCCGGATTATTGTTATCTTGTTTGTCATTAATCACAAAAAGAAATGGATGCGGCATCATAATATTGATGCTTGTTTCATCATTCTTTCATCATTTTTGTATTTTGGTGATAGAAACAGAAAACATTGATCACAATAATCTCTTCGTATCGTGATAATTCAACATCAGATATGGATCTATGTTATTACGAGTATTAATGGTTTCATGAATTTCAATGTTACGCAAAGCCTATTGCAATAATAGTTGATTAGCAAAGTTTAGCAGAATACAGTGGTGTAATGTAAAAAAATAACTATTTTTTTTGTTCTTTGACATAGTGATTGTGTATTTTATTATTACCCTGCGTTCTATTCCTATATTTCGTAGGAGAAAAAATGTAAGTTAATCAGCTTGTGGAATGAAAATTTCCTAAAAAAGAAGCTAATTGTAAATATTTCTCCAATTGGTAAAAAAAAATTTTTTTCTTAACTCGTATTTTAACAGACCCAGGCAAAGCAGAATGCTTGACGGATAGCAACCACAACCTACTGCTTACCTACTTACCTACTGTTGCAACCTACTGCTGATTTAACTTAACCTAACAATTTTTGAGGTATCCGCAAGCTTAATTCAATAAACAAGCCAATTCCCATTACCGTTATTTTCCCGAGATAAAAATTTGTATACGTTAGCACGTTTCTTGATTAAATTCTGTGTTTCGAATTTCGACTCTATCCGTTCTGAAGTTCCGCCGTGGTTGAGCAACAAACATCGAAACTGTCATTTTTAATATTAGTAGGATTTCACAATAATTTATTATCAAATTACCTACGTCTCGTAATCATCATACTACTCCTTCGACACGATGTGGTATAATTTTTATTTACGGCTTACCTCTGAACAATTTGCAATGAAGCTATAGATTACGATAAATAATATTAGTTTTTACGTTACTTATCTTGGCAATATCAGTACAACATTAATGATAAGGCTTACATATGTGCGTGTCTCAATAATCGTTCAATTTTCCGAAAGTATACTACAATTTCTTCCGTCTTTTCAGCAGTAAGACTTGTTCTTAGTTAAAAGCAGAACTCGACTTTTTCGATTTTACATCTCGCGATTACAATACACTGGCGACGCGACGGTAGTCGCTGATACCCGGTGCCTTTGCCTTTAAAATTGCCAGGAGTTGAAAGCTCAGGTGATCGTCCATATCACTCGGTACGTAAGCTTACATCGACAGTGGATTTTAATTCGTTCATTCTAACAACGTGATCGAGAAGCGAACACCGCACTTTCACATATTTAATATTTAGTAGAATTAGGAATTGTAGCTTTAATTTTAAGTGAATTATGCTGTATACGACCCGATGAAAAACCCACTAAATGTTCCCACAGCTGATTTCTCTTCTTGGCCTCCTATGACAAGGAGAGAATCAAGGCTATAATCCCACCATGCTGGCCCAGTGCGGGCAACGACCCGATGATACATGACCTCGAAAGATTCTAGTAACATGTCGGTTTCCTCACGATGTGTTCCATCAACGATTTTAAGGAGAAATTAAGCATATGACTCTAAAAGACGAGGACGTGGGATTTGAATCAGGGGCTCCAGATCGGCAGTTGCCATTCTCCCGTGACGAGCGCAGTGCAGGCACTGCGCTCGTCACTGGATTATGATTTAGACTCTTCAAATTCCAATGGCTGCATGTCACTGTGCTGTTATGGGCAGGCATGTTGCTTACCATCAGGCACATGTCCTGTTCGTCTTGTCACTCTGTACTATAAAAAAAACATACCAACTCAATCTCATCGAGACAACCTTGATATGAACATGACACATGGCAGTGCGTACTCGCTTATCTAAAGATTATACAATGTTCGGATATATATTTAATAACTGGCATTAGTACAACATTCACCACTCATACTCCAACGCCAAGATACGCTCATGTCATAATCTAAAAATTGTTTACAAAACACATTTTGATAAAAGACACTGATAAGTTTAATGTTATTTTATTACATAGTGTTTTATATTTAGGCATAGTTTCTAATAGTTTAATTTTTCCATAGTTATTTACAATTCAGTGATTTATAAAGGTAAGATATTTTTCATTTAAATTTTGCGCTTTTCTCTTGCGTTTATTTAGCGTAATCGTGCCTCATTGAGTCCGTTTGACTTGAAAGTACAGAACTGTCACGCGTCGTAACACTTTCCAAAAACGACTAAGTATACTGAATTGACCTTAATAAAAAAAGTTGAATTTGAGTTTGAGTATGTAAAATCGTGAACAGAAAAACTAATTGTAATTTAATTATCCGTTTGTATGGTAATGTGACTGCATTTGTGGTGTTTAGCCAACCAGGCAAAAATGAGCCAGCTCATCACTAGCAGTCATACAATTCAAAAGCCGGCAGTAAGAAAGTGAAAGTAAAAAGTGAGTTTTATATGTACATTACATACACAGATTTAATTGAAATACATACATAGTTACATACTCATAGACGTACAATTTTTGTTTCTGAGTGTCAATAAGTGACTTTGATTTCATTTAAGAAAAAAAAAACACCACGAAAAACTCAATACTGCTACTGGTAGTCGATTTAAAAAAACACCTCATAAGTTGCAATTTGTGTGTTTAACTAAGAAAGTTTACTAAAGTAAGTTTACTATAGTAAGTTTACTAAAGTAAGTTTACTATAGTAAGTTTACTAAAATAAGTTTACTAAAGTAAGTTTACTAAGCTAAAATAAGTTTACTGTAATTAAGTATTTTTTATTAGAAAAGACTTCAAATTTGTTTTTTTTTTATTTCAGAAAAAATGAAAAATACGGGACTTCTTGTTCATATTTTATTGGCAGTATTCAGTGTTTGTGATGCTGCTAACATTCTCGTGCTTTTCCCATTCGGGGGGAAGAGTCATGCAATTTTAGGAGAAGCTGTCGTAAACCACTGTCTAAGTGCGGGACATGAGGTAAATTCTACCAAAAACTGATTACCAAAGTTTATTTAGTATGAAAACTAACGTGGTTATTACACATTTTACATAAATACACGGGTAACTCACGTTTAATATAGTCAGTCCAGTCCGACTCAAGTTTCGATCGCGTCCGGCGATCTTTTTCAAGGAGAGTGCGCGCGCGGGTTCGCAGCTCGTTTAAACGTGAGTTACCCGTGTATTTATGTAAAAAAAGTTTATTTAAAAAAAATTATAAGGCCTATAGGCTAGGTAATCAATTACTTTGTAATGGTAGGAATAGTATGCCTTTGTCAGTTATTCCACATGAAAGCAGTAATACGCAAACACCACTAGCTAGCTCAAACGGCAATGTTTCCAAAGCAATTACAGGGCATAAAGATAAATAATCTTATATTTCGGGATGACGAGCGTAGTGCAGTCCTAGGTTATGATTTGGACTCTTCAAGTAGCGTAATACTGTATTGTTATGGGCAAACGTGTTGTGTATACCACATCACATCAAGCACATACCATACCACTACTTATATACCTACCACTCACAAAGTAGATAATATTGTAAGCAATTTCTACGGAAGTATATTAGTAGTAGTAGGACTCTTGACAGAGTCCGCCTGGGAGAATAGCACACTTTTGCCAGTTATTCTATCGCCAAGCAATGTGCAAACAATGCTGTGTTCCTGTTTGAAGGGCAATGTTTCCAGAGAAACTAAAGGGCTTAGAGATATAATACCTATCTTAGATTTCTGGGTGACGAGCGCAGTGAAGTGCTAGATAATGATTTGGAATTGTCATGTTCCCATAATAGATATGTGTCACTGTGCTGTTATGAGGCAGATATGTTGCTTACCATCAGGCACATGTCCTGATCGCCTCGTCAGTCAATGCTATAAAAAAAATTGTTAAAAATCTCCTGCTCGTCTCGTCATACTAATCCATTTTTATTAAGTTAATGATATTCAGTATTATTTCTTGTCTAATTAGCGGTGCAAATACAGAAATGGCCAATTGTATGTTTCCACTGCTAGGGTTAGAGTTTTTCTTAAAGAAGAACGTCAAGTTTTGCCAAAAGAGTCAAGCCTTCACTCACCATGCAAATGACCTTGAGTATCTCTTACCTCGTCGCCAGCACACCGTAAGAAAGAGCAAGAGTGAAACAGTAGGATTTGTCGCTGTTTTACGCTCAAATTTTAGATTAATTAAACTCTTTAAAAATCAGATTTTGGTCTTTTAAAAAAAAATATTTCTACCAAAATGTTCGTAACCAAATTGCCTATGCGTTGGTGTAAGTACAAAATCTAAATAATTGCGGCTTTTCGAAGAGATTCATGATAATTACAATTAATTCTAATTTTTATGGTTTCGTTGTGAAGATATTGTTTAAACAATACACTAATTAACAAAAAAGCAACTACCATTTTGAAGCCAATAAATTGTTTTGGCTAATGAGTAGATAGCTCTGAAAACTATACAAAAAACTCGTTTTGCTCAGGGATTGGCCTTAAACGCACAATTTTCACAATTATAAAATTAGTAGTTTAAACAATATCTCTACGATATAAATAAAATATAAATATTGGTGGATAATTCACACACAACACCATCTGACCCCAAACTAAGCAAAGCTTGTACTATGGTGGCCAGATAGCTGATATAATACTTACTTTTAAATACACACTTATTATAAATAGAAACACCCAGACTCAGTGCAAACATTTGAATTCATCACACAAATATTTGCACTGGGTGGGGAATCGAACCCACGACCCTCGGCTTCGCAGGCAGAGTTAGTACCCACTAAGCCACGAGGCCAGAGGCCATATAAAATTAAACTTTAATCAAAGATCTTATTTACCATTGAATGATAATGTAACTGTTTCGTTATAGGTAACGTACATCACACTCTTCCCCAAAAACAGAACCAATCCGAAAATCCACGAGATCGATGTCAGTTCAAATTTGGATCTCTTTAAACGTAAGTACCTACCGCAATTATTATTTGATGCGTTTTTTAACAATTTAATGCTTACACTTGACCGAAATTTCACTTGACGTTAAGCGACGATGTGGTCCACGATCTGGAGAAACCGATTCACTCTCGATTTGAAGACAGCAACGTTGTGACCATCGGAAAATACCTGCTCAGTCAACACATTCCAGTCTCGACGACCTTATCACAAGCTCACAAGCTTAGTCACACCTCTTGATTATGGGTTTGAACGTCAACCATAAAACGACGTCGTTTTTTAATATTTTCATAAATAATAATATTGTATGGTATGCATGGTATGTTGGTACAATTCTGTAGAAAAATATTGTATGTATTTTATTCCAACATTTACGGTAATGTACATTAATATTTAAACCGAAAAGGTTTATGCAGTTCTATATTTTAAACATATAAGCTCAAAAACAAACTGAATCGACATCTAATAATTGTCACACCTAAAATGATATATTTTACTACTCATGGACCTGAACGAAGTATGAAAATACTGTTATCGAGAATAGTTATTTACGCGCTGCGCAAACGTAGACACTTTTATTTTCCAATTATCGACACCGAACACTTTTTGATCACTAATGAGTTTTTTTTTTTTAATATCCAGTTACGGACACAGCAAATGTTTATACATTTGCGAAGGAAATTGATGATTTCATACTGGTTCTTTAAAAAACAAATATTCATCGTTGGCATGTATTTGACACAGGACACAAATAGTGGCCACGTTAGGGTCTTGCCTTAACCACGCAAAAATGTAATGTTTAGTTATTTTATATTTTCTTTCATTCCTGTCTACCCTGTCATACTTTAAAACTGACAGTTGTCTTACAAACAGGTAAATATTTGACAGGTAAATACAAACTTAAAGAAAAACGACCACACAGTTGGTGATTTTTCTACACATATAATTATTGCATTACACATTTTTTGGTACAGATACTATCCTTTTCGAAAATGTACCTTCAGACTACTAGTTTCTTTTCTTTTAGGTGGGGACGATGATATGAGTTTAGAAGCCATGCTCAGTGGAAAAGTGGACAGTAATTTCGACCAAGCTCTATTTTTCATTCTGGTGGACATGATTTCTAGTGCTACGATGGACCACGAAAACGTTCAAAACTTAATCAACGACGAAACGAAGCATTTTGATCTTGTGATTGCAGAATGGATGTTTAGTGAGGTGTATGCAGGGTGAGTCTATTAAACACTGGTTCTTTGCCTTTAGGCTCTAATGGTTCTCTATTTACATAAAAGATCATTCTCTATTTACATAAAACTTCAGTGCAAAAAAAGGATGACTGTTGCATTCGGTACTTAGTTGTTACCTAAGGCCTCAGGCAGGATGTAAGCAGGCGTGGTTCACCGGCGACAACGGCGCCGGCGTAGGCGAGAGCGATATAAAGCATAGATTTTTATTGAAATGAACGAGTTTATAAAAAAACGGTTTAGTACTTTTAGAAAAGTACTAGACAATGAATAAAATTACGGATATCTCTCCGCGTTTTATTTTTATAGCTTACTAATTTAGTTAAATTGTGTTGCGTTAACGTAACACAATTCAAATATTAAGGCAGTGTGATAACCAATGATTCCAGGTGTACCTACACCAGACATCATAGCTAGAATAATAATGGCAAAAAGAGCTTTTAACAATAAAAAGCATCTGTTTAAAGCCCGAATATCAAAGAATATTCGCAAGAGGCTGATTAATATCTACATCTGGAGTATTGCATTTCATGGCAGCGAAACGTGGCCCATGACTCAAAGGGATAGGGAAAGATTAGATGCATTCGAAATGTGGTGTTGGAGGAGAATGGAGATAATCAGCTGTAAGGAAATGAAGAACAATGAAGAAGTTTTGAAGATGGTAGAGGAGAAAATAACATTAATGGAAACAATAGAAAACAGAAGAGGGAAGATGTTGGGACATCTGATACGACACGACAACTTCATAAGAACAATAATGGAAGGTAAATTAAAGGGAGGAGGAAGAGAGGTAGACCTAGGAGAAGTTACATGAACCAAGTGAAGGAGAAGATAAATGTAGTGTGTCAGGAAGTCAAGGAGAAGGCGGAGTGGAGAAGTACATGGAAGGAACTCCACCGACAAGAGCGTCGCTCTTAAATTAATAATACGTACGGCTATGGAATATTTCATTCCATACTCTGACGTTCCATTATCCAGCAAAGCTCGCCCATGGTTCGGTTCTCAATGTAAAAGTGCTGAAGCATTTAAACATGAGGCCTACCTAGCCTGGGTTGTTGCTCGACAGCGTAAGGCAAGGGACACACACCGGAAGAAGAAGGCGTTCAACAGGGCTGCCAAGGCTTGCAAAAGGGTTCTTCAGAGGGCTCGTTTTGACCACATTAGTCGAATAGGGAATATCTGTCGATAATAATAAAAATAATTTGATTAACAACATTTGCAAGACGAGAAAAAACAATTTATTGTTTATCGATAGTTACAATCGGTACAAATTACCACATCACTGGTTCTTAGAGCGTTGTGAATAGGCCGCATCGCGCGTGTGTGCGTTATCGTGTTGCGATGACGGCGAGTTCTTGTTGTTTTCTACCTACCTGCGTTGTGCCGGGCGTGCGGCCTGTCGACGGGCCGGGCTCCTTGTTTTGGGCACATACCCTCTAATATTTTTATTTATGATTCCTTGTAATAACCAATATTCAGTTTTTTTTTTTTGTAAACGTTTGTCTCAAACTAAAGCTAACGTAACGAAATAGATATCTTACGCAGTAAATTTATTAATAAGTATTGTGCACAATCAAATTATAATTAACATATTCGTAAGTTTTTAAGTGAGCTACTGTACTCAAAAAACAATATGTTATCTTACAATATCTTGTACTGCTAGGATATATTTACACTGGTGTTTGTACAAATTCTGTAACACTTTATATTTAATAAAGATATTTTAAAATGAAAAAAAAAAAAATGAAAAAGTCGAATAGGGAACAAACTAGCTTCGTACCCTGCGGGCAGCAAAGCGTTTTGGTCCCTAGCTAAATCGGTCGAATCAAACTTCTGCCGCTCCTCACTGCCTCCAATGCTGAAACCTGATGGGGCACTGGCTCACACCGCAATGGAGAAGGCAAACTTGTTTGCATCTCAGTTTGCGGAATCTTCTCGTCTAGATGCTGGTAGTGCGACACCTCCTACTCCACCTGGCAGTCCGACTTTGATGCCGGAAATACATATTCGCCAAATGGAGGTTCGTAAAGTGCTACGCAATCTGGATGTGAACAAAACCAGTGGTCCGGACGGAATTCCTGCCCTAGTATTGAAGGCTTGTGCACCTGAGTTGTCTCCTGTACTGACGCGCCTGTTTAGGCTCTCTCTCCATTCTGGGCAAGTACCGAAATCATGGAAGCTTGCTAACGTGCAACCTGTGCCCAAGAAAGGTAATCGTGCTGACCCTGCCAACTACAGGTCCATCTCGGTCACGTCCATACTCTGCAAGACTATGGAACGTGTCCTAAACCACAGGTTCCTGATGTACCTAGAATCTAATGACCTCCTCAGTGACCGGCGATACGGGTTTCGCCGAAACCGGTCCACTGGGGATATTCTAGCGTATGTCACCCACATCTGGAGTGAAGCTATCGAGATACATGGGGAAGCACTTGCAGTCTCCCTGGATATCTCGAAGGCTTTCGACAGGGTTTGGCATGATGGCCTTATTAGCAAGCTGTCCAGTTATGGTTTGTCTTCAGGGTTTATTGCGTGGATATCGGACTCTTTGAGGGATCGATCCATACGAGTTGTCATCGATGGCTGCTCGTCGGATCGAATGGCTATCAATGCCGGAGTTCCTCAAGGGTCGGTACTCTCTGCGACGCTTTTTCTGCTACATATCAACGATCTGTTGAAGCCCGGTATCTTTGGGTACGCAGATGATAGCACCGTTGTAGAGAGTTACATATCTAGAGCGAGAGCCAGTGGACAGCATACTAAGGTACTGAGAGAGAGTATGATCGATCGTTTGAACATGGCCCTTGAGGAAGTCTCTGAATGGGGCGAAACCAATCTGGCCAAGTTTAACGAGGGAAAGACGCAGGCGTGTCTGTTCTCCGCAAAAAGGAGTCAATTTGAACTGACTCCTACTTTTCGAGGTGTATCCGTGCCGGTTACTGATCATCTTGAGCTATTGGGCGTTACCTTAACTTCTACGCTCAACTTTGGCTCGTATATCGAGTCCAAGGCTAAATTAGCTGCCAAAAAACTAGGTGTCCTCTCAAAGGTGCGAAAGTACTTCAAATTTGAACAATTACTTTTGTTATACAAAGCACAGATTCGCTCTTGTATGGAGTACTGTTCGCACCTTTGGGATGGATCGGCTAAGTATCAGCTTGAGGCTCTAGAATCGATCGAGAGGCGTGCCAAAAGGCTCATAGGCAAAGACATTCTAGCGCGAAAAAGACTTCAAAGTCTTGAACATCGCCGCAAGATTGCTAGCTTATCGGTTTTTATCGGATACACTTCGGAGAGTGTGCAACTGATCTGCATGATCTAATACCTCCTTGCCCTTTTTCTATCGTACTTCTCGGAACTCAAAGAAGCGGCACCGTTTCATGGTGGATATTCCAAAGACACGGACGAAGAGGTTTGACTCTACGTTTGTGATAAGAACATCTAAGCTGTGGAATGAGTTGCCTGAGTGGGTTTTCCCCGATAGTTATAATCTTGGTGTCTTCAAATCGAGAGTGAATCGGTTTCTTCTAGGTAAACACACTCCATCGTAGACCGCATCGTCGCTTAACATCAGGCGAGATGGCGGTCAAGTGTAAACCTATAAAAGTTAAAAAAAAAAAATATGAATCTTAGTTCATTCACTAATTTAGTTACATTATAAATCACATTCGCACACAATGCGTAGGGGTGATGAAAGCGAAAAAACTGATTGTCGTTGGGAATACCGCAAGCAAACGAGTGCATGATTGTTCACTGAATAAATGGACTGTTTAGTGAAAGAGTAATCGTCCTAGAAACTTTCCTCGTAAGTCATGTGCTAGATCGAGACCTATGGAGATCATACACTTCAGATATTGCTTCGATTCGTTGATACAGCTAAATAATGTTACATTTTTTTTTAGGTTTGCCGCCCTTTACAACGCCCCTCTGATCTGGCTCTCCACTCTAGAACCGCATTGGATGATCCTAAGCCTTATCGATGAGTACACTAACCCAGCGTACGTTCCTTACATGGTGGACGATAGCGCACCATTTACCTTTTCACAGCGGTTGACTGAACTGTATCATACCATCAAAATGACGATTGTTCGAGAGACGTAAGTCAATATTTTATTTACATTTGTCAGATTAATTTTACACGATAATAATAATCATAGTTAAAGTAAAAGTTATGCATGTTTAGTTCTAAAGTTTGTGCATGAGGTCTTCTTGTGAATTTGTGAATCTGTAATCTTGTGAGTGAATAAATAAATACATACATTTATGTAGTAATAAGTATTACAATAGTGTTAAACTGTTAGCAATTCAATATATAAATACATTTGTATTAAATTGTGTTGTATAAAAAAAATATTATGTGAAAACCTTATTTATGTTGATTTTAGCGCCGGACTGTTTTTGCAGTATAGAACATACAATCGAGTATTCGTCCCATTGATAGAAAAAAGAGGCAGAGTGGCGCCCTCATTTTCTGAATTGCGCTATAATGCATCGCTTGTACTGGGCAACTCTCATGTGTCCATGGGTCAAGCAACAAGGCTACCCCAGAACTATATCCCGGTTGGAGGATACCATATAGACGCGGTAGCGAAACCTTTGCCTGAGGTCAGTATAATATCAAAGGTTACGTTGTGAAGTCTTGTATACTTTACATCTACCCATACCATTTTATGGAAAGAATATGTATTATACTATGTTATCATAAACTATATCTGATAGACATGTTTTTTGTCAAACCATATGGTGAGACAAATGCTGTAAACACCTGTCAATGGTATTCAAATTAAGATAATATACGTATTGTATGAATTATCATATATCATTTCTATAATTGAATAATACTTAAGAATACTGTCAGCTTTTTATTAGTTAAAATAAGAAATATAATGTTAAGAGCGAGCCCTAGACGTAGTCGTAGCAACAGGCTACGAGGTATGATGATGATGAAATGTCAGCTTTTCTACAAACCTTAATAAATATGGGTTTGTCTATGCCTGGTTGATATTAAATAAATCTTATTAATTTGAATGTTTTGACTACTAAATTCAGGGACTTTGGGAAGAATCCTAGAACTACAAAAAAATACCAACATTCTTTAAATTAATTTTTATTTTCGGTATTTTTATGTACCATTTTCAATGATAAATTGATTGATCGTCAGTTGATAAAGTATCGAGGAATGAGATGTAAGCAAAACCAATAATATTTTATTTGTACAAAATCTATGCATTTTCCAGAACTTAAAGAGTATACTCGAAAATGCCAAACATGGGGTCATCTACTTTAGCTTGGGCTCAAACATTGAAAGCAAAACCTTGCCGGACAGCATAAAACAATCTTTACTAACCGTTTTCGGGAGCCTGAAGCAGACAGTACTGTGGAAATTTGAAGAGAAATTCCCAATTTACCAAAAACGTTCACGTTATCGAGTGGGCTCCGCAACAAAGCATTTTGGGTATGATTGTTTAATTCATTCATTGAGTTCAAGAACTTCATATTTCGTTATCATCATGACCCATTGCCGTCTTTTCTCTTTATCAGGCTTTCTTTTATCATGCCATCATTTATCATTTTGTCAAATGTATGTTTATAGAAAAATAGAAATTTATGAAATTTAATTTTAATAGTTCTTCTATGTACCCCGAACACTAATAACGATAAACATTACATATTATAATTAATACTGATAACATTAAAATGAAACTTAGCTTAAGTAAGTTTGCAATTACCTCATGTTTCTTTTCCAGCTCACCCGAACTGCGTACTCTTCATAACCCACGGTGGTCTGCTATCTACAACAGAAACTATTTATGCTGGAAAACCTATAATTGGAGTCCCAATATTCGGTGATCAATTTTTAAATATCGCTAAAGCCGTAAGCAAAGGCTTTGCTAGAAAAGTAAATCTATCTTATGGTATGGCTGAAGATATGAAAATAGAGATTGAAGAGATTTTGGGCAACCCGAAGTAAGTTTTTTTTTTACATTCGCTAGAAAAATATTAAGCATCAATTAAATTAATAAATATTGGTTGACATTTCACACCATCATCTGACCCCAAACGAAGCCAAGCTTGTATATACTAAGGAAGCCAGCTGATATAATACTCATGTAATTGTAAATACATACTTATTATACATAGAACATACCTACATACAGTACAAATACTTGTATTCATCACAAAAACATTTGCATTGGGTGGGAATCGAAGGGTCGTCGTCCATCGGTTTCCCAGGCAGACATACTACCAACTTAGCCACGAGGCCAACTTAACCATTTCGTAGGCTCATTTTAACAATACCAATTTAATTACTTACCATTGTATTACTCAAGGATTAGGAGGGCGAAAAAATGTAGTCAAATTTCTGAACATATTCAAATGGGTAGTTTTTTATTTTGATGAAAACAAAAGGACAGAGTCAAGCTAAGGCACATTTGTATACTGCGGTTCATCACCTTTTCGTGAGCTTTAATTACCTCTGCGTTTATGTTGCATTGCCACGATTGTCTGATGTGCTTATGGAAAATGTTGTAGCGATTAAATCCTGCTAATATAATTCAATATACCACATACAAATATGTATAAAGTAAACAAATACATGCTTCGAGTGTTCACCAAAATCAACAACAATCTGAACGTATTTCAAATATTTATTAACTAGCACTAGCAGAAAATTCGGAAAGCGTAGGCGTCTAAGTCAGCCAAAGAACAATACACCTTTTGAGTGAAGTGAGTTTGTAATAAAATGATCGACATCTGTAACGTTAAAAGTCGTATATTTTAAAATATCTTTTTAAATACGTAGATAAATCATAGGAAGTAGTTTTTATAGTTAAATCTTAAGTTCTTTGTGTCATGCGCACCCTTATAACTAAATGATTATTGACGAAAGAGTATATAAGTCGCTTAAAACACGTTTACAATGTCGACACAGTATTGCACAATCTGTGTACATAGACAAAACATAAAGAGTCTTAGACCAAGCAGGTATGTAGCTTCGAATGACACTCATATCACAATTTTAATTACAGGTACGCCCAAAAAGCAAAAGAATTGTCTTTTATCCATCACGATCGACCAGCATCGCCAAGCAAAGAGTTCGTGCACTGGGTAAATCACGTGATAAAAACAGGTGGAGCTCCCCATTTACGCTCCGCAGCAGTTATAGTGCCCTGGTACCAGAAACTCTACCTCGATCTTGCTGCTATCATCATTATCGTAGGAGTCCTTATCAAAAAAACTGTATCAAAATTAAAATCTTTTATAAAACCCAAGAAAATAGAAAGTACAAAGAAAAACAATTAGAAAAGTGTGAAGATTACGATAATATGTGTATGAGTGATTATTATTAAGTAAGTATTTTGATTGTGTGATGTTTTAAAAGAAATAGTATTATCGCCACTTTTTGTACTCTCACTAGTTGTTGTAAAACATTGATTAATTAATTTTAAGTAAATTACGTACCAAAATAAATTTTGATTTCATTCTACTGAAATTAATAAATCGGTTCTATTATTATTCAAGATCCTTTTCTTCACACTATCATAAATGTACATTGTAGTACAAACAATGGATTTTAAGCAAAATTAAGTTCTACGTATAGTAGATTTTATGAAAGTTTTTATTGAACTAAAATTTCGAAACTCAGTTTTGTTCATCTTGAAGATAGAATTAATTTCGTCTTCTATTTAATAATAATTATCTAGTTTGACTGTAAAGCCTTTGAAAACTAAATAAATATTTTAATTTATTTTGTGAATGAACATTATTTCAAATTAAAACATTTGAAATTAAATTTATTGATATCGAAGAAACCGTTTCAAACATTCAGAGAGAGTTTTAAGTTTCTCTCTGTATCAAACAATCGCAATCCGTCATGACCCATCGGGGCTCGACACTAATCACAGCATTTATAGCACATTGTGTTCCGAACCTTTGCTCCAAATTACCAGCCATTGTGTCAAGCAAAACTTCGCCGAAGACCGAATATTTTCCTCATTGTTCCGTATTCAAGTTTGTGTCATATTTTGTTGTGATTTAATGGTATTTGAACTTTATTACGTTGTTTTGATGAAATTCATAGATAGCGGTTTAATAATTACAAATGGAGTGAAAAGTATAATAAATTGCAACATGTGATATATAATATAAATAAACGATAATAAAATGTCGTTATATTTATCATTTCGAGCGTAAAGCGGCAGAGCGGCGGAAATATAAAGTTTCAAACTCGGCTGTATTCCTCGCGTCCCGATCGTTTGTCTAGGTTCAAACAACTGGAGTGGCTACTACTAGTACTAACCAGTTATACGTACTAACCAGTCTAAAATGCATAAAATTATAGCATCCCTGCTTTTTTAACTAGTGTAGTTTATACTTCACCGCCATCTCACCTGAAAATGTTAAGTGTGAAGCAACCTACAATGCAATGTGCTAATTAAAAATAGTAAAAGATTCGACTCTTTTCTACTTGAAGACACCGAGTAGAAAAGAGTCAATCACCACTTTTATAAATTGGGAAAAACCCAGTCGGGCAACGCATTCCAAAGCCTAGAAGTTTTTACTATAAAAGTGGAGCCAAACCTTGTTAGAGTCTTGGTACGTAAACCATGATTGCTTTTTCGAACTACGACCACTTCAATAGTAAAAAAGGCAAGTTGATATTAGATCACGCAGATCAGTTGCACACTCTCCGAAATATATCTAATAAAAATCCCGATAAGCAAGCAATTCTGTGTTTATGTTCAAGACTTCGCAGTGTTATTTGAATAAGGGAGTCTATAATATAAAAATGAATCGCAAAATGTGTTGGTAAGCGCATAACTCAACAACGCCTGGGCCGATTCGGCCAATTCTTTTTTTTTAATGTTCGTTGAAGTCCAAGGATGGTTTTTACGGTGAGAAAAAAATCGAATAATTGCTGGGAAAACCTTAAAACAGCCCTTTTCCTTTTCCCATACAAACGATTCGTAATAATAAGTCAATTTGTACTTTATTACTATACCATAAAGTTCAAGTGTCAGTGGCGTTAGTGGAGAGGTTCCAGGAAGGCAAAACAATTGAGTGACGTTCTGAAGTAATATTGATGGCGATATTTATATGATGGTAAAATGTCACTTGAAATATAAACGTATCTTTGATGTGCATCTATACTAATATTATAAAGCTAAAGAAGTTATTTGTTTGAACACGCTAATCTTGGGAACTACTGGACCGATTTAAAAAATCTTTCACCGTTCTTTCATACGTACCTAATCATATGCCATAGGTTATATATGTACCACGGGCGAAGCCGGGGCGGGCCGCTAGTACTATATATATATGGAACCTATGCGCCTTTTGGCACGAGCTATTTTCACTACTATACAATTTTAATATCAGGGCTACATGATTTATCTGAGAATGTAACAGGTAATAACAGGTATCTGTCTGAATTTATCTAGTCAAGCGGAATTATTAAACCACAAGCTTAAAAATGTAAGTTACGGCTGCGCTGGTCTAGTCGGCAGAACGGCGACTGCCGATCTGGAGCCCCCGGGTCAACTTCTACGCGCATCATTGTCTTTTCGAAGTAATGTGCATTATGCTGCTACCTGAAAACGCTAAAGGAAAATATCGCTTGGAAACTGACACTGTACCTAGAATCTTTCGACGTCATGTATCACCACTAACCCGCACTAGGCAATCGTGGCGGATTTTGACCTAGACTCTAGTCTTGTGAGAGAAAGTCCCGAGTTCCACCAGAGAGAACATTTATTATTGTGATGTCTAATTGTCTATGCTTCAAAGAACTTTCTTGTTTTAAAAACTACTAGTTGATACGTCATACATTAAGTAGTTCAAGTTAAGTTTATGCAAAGCAACAGCTCGAAACCGAGAGCTAGTTTTTGCATAAGGCCGAATTTGCTTCGAAATTTGTCTATATGTAAACATTTGTAGTGCTACAATCCAGTATTATTCGTCCATATTAAGATCCATTCGACATTACGAGTATTTTTTATTCAACTCTATTTATCTCACAAAACATTTTAGAATAATTTAAAACAGTTAATTTCGTTTTAATTTGGACGAAAATTTTAAAGAGCGTTCAGACTAGTCCATTGATATCACTTTTATCTATAATATAAAAATGAATCGCAAAATGTGTTGGTAAGCGCATAACTCAACAACGCTTCGGCCGATTTGACCAATTCTTTTTTTTAAATGTTCGTTGAAGTCCAAGGATGGTTTTTACGGCGAGAAAAATTCAAATAATTGCTGGGAAAATCTTAAACCAGCCCTTTTCCTTTTCCCATACAAACGATTCGTAATAATAATTCAATTTGAACTTTATTACTATACCATAAAGTTCAAGTGTCAGTGGTGTTAGTGGAGAGGTTCCAGAAAGCGAAAACAATTGAGTGACGTTCTGACGTAAGCATCGTATTATATTGATGTCGATATTTATATGATGGTAAAATGTCACTTGAAATATAAACGTATCTTTGATGTGCATCTATACTAATATTATAAAGCTAAAGAAGTTATTTGTTTGAACGCGCTAATCTAGGGAACTACTGGACCGATTTAAAAAATCTTTCTCCATTCTTTCATTCGTACATAATCATATGCCATAGGTTATATATATGTACCACGGGCGAAGCCGGGGCGGGCCGCTAGTTAAATATACATTGAACAGCGAATCCTATGAAAACCAACACAGGTATCTACAAAACGGTAGAAAAAAAAATGAAGAATTGGCTGGTTAAAACATAGATTTTCGTTGACAATCAAAACACTAAATCACTGTCCAGCGTACAATTTTTGAGCAACATTTTTCCCCAGGCCAGTAGAATTTCGATGCAACGTAACAAATTTAGGCTCTATAGTGCTCTAGTGGTTGACCTGAATCTACTTTTGTTTAGGGCTATCTGCCGTCGTAATTGAGTTTGTTACTCTATTCAGATATTTTATAGTGAAGTGTTGTGAAAATTATGATGTATTAGCGGCCCATTCCGGCTTCGCTCAAATATTGTCGTACAAAGACCATTAAACGAATTAAAAACAGTCTCAAGAGAAGTTGTGCCATATTACATAAAAATGACAACTTTCGTAAATATCTGTTGATTGAGTGAAGAGTTCACTGGGAACAAACATCCTGACATTATTTTTTGAAATCGGTTCATTAATTTCTGAGAATATCGCGTTCAAAAAAAACTTCTTCAGCTACCTTGCACGGTTGCACGGTTGTAAAGATCGCTTTAAGCGATAAGACCGCCAATTAAATTGCTAAGAATTGCTAAATTGCTAATTGCTACGCCACTTTTCAAAAAATCGTCGTACTTACTCAGATTTAGAAAAAAAATTATAATGACGCGATCTTAGACACATGCTGTCATGTAAACGCACGATACGTAATCACACAAATAGGAATATTTTTCCCGTCTTTATTATCTTCATTTATATCTCGCTCCTATTCACAATAGCGTAATGTTATGTAGCATATAGCCTTTATCGATAAATGGACTATTCAATAGAAAAAGTCTTTCAATTCGGACCAGCAGAATCCGAGGTCCTAGCGTTCAAACAAACAAACAAACTCTTCAGCTTTATAATGTTGGTATAGATTTGTTAAGTTAGAGTTTTTATTGATAATAATAAATAAATCTCCTTAAAAAACAACAGTGTCGTCGTAGGTTGTAAATCTTAACATACAAATTATCAAATTATTGAGTATCAAAATTCACACTATGGATCCTGATAAGTTTTAATGCATCGTGTACAAAAAATATAGTAGTTATTAACATAAGTAACGTAAACGTTACCTTAGCTTACCATCTCTTTGAATAACGTCACATTTATGTACTTAACTGTGGTATTAAGCCATATACTTCACAAACAACTCATTTTCTGTTCCCACAGCCGGGATTTAATATCTTCTCTTTTTCACTCTTTCTCACTCACTCTTGCTCTTTTAGACATGAAACAATAAAATAGATAGTTAACTAATAAAATTAGCATAATATTTGTTTCATATTCTCAATTTACGACAATTTCAACAAATATTGGTTCAACAAGTAAGCACTTTACCTTTGTGTATTCAATAATGTATCGACAAACAGAGGATGTCCAACTGACAATGGCATATAAATAAAATTCAACCTATCGGCTCATCCGTATCCGGTTACGGGATTCAGACACGGATTTTCAGATGTAGATACATGAAGCACAGAGATGAAAAAGACAGATGTAAACATCTATCTTTTGTGTATTTTATTTGCTAAGCTGGGCTAAGATGGAATCGCAGAAATTTATTCCAGTTATCATACGGCCAAAACTCTTATTCACATTAGTCATCGCAATGCACATTCACAGTAGAAAATAGAGCCATCCCAATATTTGATTGCGGCTACATTGTTACAAGCTGGATGGCCATAAAACGTTGAAGAAAAAAACCTTATAGTCTAAGATCTCGCTATACAACGACTTTCACCGAGCTGTTTATTGGATGAAAAGTGTTTTATATGTAATTTAATATGTCAACAAATATATTGCAAATGGGTTGCCTAAAAAATTCAGTCCAGAATATGATTAGTTAACTATTTTTTTTTTTTTTAATATTTCACTTAAATTCATTGAATTTTAGAAAAAACTATATGACATAACTTATTATTTTGGCTTTACTCGGTGCTTACGAAATCTGATGCAAATATTTTTAAACAATAAAAAGTTTCAAACAAACTTCCATCTCTTATTTCACCCCTTTGGAGGTTGAGTTTTGAAAAATACTGTAATACATAATTCATTATTTTGATCATGCTCAATTCGTGCGAAATTTTATGCGAATACGTTTAAGGAATAAAATGTTTCATACAAACTTCCATCCCGTTTGTTACACTCTTAGGGGTTGAATTTCGTAATGAGATTTCGTAAGCATTGAGTAAAGCCAAAAAAATAAGTTTTGTTATGTAGTTTTTTCTAAAATTCAATCAATTTAAGTGAAATGTTTAAAAAAACATTTTTTAATTGTTAATTAATTATATTCTGGACTGAATTTTTTTAGGCAACCCATTTGGTATATATTTGTTGACATATTAAATTACATATAAAATACTTTTCATCCAATAAACAACGCGGTGAAGGTCGTTGTATAGCGGGATCTCCTACTATAACTACTGGAAACATAAATAGTATGTACTTGTAAATATATTGTCACCATGAATTTCTTCCTGAGAAGTGAAGTGAAGTGAAGACCTTCAGATTATAACCTAATACGTGAGATTATAACCCAACGGCAGGTTGTTTCATAATGTAACAGTATTAATTTACAATTTTACGATAACATATTATGTATTAACAATAAGTACTAGTTTTATACAGTTTATACGATTCCTGACTGATAATGTGTGATTATTGAATACTGAAGAATATTGTTATGGACTAGAAATGCGAGATTGGATTTTGTAATACACAAAAATGCAGTTAAATCTCTGAGTATATTTATAATCTGTGCAATTCGGTAGTAAATTGGCCTGCGGTGTATTCGAGCGTGATCAGCATTGGACCTTTATTGGGCACTTGTTTTGTTCTTTTATAATTTGCATACACTGAACTGAAAGGTTAAAGTGAGCAAACAGTTGTATATACTCTTATCGTACAGATTTAACTGTAACTCCTCAAAGTACGGCATAGGTACAAGTACAAAGTCAAAGTTCTTGATTGATAAATGTACAATTTACACGTCACGTATTTTACTTTGAAGAGTTACAGTGTCAAATATCTTTTTGATTTCTTTTGTAAGAAATATATTGTAATACTAACAGCGACTCGTGGTTTTACCTTGCGCGGTTCCTGTTACCGTTATTTTCCGATGATAAAAAGTGCTATGAATGCCTATGTATTGTATTACAGACTATAATCTATTTGTCTATGTTCCAAATTTCAACCCGACCCGTTACGACGTGATCGAGCAATAAATATACAAACTCTCGCATTTAAAATATTTGTAGAATTTTGTACCAATACTGATGATAATTTTAAATTTACGTTAAACTACGGATCGTTAACCGCAGATACCAATTTCGATGCACAGTTCATAATTTTATTAACCGTAAACCCAGAAATGCACTTCCGTGGTAGTGATACACTTTATTTTCGTATAAATAATAGTTGACACTGGCGTTTTAATCGAGATTTCAGTGAGCGAGAATGATTTATATGTTCGCAAAGTAAGCGACCGCTTCACTACGAGTATTAAGAAAACTAAAATGATACAACTGCACATCAAACATTATATGCTAATGCTTCTTATGCACGTTAAGTGAGGATACAACTATTATTTCTACAAAATAAAAAGATTAGTATTTAGATGTTTGTTAGTTTATAGCTGATTGTTATGGTCTCACTGTCTATCAATCTCATTTCGTATATTCTGTTCATATAAAAATCTAAAATGTTATATCAATATCTTAATCAATATCAATCTTATATAATATAGTGTGAACTACATTCTTAGGTATGTCATTGACGCCAGAAAATATTACTCCCTAAACAACAAAAATCGATTGCAACAGAGCCAAGATACAGTAATTTTAAAAGTAAGAACTCAAACTCCAAAATCCTTTTAAGTGTTATTTTATGTACCTATACATCATTTATTTCAAAAAACATTTGGAAAATATTCAAACAACTCACGCTGTTAACAAAATGAACAACGTAAAACAAAAAATGCCTCACTTTAGAAATTGTTGAAATATTTGTCACTGCGAACAGCGAACGAGGTAACTGCTATATACGAGATGGCAAATGGGAAGGTATGTTCGTGCCGTGTCACGGGTCGTGCTTTCGTGAATAACGTATGTTAATAAATACATTTATTACGAAAATGAGACAATTTTGTTGTTTCAATTTATTATTATTAAACAACTGTGTGTTCCAGTTAATGTAATAACTTAATGTATCAGTCAATAGTAGCTGGGTAAACGAGTTTTATTCGTTTTTAACCCCCGACAAAAAAAAGGGGTGTTATAAGTTTGACGTCGATGTCTGTCTGTCTGTCTGTCTGTCGGTCTGTCTGTCTGTCTGTCTGTCTGTCTGTCTGTCTGTCTGTCTGTCTGTCTGTCTGTCTGTGTGTGTGTCTGTCTGTGGCACCGTAGAGCTCAAACGGATGGGCCGATTTCGATGCGGTTTTTTTTATTTGAAAGTTAATATCCGTGCGGGTGTTCTTAGCTATGTTTGGTTAATATCGATTCAAAATGGCCGCCTCCACAAAATGGCGGACAAAATATTTCTTCACAACCTACCTCAATATGGGTATCAAATGAAAGGGCTTGACTAGTAGAGTACTAAACGCTATAACAAATTTCAAATTCAAGATGGCCGCCACCACAAAATGGCGAATTATATAATATTTTCACTACTACCTCAATATGGGTATCAAATGAAAGGGCTTGATTAGTAGAATACTTTGCACTATGACAAATTTCAAATCCAAGATGGCCGCGACCACAAAATGGCGAATTACATTTCCTTTTTCACAATTCCCTTAATATGGGTATCAAATGAAAGGGCTTGACTAGTAGAATGTTGTACAGATAACAAATCTAAGGTAGTCGGGGGTTAATCAAAATTTTTAATTTTGTTCTTGTTTAATAGCTTAAAAACACAAACACAGACTATGGATTTGCAGGCTGACTTACTAGCTTACTACCAACTAAGAAAATAATTATGTAGTAATGTATAGTTGAATAGTATTGACGTAAATGTATTATTTAGCTCGCCAAAACCGAGAATAAATATTTTATTAGCAAAATGAAATACAAATAAATTCAGCGCCGTCTAACTCACGTCACGTAAAACGTTAATGTATTGCAAATATGTTTTCTCTTTTATTTACCTGGGGCGTTATTCTGACTTTCCATACATTGGCTGGCGACTTCGCGAGTTTTTGAAATAATAATTTCTTCATTCACCTTAACACTTTTAGGTATAACCTTTGGTATAAACCATTGAATGTGTCCTGAGCCCCTTGAAATCGGTAATAAACTATGTCTGTGTGTGTAGCGTAAGTGGTTTCAGTCCCACCAATCTACTTGACTCCTAGAATCGCTAGCGTTGGGGTATGTTGTGGGTCTACTTTTTTGGTTGTTGACAACGATAGGTAAAAACTTTCAGCGTTCACCGCTTCCTGCAATCGACTAGAACGGAGAAAGTGAGCTCACTCTTCCCAACGATGATATAATTCCGTGCGCCTAAAGTTTGGGAGAGCACATCCAATGGTTTAAATCGATGTGTATATTATGAAAACCTAGCCTTAGAATGCTACCAGTGAGGTAGGGGTAGGACCAATGTATAGGTGGTTAAAGCTGCCACGTTAGGTATGTCTAGGAAGTTGAAATGAAATGACACGAAACAGATGAGTTCGCGTCATCAACTTAATGTTGCGTCGTAGTCTCATAGCAGCATATCTGCGTAGCATCGTATAGACTACAGGCCCGTGAACAAAATTTATGGATGTAGGAGGATAGAAGGGTATAAAATAATAAGATTCAGCACTATGCCGGCATTTGTAAGCTGTCCAACTGAGTACAAGTTGAATAGAGGGGGCTGCAACCCTCGATCATTTCTCCTTGTCGAATGATTTTTGTACGGCGTTGCGGAATAATGGATTAGAAAAGGTACCGAAACTATATGGAAGCAATGCCGTACATAATCAATGTAAAAATGTCTAGTAGAGACATTTATAATATTAGTTATGATAATGTTTTGATGTTTGTTGCTCAATGACGTCATAACGTCTGAATGTCTGAGGTTGAAATTTGGAACATAGATAGATTATAGTCTGGAAGAACACATAGGCTACTACTTTTTGTCTCGGGAAAATAACGGAAACTCCGCGGGTAAAACCGCGGGACGCTACTGGTGAGAACATAAAACGTGCTGTGTATGTTTATTATGCCACATAATTCTTCGTCAGTTCCCACTTTGAAATAGTGCAGTTAATATTTCAGTGCAAGAGCTGTTTTAAATAATCACCTCATTAGTAATACTGTCACATCTTAGGTGCAGCCGTACCTAGTCAGTTCTAATTAGCCAATTAACAGTTCGAGCCAAATTGCTTCTCTACTATCTTCTTACCAAATTGAACGTGTCGAGCAGAAAGATTGCCAAAATTTAAGTGATAAAGATGCTTATTGTAAACGTTAGATAAAAGAACCCAATCGCGATTAATACGATTTTTAATTACCTCTTGATACTTCGGTTGGATTACAACGGCCGCGCTTTGAACACTGAAAAAATGCACTCAAAAATAACCTAAGGATACATTTATTATCACACTCTAGGGCTTTGTTAGGTCTTCTATCAATAACTAGATCTAGGTGCAGTTGGTCATATTTCTGTAATAGATAAGGTGTTATTATTCTACTTTTTAATTCATTTCTTTTAGATCTTAACTCCGTTTTGGCCGTGGGGGCTCCGGCGATAGAATAAGACCCCTTCCTCTCCTCCCGTGGATGTCGTAAAAGGCGACTAAGGGATAAACCAGGTGATGGGCAGCAGCGTCTACCTGACGTTCTTACACCAATAATACTGCGATCACCCAGAAGCTTGCCAAGCAGGGTGATTATTGGCAAATCCCCCCCTATGACAAATACCTCCAACAGACGGCCCCCAGTCCCCGGCGGCTTCGCTATCCCTGGCAAAGGTAGCTGCCATGGTAACGGCGGAGCAGGGGGTGCTAAGAATCTCCGGCAGCGATTTGGCTACCAACCCCGACGATCTCTGGACCTGGCAACATACAACGCACGCACATTGAGGACTGACGAGAAGTTGATCGAGCTGGAAGAGGTGGTCAGCAAGTTGCGATGGGATATTATAGGATTATCAGAAGTCCGAAGAGAGGGTGAGGACACGATAATTCTCAATTCCGGCAACTTGTTTTACTACCGGGAGGGCGACCAGCAGTCCCAACATGGTGTCGGGTTTCTCGTCCACAAGTCTCTCGTCAATAACGTCGTGAAGATCGAAAGCGTTTCGAACCGGGTGGTATACCTTGTACTTAGAATCACGAAAAGGTATTCATTGAAGGTGATACAGGTATACGCCCCACACTCGAACCGTTCGGACGACGAAGTGGAGGTCATGTATGATGATATTTCAAATGCCATGCGTGCCTCGAAAACACACTTCACGGTTGTGATGGGAGACTTCAACGCGCGGTTAGGCACAAGGAACGGCGATGAACTGAGAGTGGGGCCATTTGGATTTGGACACCGGAACCGTAGGGGTCAGCGATTGGCCGACTTCATGGAGAAGGAGGACTCTTTGCGATGAACTCCTTCTTTAAGAAGCGGGCGTCCAGGAAATGGACATGGCTGCATCCCGGCGGATACAAGTTTGAAATGGACTTCATTATGGCGACCAGGAAGCAAATATTCAATGATGTCTCAGTGATCAATAGTGTCAAAACTGGCAGCGATCACCGATTGGTGAGATGCTCATTGAATATCGACGTTAAGCTTGAGAGGTCTCGTCTGATGAAGTCTACTCTTCGTCCGAACCCGGACCAAATTCAAAACCCCGAGAGCTTTCAGTTAGAACTCCGAAATCGCTTTGAATGCCTGGCCGAATGCGAAACAGTGGATGAGCTGAATAATGGGCTGGTGGAAACTATTCATGCGGTTGGGTCTAAATTTCTGAAGACACGCCGCAAAGATAGAACTCAGAAATTATCTGAGCATACTCTCAAACTCATGGCAGAACGGAATGACATGAGACTGCAATCTTCAGTGGACATGTCAAAATATGGCTCGCTTAATAGACAGATCTCCAAATCGATTCGATACGATTTGCGTAGTTTTAATACAAACTGTATTAAAATGCGATACAAAAAATAAGGGCTCCAAAGTATTCGCAAGAGATCTGTCAATTGGACAAAGCCAGTTGACAAAGCTGAAAACTGATAGTGCCGGAATTGTCTCATCTAAGCCAGAGATTTTGAGAGAGCTCGAGAAGTTCTATGGAGAGCTGTACACCTCGTCGCAGAGCCCTACTCCTAGCATTAGTGATGCTAGAGCCCGTCTGACCCGACACTACACAGAAGACATTCCGGACGTAAGTCTGTACGAGATACGAGCGGCTCTCAAACAGCTTAAGAACAACAAGGCACCGGGGGAAGACGGAATCACGACAGAACTTCTGAAAGCGGGTGGAACACCAGTACTTAAAGTCCTTCAGAAGTTATTTAATTCCGTCATCCTTGAGAGTACAACGCCAGAGGCGTGGAGCAAAAGTGTGGTAGTGCTGTTCTTTAAGAAGGGTGACAATACCCTCCTGAAGAACTACAGGCCCATTGCGCTGCTGAGCCACGTCTATAAGCTGTTTTCGAGAGTAGTAACAAATCGTCTCGCTCGTAGGCTTGACGACTTTCAACCTCCCGAACAAGCCGGGTTCCGGAAAGGGTTTAGTACCGTAGACCACATCCACACGCTTCGGCAGATTATACAGAAGACGGAGGGTATAATCGGCCGCTCTGTCTAAGCGTTTGTGGACTACGAGAAAGCCTTCGATTCAGTCGAGACCTGGGCAGTGTTACGGTCGTTACAGCGGTGCCAAATCGACTATAGGTATATCGAAGTGTTGAAGTGTTTATACAACAAAGCCACCATGTCTATCCGTCTTCAGGACCAAAGCACAAATCCGATCCAAATGCAAAAAGGGTGAGACAGGGAGACGTTATCTCTCCGAAACTGTTCACCTCTGCATTGGAGGATATCTTTAAGCTTTTAAACTGGAACGGATATGGTATCAACATTAATGGCAAATACATCACTCACCTTCGATTTGCCGACGATATAGTCATTATGGCTGAATCGCTAGATGACCTTGGCTCAATGCTCAGAGACCTCAATGCTGTCTCCCAACAGGTAGGGCTAAAAATGAACATGGGTAAGACAAAAATCATGTCAAATGCCCATGTTGCACCCGTACCGGTCCATGTTGGAAACGACAGTATCGAAGTTGTAGACCATTATGTGTATTTGGGTCAGATGATCCAATTAGGCAGGTCAAACTTTGACAAGGAGGTCAGCCGACGAATCCAACTCGGATGGGCAGCGTTTGGGAAATTGCGTCACATCTTCTCGTCAGAAATACCACAAACCCTCAAGACGAAAGTCTATAATCAGTGTGTGTTGCCAGTGATGACATATGGTACTGAGACGTGGTCGCTAACTATTGGCATGATATGCAAGCTCAAAGTTGCGCAACGGGCAATGGAGAGAGCTATGCTCGGAATTTCACTGCGTGACAAAATCCGAAACGAGGAAATCCGCAGAAGAACGAAGGTCACCGACATGGCTCTTAAAATTAGCAAGTTGAAGTGGCAATGGGCAGGCCATATAGCTCGCAGAACCGATAACCGCTGGGGTAAAGGTTCTCGAATGGCGACCACGAACCGGCAGACGCAGCGTAGGACGCCCCCCCCACGATGGACCGATGATATTGTCTCGGTCGCGGGAAGTCGGTGGATGGAGGCGGCACAAGATCGGTCATTCTGGAAATCATTGGGGGAGGCCTATGTCCAGCAGTGGACGTCTGCAGGCTGCAGATGATGATGATGATGAGATGAGATCTTAACTCTCTCCTTGCGAGAGAAGGCCCGAGTCCAGCAGTGGGAACATTTAATGGGCTGTTGATGATGATGATTTCATTTATTTAAGTAATATTTTTATAAAACTCATTCAATAATATAAAAACGCCAGTTTGTTCACGACTTCGCTTGCGTAAATTTAAGAAAATTAAAAAAAATACTATTGTTTGAAGAGCTATATTTTAAAAAACGGAGTTAACTTAATAATATATGCCATTCACTTTTCCAGTTTCCAGTTACAATCTATCAGTATTTCAAATATTCATCTAATCTGTTCAGCTGTTACGACGTAATTAATTAACAATCATCCAAACCTTTTTATAATAATAGTATATTGGGTATATTATGAAAACCTAACCTTAGAATGCTACCAGTGAGATGTGACCAATGTACCGGTGGTTAGAGCTGCCACGTGAGGTATATCTAGGACCTTGAAATGAAATGAAACGAAACTGAAAGTTTGTTTAAAGTTTCGAACCGTTTGATTAAAAATACGCAGTACACCATAGTTTTATTACTTATTCGGCTCGGAGGCACGGTTTCGGTTTTTGTATGAGAATAATACATCAGTGCTGTAATAAGCCATCTAATTTTTAGCAATAAGTTGATCAATTGAGCATTTTTCTTAAATTTTAATATGGAACTCTACTTTAATCCGGTATTATTTTAAAATACAATTCCTCCTCTTTTTACCAAAAACAAAACAAAAATCCCAAACAAAAAGATAATGTAGTCTCTAATAAATTATCACGCATCGCTTTCCTTAAAAACAATAATTCGCGTGTGCAAAACCATGAAACGACGTCTGTTGGTAACTGGGATGCTTTCATGACCCACATTCAAAGATTCCAAATCGAAATTTCTAATGAGGTTCTTTGGATGGTTGAAAGCGAAATATGTTAATCGGAGGATCTCACATCGACAAAGAAAACACGGAAGTTTTCAATTAGGATAGAATTTCAATGTAACCGTGGCTTTGGAGTATAATGTAGCTAAACCAATGATTGCGGAATTCATTCTTACCGTAGTCATAATAATCTTTACTTTATTCGGAAAAACAAAAAAACCGGCTTAAACTTAAAAATAAACTCACATGGTTCCTTTTTTTTAAATATAGTGTAACGAGACGAGCAGGGTATGTTCCTGATGGTAAGCAACATAGCTGCCATATAACAGCACAGTGACATCCATTTATTGGAACATGAAAAGTCCAAATCATTATTACCTAGCACTGCACTGCGCTCCTAATCGAGAGATCTAAGATGGTATATCTCTAAGCCCTGTCTGTGTGGTACTTCACCAGACGGACTGCCAAGTGTCCTACCACTTTTATTAAAATGTACAAAATAATTGTTATTTAAATTATTATAGTAAATATAAATAAATAATTAATTTTACTAAACTAAAGAGTATAGCAACATCAACATCATCAGTAAAAACTAGTACGTACCAACGCATGTATTTTTCTTATTTTTGTTGATATAACAAAAACCGTTGCATCGATTTCGGTTAAATCTATTTTATTGCATACGAAAATGATATGGTTACAATGGTAACGTAAATATAATAGTGTAATGGTAGTTGTATATTTGATAATAATAATTATGAAATATATAATTTGCAGTCTACCTTTTTGAAGATAAAAGCAATTATCAAAATCCTTTACCCCGTAGAAAAGTCCCAATGTAACCAAAGTAAAAAATAATATAGACGAATAGATAACCTCTTCCGTGTTTTCAGTCAGTTAAAAAGGGACACTTACGGAGTTAAGATGAATGCTGAGGAAGGATATAGAGTGACTTTCACGACGGATTGTTCCTCGAGCAACCAATGTTAGTCCTTTGTCATACAACGCAGGAACGTGGAGAGCCACATTTGTTGCGAGAGAAGATAGACGCGAGTTATTTATGAAACAAAATGAACTAGTTCATTATATAGCATTGACATTTTTTTTTTGGATATGAGCCATTACAATACCTAGTATATTCTTTATATAAACAGTATAAAAATGCATAAAGATATATCTAAATTAAAATCCTGAGTGAAACGAGACGAATTTTGCGCGCCAAAAGAGATTTTCATTCACACGAAAACCTCGTTTAACACAAAGAGAATAAAATTTAAAAAACAACTTTGCATTTCATTCCGCAAATGTATCGCGTCAAAAATTCTGAATATAAAAACCGGTTTTACTGCTGATGAAACACGAGTTACTCAGAACGTAATACAAATTATTTGCAAGTAAAATGAAATTATTGTAGTTCCGTAATAAGAGTTAGTAGCCGATCCCGGCGACTTTGTTTGCATTGAGTATCAAGTTACCGTAAACTCCGAATAACTCTCCTGACTGAAAATAGGACTTTCACACCGTCACAAAACATGAGGTATATGTGATAAAAAATTCTGCCGTCGCGTCGTCAATATTGGAAACTCAATGGAAGCCCTCCTGAACTTCTAGAAACAAAAAATCCACTACCACTAAACTTGACTTCTCAGAGCATAATAAGCAAATTGAAGAAGACAACGAGTAACCTAGACAATATGAAAGTTGTTATACAAGCTACAAACCCAAATGACCCACTTTATGAATTTCTTCTTTAAGTAGAGAATTCCGATTTTAAGAGACAATTGTGACTACAATACCCATAAGAAAATTATGCTCTTGAGCAAACTATGCATCGCCTACCCTTGAGCAAACTATGCATTGCCTACCTTTGAGCAAACTATGCATTACCTACTGTAGTCTCGTATTTTTGGTGGCCTAGTCCCTGCCGAATCCTATTTATTTTCAGGCCCTCTGTTTGGTGTTGTAGTAGTATAATTCCGAGAGATAATTAAGAACTATCTAAATCATCACTACCTAGTACATCATCAATAAAACTACGATAAGTAAGTAGATCATAAGATCATGTACGTAGTGTAAATTTAATCTCTTCCGCAAACTCCCCCTCATTTTGATCCACTGTTGCATCGTCCCTTGTGCGATCCCTTGAAAAACTTCAGTGTTAAACACTGACATTTTTCAATCAAATTTTAATAACAAGCAGGCCTGAATATTTTTAGATAAAAATTAGTTAAATGTATACCTCGCGAAGTCCTATTGAAACTCGTTACACCGTTTAAAATAGACACAAACAGGGCTCATAGACTGACCCAAAATGCAAAGATTTAGAAAAGTGGTTAGTAAGAATAAATACCCAATTTTACACAACTCTTAAGATTTTGTTTAAATTTTTTATTGATTAAATTACTTGCTATTAAAATATTTAAAACAAACATTCTAATTAACTTATTTGGGTCGATAAAATAGGGGTGAAGAAATCGTAAGGCGTTTGGTTATGGAAACGAAGCTAACAGCGTCTGGAATACGAAGGAAATGGAATTAATTAAACCAAGAACATTATTTAACTATAAGAATTTAATGCAACTCTCAACTCTTGGTTGATTTTACAAAAAACACCATACAAAAATTATATATTTTACAACAAAATGGATGTGATTTTTTCCCTTCTAATATTGAGTATGTGGTATACCATTTATTAAGACAACGGTGCAGCTCTGTCTAGCCTATTCGGAATTTCGAACAAATATGACAGCAAGGGTTTACGCAATATGCCTTAGAAAGACCCTTAATAAGCTTTCCTAGTTTTGCCTACACATAACAGGGTGAGATCTCAGTCACCCCCGACTTTTGTGATTTCAGAAAACATGATTTTTTAAAGATCGGTAGTATTACCTACATACACATAATATAAAGTAATTTATACGCGCTAACCTGAAATCGAAAGTAAAAGCTGAAAGGTTCTCGAGTGGCGACCACGAACCCAAAGACGCAGTGTTGGCGGCTTCCCACTAGATGGACAGATGACCTCACAAAGGTCGCTGGAAACAGCTGGTTGCAGGTTGCGCAGGACCGTTCGTTATGAAAATCTAGGGGGGAGACCTATGTTCAGCAGTGGACGTCTTGCGGCTGATGATGATGAAGCTGAAAGCGGCGTCATTTTAGATAGCCGGTATCAAAGTTAGAAAAAAAACATGCTAACTTACGTCAAAGTAAGAAGACTGGTATCTACAAATAACATTAAACGAGCAATTATCAGATATATAATCTGAATCTCAGAAACGGCTCCAACGATTTTCTAGAAATTTTGTATGCAGGGGATTACAAGGGCAATAATCTAACTCTAGCTAAGTTTTACTTTTAGAAAACATTATTTTTTTCCGAGTTTAAACCAAGCAAAGCTCGGTCATCTAAGCGCTGATATTATTATAAACAAACACATATTATAGTAGTTCCCAGATACTTCCTGTGGGCCATGACTTTTAACAGACACTTTAAAAACCATAAAACATGTGAGAACGTGTTCCATTTTAGAAGGGTTGAATTTTATGTTTGTGGTACCTAACCAAATTGTTAAACGAAATATTTTCTAGTGAGTCAGACAAATCTGATGAACCAAACATCCTCCCAGACTCGTTAAAAGTTCCGCTGTGCGAGAGAAGCATCGAAGCATTATTCAAGCGCAAAAGTATAAGTGAGATACGCTTTGATGCGTGAATATCTAAATATTACTACTAGCAGCTACCCTGAGTTAAGGTGTTGTTAGTCTTTACGTTTTTAGTCAAACACTGTCAACGACACGTCTAAGATCAGAGAGCCGTGCTTGAGAATAAATTTGAAGATCGTCTGCATAAAGGTGGTAGGAAGAATTAAGGTTTTTAGAAATCGAGTTTATGAATATAGCAAACAGAAGTGGTAGCACGCCGCCTTGAGGGACACCAGCATTTGTACTGCACCAAGACGATAGTACATCGTCGAGGTGAATACGTTGTCGGTAAATCTCGAATAAATATGGTATATTCCCAACGGCCACCACTAAAACAGGCCCCTCAGTGAGTGGTGGCCCTTAGATTAGTGCATTATTTTTTGTTATTATATTTACATTGAAAATAATATTTATTTTCAGTGTTTTGTCAATGTAACAATGTGATCTAAAATGAATCTATAATAAAATGTAGGTGTTTATGATCTTGTACTGAAACTTTTTTAACAATTGCGGGGAAATTAGAGCCACTTTATGAGCAAGTGTTTTAAGGGGGGTTCGGTGTTCTTTGTTATTGCAGTTTACTTTAGTTACCTACTACGAGTATAGCATAATTTGGTGCACTCCTTGCTATTAGTGTGTAACCATATCGGATTTAGCTTGTACAAGTACCTCTTCAGGAGATATATTTTTAAATCATATTCAAAGAAACGGTGGCAAGATTTTATTGAATGCAGGACATGAATATATGATCAAACGTAAATTCAAAAGTGAACTTAACGTGTGGGAGTGTATAGCAAGAAAAAAAAGTGGTTAAGTGCGAGTCGGACTCGCCCATGCAGGCTTCCGTAGCTGCGTAGCTTCCGCAGCAAGTAACATAATACAAAAGTTCTTGTAGTTCGTTGTTACTTATGACGTATTAAAGTAAAACTACTTACTAGATCTCATTCAAACCAATTTCCGTTGACAGTTTACATGGTAACGTACATCATACACTTTTTTATTTTTATCATTCTCTTATTTTAGAAGTTACAGGTGGGACACTTTTTACCACTTTGGAAGAGCAAACTATTCAGTTTTCCGACTGTTGATGAAGATTTAACGATTTAATCAAATAATAATTTGGTGCAGGGTGACAATATAGTTGAATCAAAACCCCACCAATTCCCACCAAATGTTGCAAAGAACGAATTAGATAAACAAATACAAGAATGTAAACGTACATAAGCTCATCGAATTAACCATCTGTTACACAAACATACAACGAAATGATCAGTACGCTTAAAGATTCTGGGATGGACTTGATAGAAAAGGTAATTTTTCTATAAAATGACATAAAGTCATCTTTATACATATACTCGTAGAAGTAAAAATAAATCGGCAGGTGTATCTAAAATGCGGTTTAAAAATGTGGACGAAATTGAAGTGCCTGAACAATTCAAAAAAATCTTTTACCAGGCTATATACAATGTCGGTAATCGCATAATAGTATTTTGCATACAAGAAGCTAGAGATATTATCTCTCAAATGAAAGATTTTTTTAGCGACGGCACATTTAAAAGTTGCCCAAAGCCGTTCAATCAAATTTACACAATCCATGGTGATTTGAAGACCACTCAAAATGAAACGAATATTATTCCGTTCATTTATGCATTCATGACTCGCAGAGACGCAAAATCATATGAGATTTTATTAAGTTTGTTTAAAAGCGAAATACCTGAGTGGAAACCAAATAAATATAAAACAAACTTTGAAAAAGCTGCCATGAAATCTATAAAGAGTATTTCCATCCGTTCAAGACAAAGAATGATACACTTATTTAAAAAAAAGCGTTTGGGATAAAGGCCGTATTTAAACCTAACCTCAGACATTGAACATATTCGAGAAGTAGCCTTAAAAGCAGGACTTTATTAGTCAAATGTGAGGTAAATAATGGATGGCTAGAGAGACGATCTTCTTAGCATTCCATGGATTCACCGTGCGGGTGCCGGGTCCATCGTGTGGCAGAGAGAGAAAAACTCGAGTAGTTCCCGAGACTTGTGACTCGGGCGTAGGTTTAAGGGGCCCCTTTCTGACGTACATCAACACTCACCTTCACCACTCGTTTTTCTCTCCCTGCCCAGCCAAATCTGATATGAGCCTACTAGTGCAGCTTTAGATACACGTTCTAGTATAGAACTTACAGCACTTCTGGATAAGCCAAGGTCTTTCAGTAGGGTTAGAGAGATTTTGCTGGTATACCTCTCGCTCCCACTTCTACAGCGTATAAACTAACTACATAGCCGTTTTTGTTAATTCGTTTAGGAGGTCGTAATACTTATTTTGTTTCATCGCGTGGTCTTTAGGTATATTAGTTTCCCACGGTACGGTAAGTTCTACAAGGACTATGCGTTTCGTAGCTCTAGAAAAAGGAAAATGTCCGGTCTGGATGACGAAACACCCACATCCTCTGGGATTTTGTAGTGCTTTTCATACGTGTCCATTAAAATAGTCCAATCAGGTGCTGTACCCAGGATTGAGTAAGGCTTGTTCCTGGAGTTTGAAGTTGAGCCTTCTTTACAAAGTTAATTTGTCTGTTGTTTGTCGTCAATCCTTTTGGGCTCTAGCTACCGAAAGGCTCATGGCTTCACGTATGATTTCAAGTACTCTGTCATGACGCCGTGAGTAATGACCCCCATTAAGGAGCACCTTGCATCCCACCAATATGTGCCTTGCTGTACATATCGCCTCTCCACAAGTATAGCAACATTTTTCAGAGGCTTTTCCCCACCTTACCAAGTTACTCTGGTCAGGAGGGTCATTTGGAATGCATTTAGATAAAATTTTAATAAGGCAGGGGACCAGTCATAGATCAAGGTGCGCCATTTTAGAGCTAATGGGATACAGAACCCACCTATGGTTAACCACTCACTTTGCATTTCTAAATTCATAGCGTGCACTTTGTAACCGTCATTTTCGTCTTGTTGTAGAAAGGTTTTTACCATGTCTCGGTCTTCTTTTTTTTTTCTCGCACCCAACCCAGCAGTATTTACTTGTGCACCTGCCATAAATTGTTTATGGAATTGAAGTCTAGATTCCAGGTCTGAAGCAGTTTTGTCTTTTGGGAGAGATGTAATTAATTCGTCTTGCGACTTTCCCAAAACATGCGTTTTTGTAACTCTTAGGTGTTTGTAAAGTTCAGACGGTTTCTTTAGTTTCAGCCCAAAACTATTGTGATCCCTAAAAGAGTAGAGGATCAGCCGGATGTGCCAATCCGAACCATGACTTCAATATCTTTATGACATTGGCATCTAGCTTTGCCAGGAGAGTTTTACCGATGTCATATACTAGGAAAGGCCAAGTGAGACGTGATGTGAGGTAGTTGTCATATATCCATGCTTTTTGATATTGCTGATAGGCTGCTGGTCTACCTTATTGAGGTTGTTCATGAAATTTTCAACAACCACCTCTAATGATGGTGTACGTCCTTTGTGATCTATCTTTCTACCAAAAATTTGAAAGGCACTGCCTCTGCAATTGTGGCAACTCCTTGGCCACTTATGGAGAGTCCCGGATCGTAAGACGTATATTTGGTATTTCTTCTACCCAGACAAAGACAATGACATTTAGATGGTTTTGTCCTCATTCCCTCCGTCCATGTACAGAACTCATCGACTTCGTTCAACAATTCTTGACACTGTTTGGGATTACGTGTAAGTATTGCAAGGTCGTCCGCAAAGGCCAAGATTGACTCAGTGTACTTATTGTTGATTTTAAACCGGTAGCCCCATTTCTTTTCACGGGATATTAATTTGTCTACTAAAATATTTATAACTATATTAAATGCTATTGGTGATAAGCAGCACCCTTGGAATAGTCCTACATTGTATTCAAGTGGTTTTGTGTATTCCTTGTTTACTGCTATGACGAATTTTAAGTGGCAATAATAAGAATTAATTATGTCAATAATTTCAGCAGGAAAGTTATACCATTTTAGGGCAAATATCATAAGTTCATGCTGGACAGAACCAAACGCGTTCTCTAGGTCTATCCAGCAGACTGTAATTTGCCTCTCATGTGTTCTGGCATCTTTCAAACTTTCTGCTAGTAATGTATTGTGTTCCAGGCATCCAGAAATACCAGGCAAGAACCCTTTCTGGTGATTGGGCCTGAAATACCTATTGCTAGTCATAAATGTGGTCATTTTGTTTGCAAAATACTGAAAAGATTTTAGAAATTGTATTGGTTAGGGCTATCGGTCTGGTGTCTTTGGGATGAGTTACTTCCTGCTTTTTAGGGATGAGGACAAAATTGCTCTTCCAAATGCTACTGGGACTTGCTTTCTTGACCAGATCTTAATGAATATATTCAAGATATGTTTACGAACTGATGGACACTTTTATACACTATGTAAGGAATGCCATCTGGGCCAGGAGCTGATTTAGTAGTTTTCTTTTTAATTTGATAGTTTACTTCCTCTTCACTAGGTGGGGTGCCTTGAAAGCCTGTCAGAGGATCATTAGGTCTTTGGATGTTTGGTTCTACGTACGAGCTCCCGCGTTTAGGCACTTCGTATGTGCTTTTAAAGTGATCGTAAATTTGCGCGTTAGTCAAGATAAGCTTTCCATTTTGCTCCCTGAAAATATTTTGGAGTATTGAAAAGGGTTTTATCAAAGTCTACTTCGTGTTTAGCTCTGTTAAAATTATCACGATTTTTACTAATTTGAAGCGATATTCCTTGTATTAATTTAAGGATTGATCTTAGAGCCCTGGACAGTTGGTGACTTAGATGGTTATCGCCCATGGTTTTAGCTACACGAAGACGTTTTATTAACTCTCTTTTCTTCCTCCGCAATTTCATTTTGAACATATTTTCCTTGCTATTTTGAGCATAACAAGTTGATGGTGGGTAATGTTCCGAGAAGTATGTATATATGGTGTCCTGGAAAGTTTCTACTTGGCTGTTTAGGTCTTGTTTTGGCCCAGGATGTTCTAATAAGATCGCCAAGTTTTCGTCATGAACTTTCCAGGTAGAGTTTTTTAAACTGGGAATGCCAAGACGTGTCCTGATGACAATGGACTCCTGGTAGTTTTCACTCGATGGTTCACCTTGGGATATATGAGGTCAACTCTATCCATAGTGTTTGTCGAAGTACTGACCGACGGCTGTCGTGCTTCAACACCATCATGTGTCTTTAAATGCTTTTGGTACCAGGCTCGTCTCTTGTAAATTTTCCCGCACACAGGGCATCTCAAGTCCGTATTCGCGCCAGGGTCGTCATTACTATCACACGGTGGACAGATCTTCCGCCCCGCCTCTCGGACTGTCCCAGGGGTATTATTCTTATTTGGACTTTTAGCGATTTAATTCCCGGGCTTGGCTTGCTAGGCCTTCACCCTCGGCTGTCTTTCCAACAGTCAGATGTCTTTCCATCCGTCAGATGTCTTTTCCACCAGCCATCTGTCTTTCCAGCGTCATCCCGTCTCTCCGGGCTGTCATTTTTGTTTGAGACGATCTTCTTAGCATTCCATGGATTCACCGTGCGGGTGCCGGGTCCATCGTGTGGCAGAGAGAGAAAACTCGAGTAGTTCCCGAGACTTGTGACTCGGGCGTAGGTTTAAGGGGCCCTTTCTGACGTACATCAACACTCACCTTCACCACTCGTTTTCTCTCCTGCCCAGCCAAATCTGATATGAGCCTACTAGTGCAGCTTTAGATACACGTTCTAGTATAGAACTTACAGCACTTCTGGATAAGCCAAGGTCTTTCAGTAGGTTATAGAGAGATTTTGCTGGTATACCTCTCGCTCCCACTTCTACAGCGTATAAACTAACTACATAGCCGTTTTTTTGTTAATTCGTTTAGGAGGTCGTAATACTTATTTTGTTTCATCGCGTGGTCTTTAGGTATATTAGTTTCCCACGGTACGGTAAGTTCTACAAGGACTATGCGTTTCGTAGCTCTAGAAAAAAGGAAAATGTCCGGTCTGGATGACGAAACACCCACATCCTCTGGGATTTTGTAGTGCTTTTCATACGTGTCCATTAAAATAGTCCAATCAGGTGCTGTACCCAGGATTGAGTAAGGCTTGTTCCTGGAGTTTGAAGTTGAGCCTTCTTTTACAAAGTTAATTTGTCTGTTGTTTGTCGTCAATCCCTTTTGGGCTCTAGCTACCGAAACTATTATTACTATTACCCGAAAACAAACGAAAAACTCAGACATAAGAAAATTTACAAAAATATGTAGAAGATACGTGGCTAAAAGACTTTGGAGAACAACACCGGACAACAAACGTCATAAAAATGTAACTTCGTCGATAATGTATTTTTTTTCTTTGCTTCTTTTGCCTTTTTTTTGGCATAAAGTAGGTAACTATAGTTCTAATGTTAATCAATATTGGTTTTATAGTATAGTGATTTGTGATGTGGTTGTAATATTAAATTATTATTTTGATTGTAATTAATACCAGACGATTTTTAGACCAGTTTTTTTATAGTATGGAGTGACAAGACGAGCAGGACATGTGCCTGATGGAAAGAAACATGCCCGACCATATCCAATGATGGCAGTTTAGTGGTGGCCGTTTAGCCAAATATTAATTACTTGGAGTGTTCCAACGTCACCCACTGATGGCCGTTGGCACAAAAAATAAGCACTGATCTAACGGCCGCCACTGGGGCAGGTTTTAGTGGTGGCCGTTGGGAGTATACCCATAATATCAAAGCAACGTAGTTTTGTTTGTAGTAAGCCTGCCTGCGGCGTAAAGCCCCGGGTCGTGGGTTAGTTCCCTCCCTCCCGTCCCGCGTCTTTCACACATATATTATTCTGGGTGGATCTGTGTACAATAAGCATAATATAATATATAAAACTATATAAGTATTATACAGGCTCCCCTAGTGCAAGTCTTGTTTTTTTTGGTTAGATGGTGTTGTGTGTGAATTGTCCCCCTATATTTATTTTATTAATACACCTTACATGATTCAGAAGTTAAAAGTTATCTTGTTTTACTAAAGTAATTAAAAGAAAATAAGGTGATACAAAATAAATAATCGGAATGTCCATTATAGTATGAAAATAAAGTTACGACTCGTGAACACAAAATAACAAAAACACACATAATGCTCAATTTCGTTCAAAAATCTCACTCAATATGCGAAACGACGGACAATTTCAATATTTCATGCCAAATGAAACTTAAAGAAATTGCTTTCACCTTATGATACTCACCTACAAAGTTCACCGCAGCCCAGTTGAAATTTATGGAGATTGGGCACACCTATGTTGGGTGTTCAAAGAGTCTCAAATCACCAGTTACAATGAGATGGTTCGGCTAAAATATATATTTTCTCAGGTCTTTGAACCTAAAGGTGAACCTACAAAAACCAAGGTCAAGTCGGAAAACTATAAGATATACAAAAATTACAACGTAGTAATGAACTAGGATTATAATTATGTAATAGGAAGGATATTTTAGTAACATAAAACCTGACTCAATTTTGTATCTCTGAAATTGTTTGACTTCGTAACCGTCGAAAATGTTTAACTTTGCTCTAAAATTTCACAGGTTTTTGTATTCATGTGAGCCTTAAACAAATGTTTAACAACAACAAATAAATTAGGACAAGGTAATCTAGGTTGCCATATGAACAAACTAAGGAATTAAGCGAAGAAGTGTAATAAAGCGAATAATTATAAATGTACAAATTTAATTTAATTATTTAGAATAAAATTAAAAGAACACGATATACATATGATTTGCTGGCCTCTAGCTAATTAAAAACTATGTATCGTACGCTCCTCGAAAAGTTATTTCATAAAACATGTGTACCTACTGCTTATAGATGTATTTTTCACAACGATAATGTTAAGTGCACCGTTTTAGTGTTCTAAAACTTTAATAGATGATTTGAACTACATTATATGAAGTTGATATGATAACACACATCTTGAGCAGTTGACCAGAAATATTGTAGTAATCGATTAATGAGTGGGTTATAATATGCGATACATTAAATGCAATGAAGTATGTATCTAGCTTTCGGTTTTTTGTACCAACCTTCGAGTATAACGATAAATAATAGAGTCGCTATAAAGCAAATTACCAAGCATTTTTTAACTTTTATAGGTTACACTTGACCACCATCTCACCTGATGTTACGCGACAACGCGGTCTACAATGAAACGTGCTTACCTAAAACAAACTGATTCACTCTCGATTTGCAGACACCAACATTGTATCCGCCGGGGAAACCCAACTCAAGCAGGGCATTCCACAGCCTAGACGTTTTTATCACAATAGTAGAGTCAAAGCTGTTCGTTCGAGTCTTTGAAGTAAACCATGAAACGATGTCAATTTTGCGACCTACGAACAGTCCGTAACAAAAAAGGCAACACAATGCTAGATTTTAAAATCGCAATGAAATCTAAGTCTAAAGGTCAAATTAATGAGGCGAAAAAGTACACAAACACCAAAAGTTTCAAATTTCAGGCACGGCCCATTCAAATGTCATGGGCAAAATTACATTAAATTCGAGCAACCACATTTTAAACTGCTTCTAACTGTGTCTGCAAAATCAAATAGCTAACGAGAGTGCGCAATTGGGAACGTTTTGTGGAAATAAAACAGAACGGAACGTGTTCCGCCCGTCCGATGCATGTCGCGGTACTATAATCCAGTAGTAAAGCTAACACCTAAAGAGTTTACATATACTACGTATAGAGTTAGATTTTCCGCACTGTTCTTTTGTGCCAATCATAAGCACATGCATATTTTCTATGGCAACAGAGGGATTTGCAAAAGTATGACACTTCCACAAGAGCAACACGGCAAGAAAGATGCTACCCGTGCTTTCGGTGTAAAGCACTTATGCCAACTCTATACGTAGTATATGTAAACTCTTTGCTAACACCTAAAGTGTATACGAAAAAAAATCTATACAAATATATAAAAATAAAAGTGGTCAAGTGCGAGTCGGACTCGCCCATGAAGGCTTCCGTAGCAGCAAGTAACATAATATAAAAATTCTTGTAGGTCGTTGTTACTTTAAATCAGTGTTTTAATAATAGTGAATTTATGACGTATTAAAATAAAACTACTCACAAGGTCTCATACAAACCAATTTTCGTTGACAGTTTACAGTTTAGTACATCATATTTTTTTTTTAGTTTTGTCATTTTTTTATTTTAGAAGTTTACAGGGAGGGGGGGACATACACCCATATTACACTCCGCGAGATATAAGCTGAGCTTTGCATTAGTGTGAGTGATCACTAATCAGGCAGGAGCGCGGCGAGACAGAATGGCGCCGCGCCTAAGGCCGGTGGTCACACCTACACTATCCATGTACACTCACACAAATGCAAAGCTCAGCTTATGCCTCGGGGAGTGTACCACTTTGGAAGAGTCTCGCGCGCAAACTATACAGTTTAGACTATTTCGATATGGTTAGATAACCACATGTATGTCTTTGATGGAAAAAAAAATGAGTTTCAGTTCTAAATATGGGACTCCCCTAACATTTTTTGTTTTTTTTCTTCTATTTTTTGTATGCAAATCTTAATGCGGTTCACAGAATACATCTACTTACCAAGTTTCAATAGTCCATACTATTGATGTATTTACATATTTCAATAGTATGGTTCTTATAGTTTTGGAGAAGTGGCTGTTACATACGGACGGACGGACAGACAGACAGACATGACGAATCTATAAGGGTCCCGTATTTTGTCATTTGGCTACGGAACCCTAAAAATGCATGTCTGTATGTTCTCTATAGAATTGTAAGCTATGCGTTTGATTATGTGATTATCATTGCAAAGTTGTTGTGCATGAGCCAAAGAAAATTTCTGAGTTGATACGACCAACTTTCACCGGGTAGCGTAGCAACGTGCGCAGAGTAAGTACAGCTCATAATACTTAAATATAAAAATGTAATTACACATAAATGCCAATTTTCGTTGGTGCAAGTTGAGATATGAGACAGTTTTTACTTCGATTAATAATGTTTATATAAAAAATTCCGAGCGAAACCGAATCAAGCTAGTAAACAATATCCCTACGATCAATTAGGAAACGTAATATTGTACTATCAGAATTCCAAAATTTGCAACTCAATCTCAAGCTTACGTGGGTGAACAGACGATATTCAATATTTATTTATTTATTGAATAATAGGCGAGCAGCTCTTGCTGATATGCCTATATCTCAGTGTTGAAATAACAAATTATAGGTAATTGTCTGTTAAAATGATTTTGTCTTTTACTATCCATCTGTACAGTTTGTTCTTAAAAGAGTTTAACGACTTTGCCGAAATAACATCCTCAGGCAACCTGTTCCAGTTATAAACCACTCTGTTGCTGAGGATGTGATGTGCAGTGTTTGTCAGTGATGGCGCGTGGAACAACTGGGACTTATGACGCCGATTGTCTCTCTTATGCTCCTTTAATCTGTACAGGTTCCTTATGTGAGGGAGATTATAAAATCCATTCAGTATTTTAAATGTTTCGATCAAGTCTCCCCGCAACCTTCTCTCTTCCAGTGTAGTGAGTCGTAGGGCTTTTAACCTCTCTGTGTACGATTTACGTCGAAGGGCATATGGCAATTTCGTCGCTTTTCTTTGCACACTTTCAAGTAAATCAATATCTTTTTTGAAGTAGGAAATAATAATATATTTCATCATCAGAATCATCATGATTCACAGTCTTATCTATTCATTTTTTCAAATTCAATATCATATGTGATATTGTATTTTTATAATGCAAACATTCTGTATCAGATGATCTCTGGCTAAGATCACCCAGTTCACCCAGTTTGCCCAGTGCCAGCCAAATGGGAAACGACGACGCGGAAGAACCCATAGGCGATGGCGGGACAACCTCGACAAACAGCTGGACTACTTTGAGTCAAACCAGACAAAAATAGAAGGAGGTTCAATTCAATTCAATTCAATTCATTTATTCATACCATAAATTCATAAGAACACTTGGTAACGTCATTTACAAAAAGGCAAAGAATCTGTGTACATAATATGATAAAATAACAACGTCAAAATGAATAAAGCAGCTGTAAAGGGGCCTAGTCAATTACATGCAGCTGTAAAAAGGCTTTGTCGAAGACAATATAACAAATAATCAATACACACAGTATACAGATACTACATTAGTACAACAATGTAACATCAAAAGTCTTAAAAATCTATTATTTTACCTTATTACAAGATTCTAATTTCGACACATTTCTCTTCCATACGTTACTATCTTTAACAAAGTCGTCTATATTATAATATGCCTTGCTCAATAGGTAGCTTTTTATTTCATTTTTAAACTTGGTTTCATTGAGGCCTTCCACTTGTACAGGGATTGCATTATAGAAGCGAATACCATTACATTTGAAAGAGTTATTTGTTTTCTGAAGTCTGCACTTAGGAAATACAATTTTGTGTTTGTGGTGCGCTTTTGGATTCAGATCAGTTAATTTCTGCAGACGACTTCGATTTTTTCTTACATACATTATACATTCATAAATATACAATGAAGGGACTGTTAATATGTTAATAGTTTTGAACATCTCCCGTACTGATTCTCTAGGTGATAAATTATATAGACCACGGATTGCTCTTTTTTGCAATACGAAAACAGAGTTTCTGTCCGCAGCCGAACCCCATAATAGGATCCCGTAGGACATAATACTGTGAAAGTAGCCAAAATAAACAAGCCTAGCTGTTGCAACGTCTGATATTTTTTTAATTTGACGAACTGCGTGGGCAGCTGAACTGAGTCGATCAGCTAGTCTCTCTATGTGAGGACCCCATTGAAGCTTTGAATCTACTGAAATACCCAGAAAACAAGTAGATTGTACAGGTTCGATAAGTTCATCCTTCAGTCTTAAGTAAGGTTGTAAGTAGGACGTAGTAAGTAGACGAGTAGGAGGTAGTAAGGCCTTTGCTCAACACTGGGACACAATGACCTCTTAAAAATTCAACTTAACTTGTGTACTGGGCATCATCTCTCTGTGGAGTTAGCTTTTAGAGTCTTGGCACTAATCTTGAATATTTGTTGTTTGAATGAATCTTTAACGAGATTTGGCTAAAAACCAAATAAATTTACCAATATTTTACAAGTATCGTATTTTTTTACTATGATAGTTTATTTGGATAGTTTAACAGAAAAATCAATAAACATTAACGATCACCAATGTTTCTTTTTATAAAACTGTTGTAAAAACAGTTGTTATTGTAGTAATACCACTTGTAAGTTTATAACTCGAGATCTAGACGTATACAGCTTGGATGGGCGGCGTTTCGAAAACTGGCTGACATTCTTACATCCCGACAATACCACAATGTCTGAAAACACGCCTTTTTAATCAATGTATCCTGCCCACCATGACATATGGTGCTGAGACGTGGACGCTCACACACGACGAGGCTATATATAAGATCAGGGTAGCACAGAGAGCCATGGAAAGGTCCATGCTCGGCATCAAACTACAAGATCGAGTTCGCAACACTGAAATCCGACGAAAAACCAAAGTTCAGGACGTCGAAAAAACCCTGACAAAGTTGAAATGGAGTTGGGCAGGACATATTGTTAGGCGGTGTGACGACCAGAATTGTAACAGAATGGTGGCCGACGTAGGGAATGCGGAGAGTTGGACGTCCACCTGCAAGTTGGGTCGATGATATTATAAATATCGCGGATCGAACCTGGACTCGATTGGCACAGGACCGAGGCAGATGGCAAAGTAAGAGAGAGGCCTATACCCAGCAGTGGGATAGAGAAGGCTGTGGATGATGATGATGAAGTTTTTGACTCAACTACTTAGCCGCTACGAGAAGCGGAAGGCTTCTAAGAAGTGGCTACTACAAAAAGTACAAAATACTCGAACGAACTCTACATTTGTGAAAAGAATGTCTAGGCTGTGGAATGCGTTGTTGAGTGGATTGCCCCGATGATTACAATCTTGGCAACTTCAAGTCGAGAGTAAATCGATATTTTCTAGATAATCATGCTCCATCGCAGACCGCATCAGGCGAGATGGCGATCAAGTGTCCTATACCAACATATACGGTCCTATACATGAAAAAAAGTGACGGAGGGACGTAGGCGATGTTAGAATTTACACACATTTTCAATACTTCGCTCAAAATAATAGAAAAGATACAACAAGTTTTTTGTGTTTACTAATCTTGTAAAATCGTTAAACTAGTGCTGCGCAGTTGTAGCTATGAAGTAAATTTGATGATTTTTTTTTGTTATAACACTTGTCATAGATAATTTTACACTTAAAAACACAAAAAAAACAAGCTTAGACAAAAGATCCACCTAATAAGTAAGATAAGTTTTAGTTGGAAACGTGTTTTAAATTCATCGATTACTGGTAAAGAAACGTAGTCACTGACTGCATATATCAACATCATAATTATGTCAGTAGCAGTCAGTATGACACTAATTAATATATTACCTTACGTGAAAATGAAATGTAAACAAAATTATTAATACTGATGATCATGGTGAAGATGACTGGTTAGTGGGATAAACTATACAAATAATTGCATTGTCATTGGACCTTGACAATTGTGCAAAGTTTCAAACCGTTGCTTAGAAAGTGGTGAAAATCACGTTCCAAGATTCATAGATCATAGATACATAGATTCATAGATACATACATACCAAGTTAATAAAATCGTGTGAAAAAAGCTGTACAACGGTAGCTATTTATCTCTTAGTGATAAAGCATAGAGGACAAATAACTAAAGTACTTATATTTTACTTTATGTGATAAAGCTGCTTGCTGATGTAGCAGCTTATTTCGTATCTATGTGTCTGTTTTTGTTTTTCATGTGTACAATAAAGTTCGAGTAAAGAGTATCATTATCTATCTATATAAATAGAAACACAAAATTTCATAAACACAAAACATAGGAGGTGCAAATCTTCATTGAAATCAATTCTGTTTTAAACACTTATTTAAACTTCATCAACAGATTATTCAACAACTTCTGTAAGCGGATTACTAAAATTAATAATTCTCAAAGCCATAAATAAATTTTACTGAGTATAATGCCGAGTAATTAATTTTGTAAGGTTGTTGTATTTTGTTTCGTAAAATATAATTTTAATTGTTTTTAGTTGTGTCCTATTTATAACTACAAAAAGATAAAATAATCGCGTCGGGCCCATGCGAAGATCCTGGATACATGGTTCGACCACATATTCCGATCTATCAAACTACGTGAACTTTTTTTCAGTTGGAACGACTTTA